>OX451404.1:3604941-3729196 GCA_949629135.1 Eremobia ochroleuca | reverse complement strand
ATACTTTTACAAAAAAGGTGTGTTTAAATAGCTACAGAAAGTTAATATATAGTATAGTCTTATACAATGATTTACTTAGTGTCTAGTAAAACGGATTTACAACTAGAGTATATTAATTAGAGGTACTTACAGTATATTTAACTAACTATAAATTTAAATTATATGTTGCGACCTGCCTGATCTAGGTTTATTCAAACCTGTGTTTCAGGCCATCACTTCATCGTAAATTAAATGGGTCAGGTATCTTAACTAGATCAATAAAAATACATCTACATCGACTATAAAAATAAGCAAACATTACAAAGAAAATTAAAAACTACTTTAAAAAATTAAGCTATTTACAAATATAAATAATTACGAAGTAATATTATTATCATACCAGAATTTCTAGCAATTTTTCTGTGTCTGTGTAATTAAGTTTAGATAAATATTCTGCTAACGTCATACTACATTTTTTATAATTTAAACTATATATGTTAAGTAACTTGTTGAGTTTGTTATAAAGGTAAGGTCCTAAAAACACATAAAACTTAGTAGCAAAAGCATGTCTGGTTTGAGAGTTTATACAAACCAAATCTTTCCTTCTCTTGTCTGAAGGTACTGGGTCATAAGGAAGTTCAGTGTGCTGATGCAGTACAATCTTTAGAATACCTAATTGACGTACTGTTAGTACCTCACATGCCAAGTAAAGCTGGTGTGTGGGAAATCTGAAAGGGCGAAAGGTAGCAACCTTTAGAATTGCTCTTTGAGCACGTTCTAGAGGAAGTAAAATCGACTTAGAAGCACCACCCCAGGAAGTTATACAGTAGGTGAGAATGGACTGACACAAAGCTAAATAAACCTGTTTAATTAATTTATAGTTGGCTACGCTACGTAAGTTCTTAAAAATATATATTAATTTCCGCACTCTAGTACATAGTAAATCAATATGTTTACGATAATTTAGATTTGTGTCAATCGTGACACCTAGATATTTCATATGGTCAGCTTTAGCTAAAGTGGAACAAGTGCATGCATTGTCAGCGTTTGTTACACAATTATGTGCAAAAATGTTTAAGTCAGTAAGCTGAATGTTATAATTTCTAATAGTAAATAAAATGTATTTTGTTTTATCTAAATTTAGTGTTAAAAGACTATTGTGAAGCCAATTAGATACAACATTGAAACCATTCTGAGCATGTTCATAAACCTCAATTCTTGATTTAGCTGAGAACAATAGAGCTGTGTCATCAGCATATGACAGAATGGCACCATTTTTGAGTGTCAAGCTGCACAGGTCATTTATATAAATTAAAAACAACGTAGGGCCCAAAATACTGCCTTGCGGAAATCCGTAACAGCTGTTTTTAAGCTCAGAACTCATAAATTGACCAATTTTCACACACTGATAACGGTCGCTCAGATAATCGGAAAAAAGTTGAAGTTGTGTTCCTCTTACCCCAATCGCTTCAAGCTTGTTTAATAGTATAGGACAAGAGATAGTATCGAAAGCTTTGGCAAGGTCTAAAAAGATACCGATGGTGTGCATGCCATTATCCAGATTCGTACTTATATAATTTGTCAATTGGTGGACTGCTTGGCTAGTTGATCTTTTGGGCCTAAAACCAAATTGACTATCTGAAAGTAATTTGTTGTCTTCGAGATATTTTATTAACCGAGTGTTTATGATTTTTTCTAAAATTTTTGAGAGGCCCGACAAGACTGAAATGGGTCTATAATTATTAACACAGGTTTTGTCTCCAGTTTTAAATACAGGGGTGACTACAGCTTTTTTAAGTAATTTAGGGAATACTCCTTTTGATAAACATAACTGAAAAATGTGAGTTAACGGAGGGGCAATTATATTTTTAAATCTTTTAAGTATATGATTCGGTATGTTATCCCACCCTATAGCACACACATCCTTAAGCTCGGTTATCATTCTTAAAACTTCATTTTCGTCGGTATCAAATAAAACAAAGGAAGTTAGTGTAGAAGTTGTCACAGTCGTACCTTGAGGAGGAAAACTTCTGGACTTAAAAGATTTTTCTGCCAAGTTTTTACCGACGTTAACAAAAAAATTATTAACTTTATTCGTTGTTTCAGATTGATTCGTCTCTGCTGATAATAAATCAAGCGGAGGTTCAGAATTTTTTGATCTAAAAGTATTAGCATTTATGAACTGCCAAACGCGCTTACTGTTTTTTCCCGCCTTTTGTAGCTCATTTCTTCCATGTTGATTTTTTAATTTTTTCAATAGATTATTGCAGAAATTTCTGTATCTTTTATATGTTACAGAAAGTGTTTCATTATCAGGTGCTAGTTTTGATTTTAGGTGCAGTTTGTCTCTATGTCTTATACATCGAACGAGACCAGGTGTGATCCACGGTTTAATGTTATTATATTTCCTAGGCATTATTTTAATGTATGTGTTTTTACTTATTGCATATTGCAGCGAATGTATGAAATACTTTAAAGAAATATTTGCATCGTTTGAATTATAAACTGGGTCAAAATTAATAGCGTGTATGTCGTTTTCAAGGTTTGTCATATTCACTTTAGTATAGCTACGCATGCATTTTTTCCTAGGCGGAGATATTTGCAATGTTAGTAAAACAGCTTGATGATCGGTAAGCGACGAGTTAGTAACAAGGGTTTGTGTTGGTTTCTTTGATTTTATAATGAAATGGTCTAAACATGAGCCGCTCTGGTGTGTGGGGTGGTAATGGGTGGGTAAAAGTCCATGAAACGCGCAAATATTCAAGTAGTTATGAGCATGGATATCGGTTTTCCCGGAAGCAATGTTAATGTTTATATCGCCCACTAGTATTATATTTTTAAAAGATGAAATATTTTTTAAATTCATGTTAAGCGAGTCTAAAAAACGGTCAATATTTAGAGAAGGAGGCCTATAAATTGCCAATAAAACGGTATCAGGAATAATTTTAATTAATAAGCAATTACTGTCCTGGAATACTGGTTCTTCTACCAATGTTTTTAAATTATTTTTGATAAAAACCACCAAACCATCATTTTGGTTTATGTTACTATTTGTTTTTTGTGAATAATAACCGTCAAGAGACGGCAAAACTGTTTGTTTGGACAACCAACATTCCGTTAAGACGATAATATCACAGCTTACGTCAAGGTTCTGTAACAATACTGCAAAACCGTTGATGTTTCGATTTAGGCTGCGGATATTTTGTGTGAGAAGGGTTAACGTTTTTTCTCCAACAGGTATCAAATTCTTACACTCCTCAACATTACAAATTTTAGCGTCAGACACAGAAAAACTATCCAGGTCACAGATTAGCTGATCGGTCATACTAATTACAAACTAACAAATATAAGGTAAACTACTGTTTAAGTGCTTACTTACTAAGTTGATCGGTGGCGCTCTTAGGCGCCTTCATAATCTATGGAATTAATGTAGTTGTCTTCTGCATATTTGCGTGCTGGGCAACTTACATCGCCAGTTGGATGGTCACATTTCCTTTTGACGCGTTTACACGTCGCGCATTGGGAGGGAGATGATTTATTGCTGCATTCCTTGAAGGAATGTCCAGTTTCTCCACAGTGGTTGCACGTAGGACTAGTTTCTCGGCAAAACTTGGCTGCGTGTCCAAACTGCTGGCAATTGAAGCACCTGGTGACTATCGTGAAATCTCTCACGGGGCATGATGTCCAGTTAATAAATATTCGGCCTTGATTTATTAGAATTTTCCTGGTGCTAGCGGGTACTTCCAATATATAGTTACAGGTAGGAAGATTTTTCTTACCCGATTTATGGCTCAATTTTATAGAATCTTGAAAAGACTCACGAGTAATATTCGGCAGCTTATCAGAAATGTTTTGTTCAAAGATGCAATCCAATACTTCCTGTTCAGTGAGAGCTACTGGGACACCAATGACAGCGATCCTAGGGCGGCGTTTGGATGGTTCTTCGACTGTAAGGCCCGATGAAACCAATTTCTCTGATTTTTTCAATTTTTCAATGTCGCCTTTACTATCGGTGCTAATAATGACGCCTCCATTTCTGACTTTCCTCAGACCACGGACATGTAGCTTTAGTTCTTCTGGAGAGATGATTTTTTGTACGAGGGACTTCGTGTCGTCACTAGTTTTGGTCTTATCACAGGGGTAGATGGCCACAGAGCTCAGATTTGCTGGGCGAATAAAATTGTCCGACCCTTTTTTGACCATATTGGCATAAGAGGAATTATCAGGTTTGATTTTAGTTTCGACGACCTCTTTGAACTGTTGCAGAGAGTTCGAAACGTTGTGCTGTACCTGTAAGTGCTGGATGGTGCTGTGTGCCTGGATGGTTTTCTGCTTCAAGGCTTGGTATAAGACAGCCATCTGAGATGTCCCACTTGAGACCTTCCGGCAAAGAGTGGAGACACGAAGCTTCTGTTCCGCGTTCATTTTTCCCTCCGAGACAATGGAGCACACTTCGTTCAGGATGGAATCTATAGATACCATCCATTTCTGAATCTCTGGCGTAGAGATAACTTCGCTTGGCAATACATTCTCCGTGGATGCTGGTGGACTTGGATCTCTAGGATGGTGGTCTTCGATTGGCGTCGGTGGAGGACTACGCCGTAGTAATTGGCTCCTTCCAAAAGGACTCGAATCTGGGTTAGACATAACTAACACAAAACACTATTTTCTATAAACTTAGTTCATCTTGCACAATGAGTCAGTTGGTAGTAACCTACTATTCACACGTGACACACTTTACTTATATACCTGACGTCGCAGAATAATTGTACTAATATTATTTGCAATTACTTAATGATGTTTCATATTATCCGATACAAAAAACACGTCCGCTTTGTCTCGCATATAATGAAGCGTTTAAAAGTACTATGGAAAAATATCTCACCATTCAGATCGACTTCAAGAAACTTAGTAGCTACATCATCGAGCCCGTTCATAGTTCCATTAGTCGTCACACCATTCTCTCTAGTATGATTGTTATCAGTGACCACATTGTGGTTTGTCCTATCTTCTGAGGTGTGGTTGTCCAGGGGTGAGGAGTCGTGGGAAGTGTTTCTGGAAGCCGGCGGTTCTGCCCGACCCTCGTTGATCTCGAAGCCGGTGGAAGATTGGTTGCTTGACTCTGATATGGAGCGCCAGGTTATGCTGATGTTGCGGGTGCGGGCTGATTCTCTTGCGGCCTATAAGGAAAACTGGGCAATTAAGATTTTTTTTTTTGTTTTTGTCAATGTTTTTAAAATTTCCAAAAGGCTTATTTTCGAGTGAAATCTGGCCAATTTCATAATACTTTTTTATTTCAAATACCAGGCAAACATAAAAACAAGAAGTAACACAAAACCCACCTCAGCCATCCCAATAACATCAGTATAAGTATCACAGACGAACACAGGCGGTTCTTCAGGCGTGTCCACGTCAGGAGAAGCCACGCTGGTGACCACGTCGGCCACACTATCGGTCACGGTGCCGTTGAGCTGGCTGTTGTCCGACGCGGTCAGGTCGTCTGAGTGGTCGATGACCTGGTCGGTTATGAGTTTGTCGGTGAGTTCACCGCCTAGCTCTCGTTCTAGTGACGAAGAGCCGCTTGCTAGGTCTCGAGGAAGACGCGTGCTGTTCTCAAAGTGGTCGGGGTGGAGGCCGTCGACCTGGGGGGAAAGAAGGTATGGTTAGTTTTCGGAGCCTTTAGACAATTTTTTTTTTTTGAGCGCATCGCGATTCTTGTTACGGCTCTCACACTCGCTATCTCCTACATCTCCATAATGCCCTAGTACTGACCGTGTCGGAACAGTTGTCGCTGGCGAGCGGTAGTACGGGAAGCTCGTCAACACAACTGTCAGTGAGCGCGGCGCGACATTCGCGACGATTCTCACACTCGCTGTTTACCACCATTGATAGTTTCCTGCAATATAAACGGAATAAATAAGCACTAGTACACACACAAACATCTTTAGAAATCAATAAGACACAAAACTGGAATCACAAAAATCCAGGGACTATTAAACACTATTCCCATATTACGACAAAAATAACGCGTATACTTGTTGCAATTCCTTTCAATTTTTTTTTATTATTGTAAATAAAACCTTATGACAATATGCATAACAGTTACATGTGCACGTAATTTGCGACAAAAAATAAGGTTAAAAATGGGTCTTTTTGAAATAACTTGACATATTACCAAAACAGCATAGGAATGATAAAAATAACTTACATAACATCAGGCGCTAGACTAGGGTCACTACACCTCCTCTGCGCCGTCCGCTTCTCTCCCTCACTCAGCAGGTTATCACATGATCTCGTCTTCGTCATCAGGCCTGAAACAAATGAACCATAACTTAAATAACGCACAACCTCTTAAGGGGTCATTGTCCTCATCATTATGAACAACTTTTACTATGGGACCAAACATGAAATCGCGAAAAAAAAATCAGCTGTTCCCTACATTTATGTTCGCATAACTCGTCAAAATGTAGGGAACAGCTGATTTTTTTTTTCGCAATATCCGGTTTGGTCCCATAGTAAAAGTTGTTCATAATGATGAGTACAATGATCCCTTAAGAGGTTGTGCGTTATTTAAGTTATACCTTGTATAAATCTCACCGTGGAAACTTGGGTGAAGTGAGTTGTCATGCAACCTTTATGTTAGGGATTGACACTATTGACAGCTCACTTCGCCACTTTAAGGCTGCATTCCGAATTATGCTTATTATGATTTAGATATAAACGCGATGACAGTACTCGCTCAACGTCAAAACTATATTCACTTGAATACTCATGGTTGGATAGTATTTCTTTGTGTATACACCACATTTCCTCTTTTTCTTTAGTTAGATGGCAACTGTAGCCTGAAGCACAATTTCGAATATGCCACGGTAGTTTCCAGATATGATGCAACTCAAAAGAGCAGAACTGTCATTTTTTATATTATTCTTTGATATTATCTGTGATATTATTTTCTGACTTGGTAGGCATTATCGCAAGACGGCACATGTCATGACGTCACCTATGACGACTCACGGGACCTCGTTATCACGCTAACGCTAATTCGGAACGAGGATAAGCACACTAAAATCGATTACAGTGCAACTCGTAATGCACGCTAAGTTTTCACGGAGAGATTTTCATAGAATGGCGCCGCAGTCCTTTTGACTCGATTCCCTTTAATTTATTGGTCTTTTTTATGAACAGTGATTTCACATCGGAAGGTTACCAGAAAATCTGATTTATTGATAAAAGTATACTTCTTTTTTTGTTTAGCAATTCTTTTTTCGTTTCATTGTTTATCTTGGCTTTCGAAAACTTTTCCAATTTATACATAAACTTTGGTTTACGCTATAACAAATGTTTTTTATACAACTTTTACAAAAGTATATTTTTTTTAACATTTCATCTAGATTTTCAGAAACTGAAAGCTGACTTTTACATTTACTTTTCTTACCATTATGGTTCTGTGTGCTGTGCAATTGTTGCGCGGGCAGGTCGGGTTTGTGTTCGGAGCGCGGCTCGTCACGCGGACTCTGTGCGCAGAACATTCCGCTCCAAACGCACATCGTACGCACAGAGTACTCCGGCCAGATCGCCTGCTGATAGATTAATATGGAAGGTTACTTTTAGATCAAATTGGTCCTTGGAGTCACCTAAACATTTGCAGAAAACATGTATATTTTTAGTATTCTGCTCCAACTCAAACCATTTATTTCGATTAAAACATTTACAGGCACTTTTGAATTGTCAAAAAGTCGGTCAGTTAGTCAGAAAGTTGAAGCTAGTTGCCCATTTCAAAACGTAGATCTTTATGGAGAAGAACGGACAAGAAACTCTCCACCACCTTTGGTTGACTGGTAGAGAATGCCTAAGGCATTAAGTCCGCCTTTGTACCTCTTTGTGTGCGAAAAGTTTAAATAAATAAATAAATAAACTCCAAGGACATCTGAAAATCTATTAGGACCTTCTGAAATCTGACTCGTAGGGACACGTAAATGTAGGTGTCGTGGGATGCGACATAATAGGCAGGCTCTCTTTGGTCACAAAAATAAAATCGTCACGAAATACTAACAAATTATTGTGAACACATTGTGTGCCGGTTTATGGGTGCCAACTTTTTCTTGTAGTCTGGAATTGCAACGTCCGTGTTCGTGACGGAATACGCCTTGGCGATCGGCTGGTAACGACAGATCGCAGACAGGCTGTTTGAAGGCTGAACATTGTATTAGTGTACACACACTAATACAATGTTATTAAAATACACATTTTGTGTCTTTTCTTTGTGCAGAATAAGCAATGTTTCTTTTTTTTTTCTAGCCGGGTGCTAGGATCCAATTTCAGTAGTTATCTGTTTATGACAGAATCTTCATCTTTTCTGTGAATAAAGCTACCTGTTCAAGTTGATGCGGCGAGTACAGATGGTTCCTATACGCCGGCGCCCGCAGTAGATGCCACACGTGCGGCGTGACGTCACTGGTGCGGCTCTCGCTGCGCTCGCGGCCCGTGTTGCACAGGAACGTGCCGAACATGCACGAGTGCACGTGTGTGCCCAGCTTTATCTGCGTACATGTTACACGGTCTTATAACATTCTCACCATCTACAGAGATAGGGACAGAGGTTTAGTATTTGGTGGGATTTGGTGGTGCCCGACAGTTAAAATGGTTTCCAGTGTCTTTTTGCTATTTGCTTGTTTTCCAGTGATTATCTTGAGACGCGTAAAACAAGCATGTTTAGTAACCCAAAGCTGGCACGAAAAACCACGTCTTGTGAAATCAAAAGCTGCTCGATTTATACGGTAATTAAAAAAGTAAATCAATCGTGGTAGCTCAAAAAAAAAAAGAAGTCATAATTATCCATTTTCGGTTGAACATTATAGTCGTACAGGCGAAAGATTAAGACTGAAACTTGGAGGGAAAATAAGTTATGGAATATACTGGATGATTTTTTTTACTATCTCCAAATTTCAAATTCAAAAAATCAGCTGTTTCATACATTTTGGTCAAGTAGGTATTAAACAGCTGATTTTTTTTCGTCATCTCAGAGTTGGTTCCGTAGTGAAAGTTGTTCACATTCATGGGTAGAACAACCTGTAAAAATTTGGAGACGGTAAAAAAAGCATGCTGTATGTGAAGGACTGGTGAAAGAAAGGAATTTATCACTGAGATAACGGCTGATTAATAAATTGAGATAAAAGGACGTTAATAAGCAGGAGGAAGGTAATGATGATTAAAGTTCCTACTAACCAAGTAAGCCTCATTGAACTCGAAGCTGCAAGGAAACTGCAGCATCATCTGGTGTACTACGTCAAGCCATTGCAGGAAGATGGGTGACCTCTCGTTAGGGTCTTCAGGGCCGAACTGATGCCCGCATCGGTCCGCGAACTTGTGCCCGAAATCCAGCCATTCACGTTCGATTAATATACGGAAGCCCTGTGAAATATAATGAAATGTTAGTGCGGCGTATTAAGTAGTACACTCGGAGTAAACTCCAGCATTAGTCTGCGGGCCTGGTAGGAGCTGCCAGATTTTTTTTTCCATACGGTCCCGTACACTATTCATTAACGGATATCGTCTATCCCTAGTTAAGGAATAAGAATTGTATTAATTATTTCTTAGCATTAAGGTCAACATCATAATCCCATAGTTACAGAGACAAGTTTACTTTTTACTTCGGTAGTGTTTCTGCCTGAAGATGTTGTGAAGGCCTAGGCCTTCGCTCGCCACGGCAGTATCACACTAATGTGACATGTGATACTTGCTCTAAACTCTCCTCTTCAAATCATGCAGCCCTGGTACCTCTTCTAAAGACCTAATATGTTTCCAGTATGAATTGCGTGGCGGTAACGATCTGCATAGTGCGGCTATCATCCGTCTGAGCAGTGAACTACCTTCTAATTATGCAGCCCTAGTACTTGTAAAGACAACTCACCTCTAAAGTTCTGTAATATGGATCCAGTATGAGTTGAGCTGCGGCCACGATCTGTGGTGTCCTGTCCCAGCCATCGGAACAGTGCACGAGCACCGGCCGGCCCGCGGCCACTGCGCGTGCTACCACGCACGACGCGCGCACCACGCCAGAGACGTACTGCAGCCATAGTGTGCGCTCCAAGTTGCTGTGCCAACTGGGAAAACAGAAACCATGACATAAATATTGACAATTCTTCGATTACATTGTTGTAATTAAAATATTGGATAATACGAACTGGCACTGTCTGCTGCGGTGAATTCTACTATCGGAATAACATAACATTACGGCTGTGGTCAACGAAGGGGTAAGCGGATGGGTATCGTAAACCTTCATTTCGCCCGTCTAAGTCCCATGTAAAAGCTGTTGCCATCAGCCGGGCAGGATTTATTTATTTATTTAAACTCAACAAAAAAAAAAAAAGTTACATAGGCGAGTGCCTCAGGCATTTTCAACCAGTCAACCAAAGGTGGCGAAGAGATTAGACGGCAGGTGCTTGTTGAGAGGAAAAAGTTATAAAAAAAAAAACTATTAAAAATATATCATAATTAAAATCGTATTGGTTTTTACTTAAGATAATTAATTCATATTGTATTTTATTTACCATGAAATAACATACACACGCTTCCACCGTTCTTTTCTATTATGTTGCAGTACCTACCTATGTAGCAACCTATTTCTCTGCCTACCCCTCCCTACGAGGAATACTAATGTGACTTTATGTAAGTAAAATAAATAAAACAGATTACATCGCGAAATATAACAGAAACTGCGAAATGTGAATGTTCCACGCACTTCTATCTTCTCCGTCGTGGAAAATAGGCGTGATGTTTTGTTATTTTATGTTCCATATTATATAAGTCAGCAAATATTATGTTTTATCTCTTTAACCTTTTGAACGCCAATCACTTGTATACAAGTTCGTATTACACAAGTGATTGCCGTTCAAAAGGTTAAGGGCTGATTTTTCAATCATCTGATAACTTTACTTGAGGAATAATTTTCAAATTTTGACAGTTATTAAGTTTACGATACCAAATGTTAGACAAGTAGAAACTAGTGTTCTTATAAAGGGTGATGAGTTAAAACCCGAAAATACCACAGTATTCTTAGGCATAACTTTGGATGCCAAGCTTCAATGGGGCCCCCATATAGATAAATTGTCAAAAAAGCTTAGCTCTGCAGCATACGCCGTTAGGAAAATTCGTGACTTAACTGATTTAGAGACAGCCCGTTTAGTTTACTTTAGTTATTTTCATAGTGTGATGTCATACGGTATTCTGTTGTGGGGAAATGCCGCCGATATTCAGACAATTTTTATTTTACAAAAAAGGGCAATTCGTTCGATTTATAAATTAAGTCCCAGACACTCCCTCAGAGACAAATTTAAAGGGATTAATATAATGACTGTGCCTTCTCAGTACATTTATGATAATCTTTTGTATGCACATAAAAATATTAATCTGTTTAAAAAATACAGTGATATCCATAATATAAATACTAGGAACAAACACAAATATGTTGTTCCTACAACAAGGCTCAAGAAAATAGGTGGCTCGTTTAGATGCCAATGTATACGTTTTTATAATAAACTTCCTAGCCACATTCAAGAACTAAGCATTAATAAATTCAAATCTTTTATAAAGCTAAAACTATGCCAGAAAGCCTATTATACTGTAAAAGACTATATTGAGGACAAAAAAGCTTGGGATTGAGCTGCTCCAATAGGTCTAGACAGTGAATGTTGTTTATTTTTTATTTTGCTGATTTACACTTTTGTTTTTTTTTTCTTTTCTTTCTAAATACATATCTATTTATATACAGAATGACATGAACATTTACTGTTTAAAGTCTTATATTATTTTAATTATTGTGAATGTGAGGACTATGTGGGTCATTGTTTCCGTTTTAATCATGGTCTGGCAGTTTGAGTGGTGTATGCGGTCTACACAAATGTCCTGTCCCTGGTATTGCTCGTCGAATCGTTGAGCTCCTTAAGTTCTGAGTTGAGCTGCACGGTTACTGACGAATGCGTGTACTGACTGCACAGGTCCACTCAGTGTGGTTCTTTCCTCAAAAGACCACTTCAGACACCAATCTACATGGTCCTCAAAGATTATATCCGGATTTTTATATACACATTGACATTGATGAATTTTATATAAACAATGACATGGATATTTACTTTGTAAAGTATCTTATTTTTATTATTATTACTGTGAGTGTGAAGACTATGTGGGTCATTTCTTTTTTTCGGTTTTCCTTCTTAGTTAGTTTTAATCATGATCTGGCAGTTTGAGTCATTTATGCGGCCTACCCAAATGTCCTTTCATTGGTATTGTTCGTCGAATCGTAAGGCTCCTCAAGTGCTGCACGATTTTTGACAAATGCGTGCACTGACTGGACAGGTCCGCTCAATCTGTGTGGTTCTTTACTCAAAAGACCATTTCAGACACTAATCTACATGGTCTTCACATTATCTGACCAAGATTATGTCTGGACTTTAAAAGAGACTGTGACCTCTGAGTTTGTTTCGGCCTTTCTTCTCAGAGTAGTCAGATAGGAAACGCCGACCTCATCTAGTTTAAAAAAATATGATTGACATGTAAAAGTGTTTGTACAAACCTACTTACAGAAAATAAATCATTTATCATTTATCATTACAAAAACTGTCAAGCGTCAATTTTATTCCTCGAATAAAAGTTTTCTGCTGTTAAAAGTTACTGTTAGTGAGTAGCGCACTTCAGAGCCGCCATAAAGTTTGAATCGGGCTGAAAATATATACTGAAAAATTATTAAAATGGGAAATCCCAATAACAGTTTGTCCGCCCTCCGCAGACGCACATGCGACAACTTGAACAAAGTTTTATAGCGGCAACTGTCATCTGCCCCTGCCTTTATTTTTGCGTGGTAAATTTTCAAATAACTTTTCCCGCTCTGGGCGAGAGGGCGTGTCAGACTTTTACTGACTAAAACCCACCCGTGTTCCTTCAGTTGCCTGTGCCAAGGGCATTTACTTGCAAAATCATCACGTACAGTCTTAAATTCATTTCTTTTAAAAATACTCCTCGTAAACACGTTGGGACGGGCGCAATGTTTCCGGAAGATATATTACGAGTATTTGCGAGCAGGGCGTGGTTCAAAACAATGAGTTCATTCGGGCACAGTGCCAACTGACACGAAAAATCCGTTGTAATACTACCTAGGTCCGCGTAACGTAAGCATTGCCTATTTTGTGCAGGGAGACCGGCTCGTTAGTTTAGAAGTCTGACTGTTGAGCTTAAGACTCTTTGTTCGATTTCCAGGTCAAGCATTGATTTATTGGGGTTCTCCATTAACTATTTCCCCTTCAGGCAACCGAGTCAGGATTTGTGTCCGGTTATTGGCAAGAAGCTCAATCCTTATTACATGGGATTTGAACATAACTGGCGACAGTCCACTATCCTTTCCTATAAAATTAATACTCGACGCCACTCATATACAGCATGCTTTTTTACCTCTCCAAATTTTTACAGGGTGTTCCACCCATGAATATAAATATGAATGAATAACTTTCACTATGGAACCAACTCTGAGATCACGAAAAAAAATCAGCTGCTTCATACATTTTGGTCAAGTAGTAGTAATACTTTTGTATTAAACAGTTGATTTTGTTTTCGTGATATCATAGTTGGTCCCATAGTGAAAGTTGTTCATATTCATGAGTAGAACACCCTGTAAAAATTTGGAGCCTGAAAAAAATCATCCAGTTTAGGAATTTACAATTCCAGCAAGCCATGCGGGCCGCCGGCGGACGCATCTTGACCCATTCGCACAAGCCGCGGTGAAAATGTTATAAAGAGCGCAGCAGGCCATACGGGCAGCCGGCGGGTTCACTGATTGTTTTTATTAGCAGGTCGTGCGGTCCGCTACGATCTCGCTTAACCATGTAATTTTTTTAGAGCACATAGAAAAACGAAAGCGCAACACAACGAAACATATAGGTGGCGTGCCTTACTCGAAAACTTACGACCCGCTAGCGGACCGCATGGCGGTGAGTGTTAAGTCGTCTCTGTACATTTATGTGCATGAAGAATTAAATGAGGCTGTACTTTATACTTCTGTTTACTCCTTCGCGAGATACAGGCGTGATGTTATCAACGACAGGAAATAATTAAACTGCTATTAAACCTTCAGAGGAAATTAATTGTAAAGTTAAACTAAACCATAAACTTGATAACCGTCCTAGTTGTATTCGTAAGCCCACGTTCACTGGGCACACATCGCGCACTGGATTTTGAACTCTAGGTGTTGAGCCGAGCATTAAGAATCCCAAACCGAGCGCATCCCAGCGCATCAAAAAAAAATAACACGAATTTTCAACTCTCGGCGCAAAGAATGTGTTTAAAATGAAAGAAGCGCGAAAAAAAAACGCCGCGGAAAAAACGCGTCTGTCCGGGAACCTGCGCTAAGTGCATTTCGGCTCGCCTTATACCCCCACACCATCCCCACACACACCCACACCCATACCCACATCCATTGACCTCCTGCTATCGATTATAGTACGCAGTCATCTAGTTACGTCTATACTAGGTCATCAGGATAACGGCCTTGACCTCCGCGCTAACTTCATTCATTACCTATTGCCTGACGTTAGTTTGACAGGTAGTACGTCACAATCACAACATGGCGGGAGGTATAAGTCAAGTCGTTATTGGCGCGGATTCCCTTGTTCACAAACTAAACTAAATTTATGTTCAGTGCATCTTTTTCTTTCTATTTCGTTAAAAAAAGGACAGAAGATAAATATTAGTTTAATCCTGTCAAATTAAGATAGTCCATAGACCATTTTAGACGTGATTAAAATATTGGCTACTAAAAATACATCAATTTACGTCAGGCGCTGAATAATTTGACAGGACTAAACTAATATTTATCTTCTGTCCTTTTCTAAATGAAATAGAAAGAAAAAGATGCACTGAACTTAAATTTCGTTTACTTTGTGAACAAGGGAATCCGCGCCCTTCTACATGCGTTTTATAAAACACAAGGTATATCAGTCAATCCGTTAGTGCGCTTTAAATTTAATTTAGTAAAATAATTAAAAACTAAAATATGTACATTTTGCCCGTCGCTTTCATATAAATAATAAGTCATAACAAAGTAGAAGTACTGGAAAGTGTTTCTACAAAGAACAAATTAGAGCTTGAAACTTTTAAGTGTTTATTTTAATTTTGAAAGTGTATTAAAATATAATTAATTTGAGGAGAATAAATTATGAACTAATCCGATTTTAAGTCACAGACATATTCTCTGGCCAGGTTTTAGTACGTAATAAGTGTACCCAGGGAACATAATATGCAATAAAAATATAATTATGTACCCACTTATAGAGTATTTTTTGCAATTGTCATGGAGTATTAACTACTATTATTTACATATATTACTATGTGCGAGTAGGCGTAAACTGTTAGGTTGATGACATATCTGTTGTGAGGTTCCCCATTACTGAATTTGTGGGGGTTATGTACGTATAGTTTTAAATTAACATTGTTATAACGCAGTTGGAGGAGCAAATGCCAATTTTTGTCACCAAGCAGAAGTACCGTTGTTGTATTACGATCAATTGATAACTAACAACAATAGTCCAATCCACATCGAAGGGTCGCTTCTCGAAGTTATGACGGATTATGTCTACCTAGGGAAAGTCATCCAGCTCGGTAGAAACAACTTTGAGAAAGAGGCCGACAGAAGGATCCAGTTGGGTTGGGCAGTATTTGGAAGTCTTTTTGTCGCCTATCCCTCAATGTTTGAAGACTAAGGTCTTCAACCAGTGCGTCCTGCCCGTCATGACATACGTTGCTGAAACGTGGATACTGACGGTCAGGCTGGTCCACAAATGCAAGGTCGCTCAGCGCGCTATGGAGCGAGCTATGCTCGGAGTTTCTTTGAAGGATAAAATCAGGAATGAAATTATCCGGAAAAGAACCGGAGTAACCGACATAGCTTGCAGAGTAAGCAAACTGAAGTAGCAGTGGGCTGGCCATGTCTGTCAAAGGGCCGATGGCCGGTGGAGCAGACGAGTCCTGGAGTGGACACCGCGTATCGGCAAGCGTAGTGTGGAACGCCCCCCAGCGAGATGGACGGAGGACCTAAAGAAGGTGGGCTGGGGTAGACTGGATGCGGAAAGCGGAGGACAGGGTGTTGTGGCGCAGTCTGGGAGATGTCCAGCAGTGGACTGCGATAGGCTGATTTGATTGATAACTAACAAACATTTCAACTTTGTGACATCAGCTTTGAACTAATTTGCTCTAAGAGCTGTTGTTTGACGGTAAAAGATACGTTGTATTGGATTAGTCATCGTCAAACTACACTGCGTTATCGTGGCCATATTTGCCTAAAAATCTATTTAAGTTTTATAATCAGCCTATAATGTCCCCACTGCCGGGACACAGGCCTCCTCTCTTCCAGAAGAAGTGGGCTGTAAACTACCCCGCGGGCCTAGTGCGGGTTGCTAGATGATACTACAGGGTGTTTGGCAGAACGTTGAACATACGAAAATGGTGGATAGGTGGGGTCATCTGCTACTTACTCAGCCCTAATTTATTTGGCTCTGACCCCCTGGATGTTAAAATTTTTTTTTTCTTTTTTCTAGTTTCACCACTTTTTTAACTTTAAAGTGTTAAGATGTAATGATTAAAAAAAAAGATTGCCTGTTTTACCCATTTTTAATAAAAATTACACTTTAAAGTTAAGAAAGTGGTGAAACTAGAAGCAAAAAAAAATTTTTTTTTAAATATCCAGGCGGCCAGGGTCAAATAAATTAAGGCTGAGTAAGTAACAGATGAAGATGACCCCACCTATCCACCATTTTCGTATGTTCAACGTTCTGCCAAACAGCCTGTATAATTGAACCTTTTTACAATTATACAGGAAAGAAGTATGCAGACCCGGATTGCTAGCAACTACACGTTTTTAGACGGCGCGGTATACCAGGTGACCGTCATCAGCCTGTTTACGAACCTCTCAAGCATTTGATTGAACCTCCCCCCTACTCTACTCACTTGGTCTGGTCACTGGGCTCGGCCGCCAGCGCCCTCATCTGCTGGAAGCTCCTGCGCACGTGGTGTATGTTGGGCAGGCACATGAACTGTATGTCAGCGGCCGGGTAGTACTGCTGGCACTCGCAGCCGCCGCCGCGCGCGCGGTTCGTCACCGCAGACGCGTATGAACGCGCGTCTACGATCAGCAGCTTTAGTTGCTGTAACAATTGAAAGATACTTTATGGAAAAAGAAAGAATATCGGGTATTTAAGTACTTATATTATGAAAGTTTAAATGACGGTATTTTGCAAAAACCAATTTCTATCAGGTGACTAAATAATAACAGCCGTACAGGTCGATCTTCAAGGTTAAGCAACTGTTGCGGGTCGGTCCGTGGATGGTCACCCAAAGATAAGTAGTTACTTAACGTGCTTTCGGAAGCTCTCCTTAGAAACCACGTTAAGCATTAATTGGTCCCGGCTGTCATTCCTAGATCTGATTGTCGTTATTGGTAGTCACAAGCCCGAAAGTCTGACCAGTCATGCCAAAAAGTATCGTGTTAACCAGTAACTGGGTTGTGGAGGTCAGATACGTAGTCACTCTATGTAAAGTACTGGTATTCAACTGCATCTGATTACACTGCAAGCTGATCAAAACAAAACTGGGAAAAGACTAGGCCGATGAGTACAACAATTTGATGGAAGAAAACACATACAGTCCGGCCGTCTAGAGAATGCGTTCTTGACACCTGTCAGTTTCATATACACGAATACGTGTTTGGAGAATTTGATGTTTTTAAGTTACTATGTTTTGTGACTAATTGTCGCACTGACGCAGGAACAGCGGAACAGGACGTCAGGAACGCATTCTGTAATGGGCAGTTTGATACGAATATGGCTTTTCTATTAAAGTTCATTCACATTGTAGCAGGCATAGCGAGGATCACAAATAACCAAAAGGCATTATGATGATGAATAAAGTTATATTTCTGGTAAAACTCGAATATGACTAAAGCATTACAATTTAAACCTTAATCGTCTGACATAAGGTCTAAAGTTGTTAGATAATAAGACTTATGTTAATTGAATAGCAACATTGTAAACTTGTTCAATAAAGTTTCCTGTATCGTAACTTATGTGCTACCGACAGATACTGAGTGGGCAATAAGGCTGAATAATAAGCAATAAGCTATAAATATCACAAGTACTTGCTGACGTCACAGTTCTATTTGTAGTATTGTCGGAACTGCTTATTGTATTATGAGGCGATTAATATTGATGGTACCAGGGGAGCATTATCGCGAGGAAATCAGGTTGATTAGCCTATAAACTAATTTGCTGACCATTATTTTATAATCGTTGTGTATCAGTATATTAGAGCTATTAAATTTTCAATAGCGCCTCATTTATCTAAGTCTCTTTATCAATCAGATTTTGGTGAAACAAAGTGCGAAACAACACCTTAACACGGCGTGCTTAAGATGAAAAATTGTAACACGGAGCATAAAGTGGGTATGACAAACCCATATGATAAATTAAACATTTTTACGGTTTAATATTGATTTGAAATTCTTTACTTAAAATTTAAAATATACAACGTGTAACGTTAAATGCGCAAAACCTGAAAATAGTTTGATCAGAATAACGAGCAGAATTAATTGAACCACTTTTTAATATAGGTCACATTTTTCAAAAAATCTTCATTAAAAACGTTGCAGTGTCTATTTATTAATAGGTCAAGCAAGCCAATGTCAGCGCGGCACAGCGGCCCGTTGACGAGTCCTCCCTCGGTACCTAAAGCGTCGTCGCAGACGCAAGAAACGTTCAGAATGGCCAGTAAAACTAAAACAGCACATAAAACCCTTATATATTTTTTAATGACTTATTTTCTCTCTGAAATAGGTCAATTGAATTAAAAATCAGTAGGGGTGTCTGAGGTTTTGCGCATTTAACGTTACACGTTGTATATGTATGTATATTAAAAAAAATGTATATGTCACAAAATATCGAGCGATTTATTAGAGTCTGGGTGTATTATAGCCAACCTTACGCTCGCTGGGTTAAATCTCGTGTCGTAAAAATCATTACAAATTAAGACAGAAACTTGTTTTGCCTACACACAAAATCAGCACGCAGCTATGCCATACATTAAAATAACGAAATATTGCTATTATGGATCTTTAACCCAGTCCTGTGGGTAATTCATCATCATTTGGCATCCTTGGGGGCAGGGACTAGAGAATAAAATCCCGGGATCCCGACCTCTTCTTGACCCCGAAAATCCCGAGACTGTACTTGGCCAATCTCGGGATTTTCGGGATTACCACTCCGAAAATCCCGAGATTGGCCAAGTACAGTCTCGGGATTTTCGGGGCCTCAAAACGGTTGGGAATCCCGAGATTGGCCAAGTACAGTCCCGGGATTTTCAGGGTCAGAAAACGGCCGGGATCCCGCGATTGTATTCTCTAGCAGGGACAGACTGGATGAGAAAGACGGAGAATTGTGTCTTGTGGCGCAACTAGGGACCCGCGTCCAGCACTGTATTTTTATAGGCTGAGTTTGATGACCAATTTCAGGCAATTTTGTGTCAAGGAGTCGGTTAGTCAAAAATATGAAGCTAGTTGCCCATTATAAAGCGTAGTAGGACAAGAACGGACACGAAACTCGATGATCACTCTTTTATGACACTAATATTATAAAGGCGAACGTTTGTGTTTGTATGTTTGTTACTTCTTCACGCTCAAACGGCTGGACCAATTTTGATGAAATTTGGCACACACAGTTTATAACCAGGATTAACACATAGAATACATTTTTATCCCGATATTCCTACGGGATCGAGACTTATGCGGGTGAAACCGCGGGGCGCAGCTAGTATCAAAATATTAACTAGCATTCCTATTGAAATGTAAAGAGTTAATAGTAAAAAAAAAAAACAAAGATCATCATCAGATCCAGCATCAGATTGACTGCCCTGGCCTCCTCCTCTGTTTGGTGCCAAGCTTCTAAAATAATATGTCATCAGGTCAATTACCTTATTATTATTCGGCGGCTGGCCGCCCCGGTCCTGGTTGCAGGCGCTGACGAAGGCCGCCAGCAGGCGCTCGTCCTCGCTGGAGCGCCAGCCCAGCCAGCCCACCTCGGGCTGCGACGAGCGCGCGATCACGGCGCCGTTGGCGCGGTGGCGCCACACCACCGCCGGCACGCGCCGCATGGCGCGGAACCTGGGGGGAACGGAACGCTATTACACTACGAAACATATTATGGCTATTGAACTTTTCCCAACATTGCATCGGCTTACTGACGTTTTTTCGGACACAGTGTCCGAAACGACATATTTTTTTCACTGACAGCACAAATTAAGACAAAGAATTTCGAATCAGCAACACAGGATTGCTTAGTGATAATTTTTGGACGGATATTTTTCCAAGAAAAGCATTAATTTCTTTTTTTATCCATTCTTTGCCTAAATCGTCGAATAGGGGGAAATAAGAGGGTATCATTGGGTTAGTAATCGCAAGACGATGGTACTCGCTACCAGACTGACAAGCATCTATGAAGTAACAACAAAAACGGCTTAACCGATCGCGCGAAACCCGTAAGCGGACCGAAAGCACTGACTGCAGTTAAATCTGTCAATTTAGAAAAAATCAGTAGTGTTAATTCTTTAATTGTCGTGAGTTACTTACCTCGCAACAGAGTCGAGATCTTCATCACAGATGGACGCGGGCACTACGATGAGGGGTGGGTACGAGGGGCACAACTTGTACTCCGCGTTAGCTGCCGTGACCCGCCACGCGCCCTTCGAAGTAAAGCCTAATCGCTCCACCTGTGGATACGCAACAGGTTAAATACGGATAGAAAGAGAAGAAATAGAACGGTATGAAGGGGAAACGTTCTACAGGTTAATTAAAGAAAGGGATACAAAACGGTACGTCTTTGCCTATTGCTTAATGAGCATTTGTGCCAATGAAACTTATCATTCTTTATTGGCGAGTGCTGAGACTTTCCCAAAATTTCCTTACGCCACAATATTTCTTCACTGACTGACGGAAAATAGGGATTAATCAAAGCTAACCGCCTGAATAATACAAAGCTAGTGCCGCTTACTCTGCGTATAGGTACTAACGGCAATATATTGCTTCTACATGAACAACTATCGACCTATCTCGCTAGCCACCATCATGGCCAAGGTGCTTGATGGCCTGATGAAAGGCTGCCTCTCACAATTTGTTAAAGTGCATGACGCCCAGTTCGGGTTCAAGGCGGGAGTGTCCACAGAGAGTGCCATCCTCAGCCTGAAACACACCGTCAAGTACTACACCGCGAGGAGGACGCCGGTGCACCCGTGTTTCCTTGATTTGCCGAAAGCTTTCGATCTCGTCTCTTATGATGCGCTATGGGGCAAGTTAGGGGCACGGGTGTACCGGCGGAGTAAACAGCCCTCCTCAGATACTGGTATGCTCACCAGACGTATCGGGTGAGGTGGGTCGGAACTCTGTCGAATGAGTATCAAATTGAATGTGGTGTAAGGCAGGGGGGGTTAAGTTCGCTCTTGTTATTTAATTTGTATTTAAATCAGCTTATCGAGCGACTGAGCAGCACAGATGTCGGCTGTCATATAGACAGTACATGTGTCAATAACATAAGTTACGCGGACGACTCAGTCCATTGACGAGCGGACTGAGGAAGCTACTCACGATCTGCGAGATGTATGCGGAGGTCCACGGCCTTAAATACAACTCAAAAAAGAGTGAGGTCTTAGTGTTTACGGCACCTAAACAACAGCCCCATCGTGTGACTCCGGTATATATCAACGGCGTAGTACTTAATGTAGTGAATAGTTTTAAGTACCTAGGTCATGTTGTCACTAGTGACCTACGGGATGACGGCGACATAGAGTGCGAGCGCAGGGCGTTGGCGGTGAGGAGCAATATGCTTGCCCGAAGGTTCACTCGTTGCACGGCAGACGTCAAAATCAGTTTAAGGAGTTCTGTCAGTCCTTCTACTCGAGCGGCCTGTGGGTTTCATATTCGAGCCGAGCCTAAAACACCCTGCGCGTGCAATACAACAACGCTTTCAGGACGCTGTTGCAGTTGCCGCGGCGTTGTAGTACGTCTGGAATGTTTGCTGCAGTTCACACGGATGGCTTTCACGCCATCATACGTAAGAAAGCGGCTTCCTTACTGCAACGCTTGCGTAACATTCGTAACAGTATCCTGAAAGTGATTGCTGGCAGACCGGACTGCCCCATCCAAACGCACTGGGTGAAAATAGCAATAGGTTTATGCTAAATTAAATTAAGTATGTACTAACAAACACTAACATAATTTATAAGCACAATCTGTTACTAACCACTAATAACTTATGGACTTACTTAGGCCTGAATTAAGGATATTTTATTTATTTATTTTATTAAACTTGAAGAGAAAGTTTTTGGCGTAAAAGTACCAGATAATCAGAAGTCACAACGAGACAAGAGACTGCATGCATTGAATGGATTAAAATATGACAACAAACGAAGATAGAAAGAGAAAGTTACATTCAAGTAAGTGCCACTGTACCAGGTTCACAGAAGACACGAATAGTTACTTACTTCAGGACCAAACCAATGCCTCTGTGGAGATTGTGACGCCCTCATCAGTGCTCTGTGCACTGACGTGGGTGGCTGTTCCTTGGCCCACGCCGCGTACGCCGCAGCGAAGGTCTCTTGAACGGATCCGATAGGGGCGAGCGCGGTGTTCAGCCGTCTCCACCATTCTATACATTGATCCCCTGTGTTGAATGAGCATCTACAACAAGAGGAATAGTTTTCTGTATGGAAAAGTTTCTTTTAAGTAGTTTTCCTTAGTATGTTCCTCATTTCGAATGATAAAAAGATGAATGTCCACACGATCTGAACGCGTGGAGAGCTTACGAGATACACATAAGATAAGGCCTGCTAATATTGCGATTGACCCCAAACTGATTCGGGTATCCCCGAAAACATGTATATGAATGTAACCGTATCATCAGCTATTTATAAAATGTACTAGTTCACGAGTAGGTAGCAACTAAGATAATAAACATTAGTTTCAACAATATTATCTTATTATTGAAGGAAATTTTACATGTCCGCTTTCTTCAGTAGCTATGTGATTATCAGTTAGTACCCTCATTTTGGTGTTACTGTTATCGAAAATTAAATCAACATTGCTTTCGGCATTCAATGATATCCGTTAATTGAGTAAATAATTATGGACTTTTGTACTTGACTTGTTAATCATAGAAAAATGACCACATAAAGTGTGAATTTTAATATTTAAATATTGAATACTTAGCACGTTTTTTTTGTTCAAACAAGATATTTTTTACTATGGCATATTTACCTATTTAGCCATCGCATAACTTTGTATGTAAACACTAGATAAGTTAATAAAATAATTGTAAAATACTCTAAGAACTATCTTATCAACACTTGAACAAGCGTGTTGTAGGTATGCTGCCACTAAATTCAAATTGTGCCTTTGGGTAGAACAGAAGTTAGCCGAATGAATATCCTTGATTTGGTTGATTTGATAACTTTCTCTTGAACTGGAAGAACCTTCAAAACGGCAAGAAGCCTCATTTAAGTATGTATTATTAGGATTAAAAAATTAAATATGGGTCAGTCTGTGTACCAGGCTGTCATAAACACGCAAGGATACTAACTTGAGTTGTCTTCCATTTTTACAGAGCACAATCAAGTGCAGCAGGTCCCGGATCTCCAGTGCGTCGATGAGACGGAGCGGGATGGACGCGCCCGGCCCGTTCCTTCGACGAGGCTGAACGTGCAGACGGTAGTTGGACATTGCGATAGTTCCGCCGTCCGCTGTTCGACCCACCCACTGCCAACAAAATGATAAGATTGAAGCTACGTGCTTGATAAATGTCTCATATTTTTGAATGCGAAAATACAGGTGTTTATAATAATGTTGTGAGAGATCTACACCTAGAGTTCAAGTACTGAGCCTTTATTTTTTATAATACATGTACTTATGTTACAGATATATCACGTCCTCAGCACGAGAGATTTTGATAACATGTACTTCTATCATGCCCCACTTGATTATAAGCACATGCATAGAACTATTTTAGCAAAGCTGCAGTTTCTACCGGCATAAGTGCACGCTTTGGACTGATAACGCGCAGTCAATGACCTACCAGGAATGTAGAACTAGAACGGAGTTAAACACTATCGGAACGTCATTACGGTTCGTTCAACCCGGTGCATGCGACCAGCTGACCTTTTAGGCCATCAGCTGTATTAGTTACTTAATATGTGCGTGTTTTATCTATTTGTTACTATTTCGCTAATTAATTATTGACACGGACTTTGGTCCAGTAAATACGATTGTTTACAGACGTGTTCGTAGCGCATTTGCCATGGAATCATTAGGGCGTCATGTCTATTGAAGAAGTTGCGGCAGTCGTGTAATAATTATGTTGGGAAACAATACCGTGGTCAGCGTATACGGTATGAAGGTAGCAATTACTATTAAACTGCGATTACTACAATTTTCATTTCAAATTGCTTAATTCGTAACTTCCCGTAAACAAGCTGTTATTACCAAAAAAAGTGCCTAGAAATAAATACAAATTGTTGAAATTACGTGATGATTGAGTACTTAGGTAGGTCTGCCGTCATATTGCGACAATGAATGCCTGCCTGCATTCAAGGCAATTATAAAATAATTATTCCCCCTATAAATACTATGCCTATTTGCATTTTCCCTGTAGATATTTATAATTGATTGCAGTGGATATAAATATATACATTTTTGTCTCTAGAAATGTCCTCGAATGTCGTGCCGACTATAGGGACAAAACGGAGATACTGTTGCCTATAACAATTACCTAAATAAGTGAATTATTTATTGTCTTTGGACTGGGCACTAGTTAGCACACATCCGGAAACGGACGCATGACGAAATTACTTCTCCTGGGTCACTACTTGTACGTACTCCTGTTTGATAAGCTATCGTACGCGAAGCCTGTATTCAGTTCCCAGCATGACCATAAGATATAGATAGACAGGCGTGAATATAATAATTTGCACTCCAAAGTAAACCACAGTCCTTATTAACACTTGGCATGCGGGAAACGTATTTTTACGTTTTTTGCAGTCTGCCACTAGAGCGCGGGTCACGTACAAAATACGTATTTAATAGATTTGTGGCCCGCTGCACGCGTAATTCGGCGGCGAAGTATGCCCGCATGCCAAGTGTTAACTCATCTAACCCTAGTACCTTACCTGCACAAACTCCCCACATATAGGCGTGAACCCTGCATCCAAGCCTGGTTCATCGTAGTGTGTTCGCAAGCGCGGGTACAGATCAGCAGCACGCACGCGGTGCGGCGGCGGCTCAGGTTGCGGCGGCGCGCGGTACCGCTCGCGGTCACCCATTTCGCTTGTCGATGGCACTACCACCTGGGGGCAAAAGAAAATACCTATTAGATGAGGTTGATTCAGAAAAATCGCCCTGAAAATCACGAAAGCCGAAATTCATCATCATTCAGCTGCCCTAATCACGATTTGTTTGAGATCGGTGGAACACGTCTTCTTCCACACATCTCTATTTGATAGTTTCTTAAATGTTATAGACAGGTACAAGATGCCACCAACTATCTACATTTATTTCTAGACAAATTGGACAAACAAATGGGCCATAAATACTTCAATATGATCCCAACAGTTCCATTGACCAAAGTAATTCCTATTATCGTTAATGCTTTGAAAATCCAATCCAATCCTATCTGTTTTGGACATAGTGACAAAAATCTTCAAACGCGTCAATGATAGTAGAAATATTTTGTCAAGACAAGCTGGAGAAATTAATTTTCAAATTAAAAAAAAAAATATAATTACTCTCCATCCGCATAATACCTCGAGAAGGCCACGTATATTGAGACACGTCACATCCGACATGGACACGTACATATTCAGACAGATTTCGACAAACTCTCTCGTAACAACGTATCTATTGAACTAATTAATGAACAATCGTTTATAAATTGTGCACACAATGAGCAACAAGGTCGAATTAAAATTCAACACGAACGAAAATGTAAACGGAACAAATTATTTACTAATAAAGTATTAATTGGAACGCGTTCACTTTTGTGTTGGGTTATTGTCTAACTGTTACTATACTTTGATAACAACTCCATCCAGACAGCAAGATGGTCCTAAGGATACGACAAATGCAAGCGGGATGGCAAGACACTTTCCCTTTCTGTATTTGTGTATCGATACGGTATCTACAAACAGGGACCCTTGTATTTCTCAGAATTGTATGTACCTTATCAAGAAATGTGTGTCCGTTGTTGGAATATGTTCGGAGTTCTGTTGGTTTATGGAGGAGCAATATCGTAGCCGAAACAACACTACGTATACAGATATTGAAAACATCGGAGACAATACGAAATACTAAAGATATCAGTCAGAATATTCCCGGGTAGTTAAGGATGCGAACGGAGGTCTAATGTTGCGATTCAAAATACCGATATTCCACTATCTTGAAATACTAGAAGCCAACAACAATATAGGAAAAAATGTAGGGTTTATGTATAGAAAGCCTTACGACAAGGGTTAAAGATTTTGCATTAGTAATAGTGATAGATGTCCACTTCATTGCTCATTTATGCAGCATCACAATAACGTTTTCAGTTATTTCTTACAATTTACACAAGATAAAGAACGTCATGTTCTCTGGCGGAACCACCTTTGCTGTAACAAGTATAAGTTACATGAACAATTCTATGGAATGTCTATAAAATTTTAGTCCTATTAAAAAAAAGTCTAAATCTCTAGTTTCGACGTAAACTTTTATTTAAAGTGGTTGCACTGCGGAGTATCCTTCCCGGCGAAACCACCATGATATTTCTATTACTATACATAGTATAAGCAAATATGTAGTATCAAATAATTCTATAACAATTCTATATTGAACTAGCACCCCTAAATCCTCGAATCTAAATTAAATTAGTATTAAAGCTTTATAATTTTATTTATAATTA
Organism: Eremobia ochroleuca; assembly: GCA_949629135.1. Taxonomy (NCBI): domain Eukaryota; kingdom Metazoa; phylum Arthropoda; class Insecta; order Lepidoptera; family Noctuidae; genus Eremobia; species Eremobia ochroleuca. The sequence goes on along the minus strand of OX451404.1, from coordinate 3,702,212 downwards.
GTAGTAATGCTTATACTATGTATAGTAATAGAAATATCATGGTGGTTTCGCCGGGAAGGATACTCCGCAGCGCAGTCACTTTAAATAAAAGTTTACGTCGAAACTAGAGATATGGAATTTTTTTTAATAGGACTAGAATTTTATAGATATTCCATAGAATTGTTTATGTAACTTATACTTGTTACAGCAAAGGTGGTTCCGCCAGGGAGCATGACGTGATAAAGAACAAACTTTGAAAATATCGCTGTTCATATTTTGCTTTAATTCGGGATCAACTTGGAACAATACCGTTGTCTAAACTACAATCATTTTCCTTGAAAATACAAAGCGAAAATTTTGAAACGACAAACCATACTTGAAGAAGATGTTTTTAAAGTCAGGAATGTCTTGTAAAATTAGATCCTTCAACACAAATAACCTTCGTTACATAAGGGGCTGTTCATTTATTACGTAAGACAATTTTGACCACTTTCTGACTCCCCCTCCCCCTGCGTGAGAAAAAATAGTAATATCTACCAAAATTGCAAAGAAAAAGTAGCAAAAAAATTTAAAACTAATTAATGCTTACTTTTGTGATCTTACGTAAGAACAATCTAGACCCTTCCCATCCCCACGTAAGAATAAGACTTGTTTGGACCCCCCAGCCTGAAATCGTCTTACATAATAAATGAACAGCCTCTAATGACATGCACTATTTCGTTGCAGTTGATTTAATTTCCTAAATGCATAACTAACACATAGATATTATGTAAAAGGCGCTGTACGTGAAGTTATGCTGCCTTGGTATCGTTTATCGCCGCCTCGCCGGTATATAATAATCAAAATGCTTAGTAATCGAGTCGAATCATAAATAATGATCTTGCGTGCTTATGATTCACCTGGTGGCGCTTCGAAACCTCTTGGTGGAATGTGGTTACTGCTGAGGGATTTAATTTAATAATATGCATAGGAAAACCTGTTTCGTTACTTAGTTGGCTGATTGGTGAATGTTGCAGCAGTAACTTCCGACAGCACGCCACTTTGATCCAGAAATTCTTTGAAAGACTTAATTGATCCAGCAGGGAATATGAGTTAGCAGGGCTGATGAATAAATAAGGACCTTGTTCGAAAAGATGGTCCTTCGAGCCGGATATTGAGGAATCAACAAGGAATAATAAGCCTGAGGAGATTTGTCGCAAACAAGAAATATTTTTATGTAAATCAAGCGAATGACTTACTTTTAGTTTTTCTTCAGAGAAGCTATAAAAACGTGAACATAATATTCCTCCGTTAAAAGTTGGCTACCGAATCGGCCCATAAAGTACCTACTAAAGAATTCAACATACGTGATGAAAATTTTAAAAGTAAAGAAAACCCACCGTTTCCACCCATTGCACATACTATAGGCAATTCACACTCGACTCACGCCCATACTGCATGCCTGTCCCTCGTTGGATACTACAGAACACGTTAGAAAGCGACCTTGCGTTACCTAACTTGCCACTCATGCGCATTACGTGCTTATACGTACTTTTAAATGCTTGTTGGTTCTACAGGATAGCTTTAAAGGACGGAATTCAAAGGTTACAAATATGCATTTTTAATTTATCATTGGAATGCTGCATGCTTCCTCGATAGCACAGCACTAGCACTAGCATGGATCTTTGTTGTCTGACTGAATAAATAAAATCTGATTTGACTTTGACAGCATTATTATTTAACTTTACAATCTACTTCGAAATTCCCGAGGTTGTGGATGAGGCCGATTTTTTTTCAATGTTGTTAGTGTAAAAAAATCATGAATTCATCATTCGTCTTCCAATCTAACCGGCTGCAGCTGAATGCCAGTATTTAACATGAAGCGGCTGCCTACCTATCTGACCTCTACAACCCAGTTACTAGGTAAATGATATCCCTAGGTAAGACTGGTTGTCAGACTATCGGGCTTCTGACAACCCGTAACGACTTCCGAAGATCCACGAATGACAGCCGGGACCAACGGCTTAACGTGCTTTCCGAGGCACGGAGGGGTCTTGGTATGTGAAGATGGTCACCCATCCACGTACCAACCGCGGCAAGCGTAGCTTAACCTGATCGATCGACGCATGCGGCTATTGTTACTTAGCCACAAGCCCAAGATTCGTGAATTGGATTATGTAATTCAGTCTTATCACCATCAGCTCACCATTCAGATGCCAGTCTTGGCAGCATGATTTTTTTTACCGTCTCCAAATTTTTACAGGCTGTTCAATCCATGAATATGAAACACTTTCACTATGGAACCAACTCTGAGATCACTAAAAAAATCATAGCTGTTTCATACATTTTGGTCAGTTATTAGATTATTTATTTATTTATCCTCCTACTGGAACGCCATACAGCAATTACACCAACGGTAGATAAAGGTAAAAGTAATAATAGTAATTTATAAGTCAAGTAGGTAGATAACTTTTGTATTAAACAGCTGATATTTTTTCGTGATTTCAGAGTTGGTCCCATAGTGAAATTTGTTCATATTCACGAGTAGAACACCCTGTAAAAATTTGGAGCGTGTAAAAAAAATCATCCAGTTTTTATTGTTGCTGGATGTATGTTTGTCTTTATTTCTGTTGTGCAACTAATTTCTTCCAATTAGTGCGTTGCACTGAGTAGCACACACATTTAATAGTTACAAGCAACACTTATGTAGGTACATTTAGATACTATGGACGATTCACAAGCAAGACATTATTATAATAATAATACTTATAATAAACCTTTATTTATTTCAGACAACAGGATAATGCATACAATAGCATCATTGCATTATGCTTTGAATACTATGTATTATTTTTAGGCATAAACACAAGCTTTCGTGACACAACATGTAAATAAGTTTGAAGGATGTAAGAAATACAAAAGGCCGGTACCTACTGACATTTCAAAAGTACTTACACAATGTATGTTTTATTTCGTACATACGCATACTTTGACATGGGCTCATACCTCGAAGTACTAGGAAAGCATAATAAACAGCAGTAACTAAACAATTTTGCAAGAAGTGTCAAGTTTCTCCTGTGAATTCCTACAAATAAGCTAATTTATAAAGTGCTAAGACGGGCTTAAAGTTATTTATACTATCGGCGCACATCTGGCTAATCCATGGGGGATTGCGGGCGTGATACTATGTTATTTATCGAGACGACATCAGCTTTTTTTGATCAATCTTTAAGATGCAAGTCAGTGCATTCCTTTACCTACCTACTTACAGGTTAACAGGTTCACTGTCCACAAAGAAGACAAAATAGTTAAACTATCAACATGAATCATATGCGATTCATGGGACAGGGGATGGGTTAAGGTCCATTTTCATGATGATTTAAGTATATTATTCTCAGGTCATCATCTGCCTAGCCTTTTCCCAACTATGTTCGGGTCGGCTTCCAGTCTAACCGGATGCAGCTGAATACCAGTATTTAACATGGAGCAACTGCCTATCTGACCGCCTCAACCCGGTTACTGGGTAATACGATATCCCTAGGTAAGACTGGTTGTCAGACTTTCGGGCTTCTGACTACCCGTAACAACTGTCAAAGATCTACGAATGACAGTCGGGACCAACGGCTTAACGTGCTTTCCGAGGCACGGAGGGGTCTCGGTATGTAAAGATGACCATCTTTCATGACCCATCCGCATCCACAGTATGTATGCTCAGAAAAGTAAAAAATAAAATTAAATTTGAATGATATCAGTCCTCCATTTTCCTTAAAACTGCTAGGTAACGGTAAAGGTCTCTTGTCATAGCAGCAGCAAAAAAAGATTTAATAGTTAGAATTAAATCAGTAATACCGTTGTTACCATTCCGTGTTTTGTTAATCAAAATCAAAAGTCATTTATTCAAACTAGGCTGAGAATCAGCACTTTTCGAACGTCAAAATTACAAAAGACAGTCCCCCAAAACGCCCGCCCTTTACCACTTCCTAGTGCTTTCGCTGGGAAGAAGAAGTGGCGCAACAAACTCCCCAGCAGCACAGCTGTCTGTTCAGTTAGAAAATACTTGACTGAATACATTACAAGGTATGCAAAGTAATTAACATTACAAGACACAGGACACTAAATTAAATTATTTGCCATAATATGTCAGCTAGCAACGCCAATATACCAAGAAATACAATTAAAAAAAAACATATAATATAACCATATAACTATAAGTAAACTAATTGATAACGAATACAGTACAAAAGGAAGTAATAACGAAAGGTAATTAGTTTTTAATTGACAATGTCACAACTATTTTTGTTTAAAAGCTATTCATTTTGACGTCTGCTTAGCAATACATACGGAAACTCAGATTACCGTAGCTAAGAGTTTCTTATTATAATAATTGATCTATAGTTCAGTCACCGAATGGAAAGAGTGCGAGAGCTGGGACCTAAGCGATTCCTTCAGAAATTCAACGTGTAGTTGAAAACGGTTCGGTTCGGTTGAAAATTCGAAAAAAGAGAATTTTTTAAAAGTTGTAGAGAATTTTATGAACATTAATTTGGTCTAAGATTTTTTCTACCTACTACGCACCGTTTTTGAGATATATGCCAAAAACCCAAAAGCGGGAGTTCGCCTGTCCTCCACTCCGGCTCACCTCCTAGACGTCAGGACTTTTAGTATTTTCACTTCCTAAGCACCCTGAACTTTCTGAAGGAATGGCTTAGGTCATAGAGAATATAACCACTAGAGAGCGTATGGGCCGATTTCTTCGAAGCACACGACTCACTACTGCGGGCCGGGGGATGAGGAAGAACGCGCGGCTGCAATTGGTCAGTTCAAGGTCAAGTTTCATCGTTAGGGCTGCTTTACTTCATTAAGAGAAAATAGTCGATATCGATAAAATGGATTTTAACATTATAATAAATACTAAATCAAAATCATAGAAATAATATTTAATCAAAATAGATCAATTACAAAAAAAAATCCCGGAAATGGACTGATCGGCCCCGGTCGGGGACAGAAAGAATTAAAAAATCCCGGAAAATACAAAAAAAAAAAAAACCGACGAACTGAAAACCGAGGAGGTTCTCAGTTCGTCGGTATTTCTTTTTTGAAGTCGGTTAATAGTAGATAGTTATTTTATTAAAGTATGTGAATTGAATAAAAAATGTATTCATTTTATTTTTCTCGATATCAACTTTCAGCTATTAAAGATAACAGCACTATTTTTTACGATAAACATACAAAAGGAAAGAAAGGGATAGAAGCATTAGAATTGTCTAATACAAGAACGAGACTTTTCCAAAAGACATCAACGCGCGACTCAAAAAGTGTGCTCGTTTACCCAGCCACCATTTTAAATAGACCCCTGCAATGGCTTATAATCTGATTAAATCAAAAATAATTTTTCGTAATGTTTATGTACCGATGAAAAGTTATGTCATCCTTTTTGTAACTAGATGTCTAAGAATGTTTCCCACACCACTTCACCGCGCATGAAGGCATTTTGATGCGTTATAATTGCATAAACGTTATAAAAAAATTATATTAATTTAGCGTGCACGCAGGTCTAACACTTGGACACAACTAAAATTGCTACTAGTACCGTAGCCTATACATAGGCGACAAAATACTAATAGTTTTCGTGCGTCGGGGCACTGTATACGCAGTCAAGTGGTTATAATAGTCTTTGGCTTAGGTCCTTGCTCACGCACTCTCCAACTTCTTTATTGACTGGACTACTATTAAAACCTCAAAGGTGTAACGTATATACTGACAAATAAAAAACATTTTAATATTACCTGAACCTATATGTATTCAAATAGGAAAAACATATTTGCATCAATATTCACATCTCGCACATGTACACCACAAGTAATAATTTATACTTCGTTAGACCTAAGCTCCACTTTCCATCATACATATGTAATTGGTGCAGCATTCCATAGTAATGACGTAATCTCCCGCGGCGGTTTACATGAGCTGAGCATAGAACATACTCTTAGATGGTCTATGACTATGATTCATCTCGAGCGATTGCCTATTAAAAGCCGATGGGCTATCATTTAAGCTCGCATCTCAAGTTATATACCTGGATGGCTTACTTATTTTATGCATATTATTTAATACAAATAATAACAGCCGCACAGGTCAATCGATCAGGTTAAGCTACGCTTGCCGCGGTTGGTCTGTGGATAGGTGACCATCTTTACATACCGAGACCTCTCCGTGCCTCGAAAAGCACGTCAAGCCGTTGGTCCCGGCTGTCATTCGTAGATCTTTGACAGTCGTTACGGGTAGTCAGAAGCCCGAAAATCTGACAACCAGTCTTACCTAGGGGTATCGTATTACCCAGTAACTGGGTTGTGGAGGTCAGATAGGCAGTCGCTCCATGTAAAATACTGGTATTCAGCTGCATCCAGTTAGACTGGAAGCCCAACTAGAACCCCAACATAGTTGGGAAAAGGCACATGATGATTATAAATAAATAAATAAAATAAAATTAGTTTAATTCAAGTAACAAGACTCATATACAAACAGATACATAAAGGGATACAGACAGGATAACAAGCACAGACAAAGACAATATCAAAGATAATGGTTTATCTATGGCTCCTGTAGAACATGACTATAAATAAGGGTTGAATTATAAAATACAATGAGTAATGAAACATTGCCTAATGAGGAAAGGCGACATTAAAATATTAGGCGATCGTGGGTGTGCGCCCACGGTCCTTTCAGCACATTCACCCTCTGCAGTTCAATGAACACAGTGTTTTGCGCAACAACGGAGACAGACATTCAAAAAATTAAAAAAGCTTTTTTGTTAGCACTAACCAAACGTGACCAACTACTCCATTATAGACTTGCCTGTCGTTACATAAGAAGGAATATTGAATAGAATAGTATAGAATACTGTTTATTATGTCCACCATATAAATTACAGACATAAATATAGAAATTTTACAAAGGGTGACAATGGGCGGTCTTATCGCTAAGAGCGATCTTTTAAAGACAACCTTTGGATGGATTGAAAAGGGAAGGAGACAAATACTGTAGGTAGTCTGTGGTGTACCGTTTACACGATACAATGAATACATACATAAAGTATATTATACTAATCTAAATAAATATATACATATAACAATAGACATGAAACAGGAGTAAAGAAAATATAATGGTGCTGTTTAAGGAGAGGAAGTGCTTTTTTATCATAGTTTTAAAAGTGGACAATGATTGAGCACGCCTTACCGACACGGGCGTCATTCCATAGCCGTACTGTTTGAACAGTAAAAGATTTGTCATAGAAACTGGTGGAATGCATCGGCATCTCTAGTCTTGCGGCATTCTATAGTCTTGTGTATTCTATTTCATTGTATAGCGTACATTCTTGCGAGGTGAGATTATCAAGTGGGTTGTCGACTGTAAAAAAAAAAAACTAGATCGAAATCGGAGATGTATTTTTTTGTTGAACAAAACGTAACGTTAGACGGTTTTATTGGTGCCTTTTACGGCGTTGAATCAGAATTTCAGATAAAACGGCGATATTAAAAGAGAGCACGGATACTTTTTATTAACCGTAGTATAAATAAACAAAGCTTACTGTTCAAAACAGACACAAACTCTGTACTAAAGCCTGATAGTTATCATTAAAACAGTCATCAAAGCCGCGCTGGTGGGCGCCTAGAGTCGACTCCTACCGAATGACTAACCAACCAACTAAGAAAGCCTCACTGGTTCTTATAAACTTGCATTGAACGAAGATCCCCACACATATGGCTGGGTTAATTAATAGTTGAATTTGAAGCGTGGGTCGTTCACCTCGTGTGTCGATGGATGTTAAACGTTAAAAAAACTTGCAGTCTGAGGAGCACCAAAATATATTCTAGAACGTTTCACACAGATAAAACAAAACAGGATTTTGCTTAAATGTTTTTCATTGTGTCCTGGAAGTAATCGCTTTTGTATCATAAACATAATCTAACAACGTAGTACCGGGGTCGATGTCTTCCTCGATTTTCTTTTATGTTAAAAAGCTTTTTAGGTGTTTACAAAATATCATCATGGAAATATATTTATGTTTTAGGCACTTCTGTTTTTGTTTTTCTTCTATTTCTTTTTAGCATACTCTGTAACCGCATTTCTTGGAGAACATGAAGTGTTTGTAGCACTTAAGGGTAAAGATTCTAAAATTTACACCTTTTTCTTTTAAGATTTAGATGTGAGAATTTCCCACAGTATTTAGCGGGAGCTTTAAAATACCAAGACATCATAACAATTAGTTGGTGTGAAATTATTAATGAAATGGCGGAGCAGGCAGTACTACAGTCAGAAGGTAGCGTTAACGGTAGGCAAGAGTAACCCTTTGAAACGATATGGCTTTGTTGATAACATTTAGTTCGACATAAAAAATAATATGTACCTATGTATTTAGTTACATCATAAGTTAACTTATTTTTTTTTTGCGTGGATCTGTAAACCTCGTGTATTAAAATGAAGTAGGTAATTTACAGAATTTTAAACAAAGCATTGAAAATACGTCATTTGAGATATACTCATGAATACAAAATATTCTCATAACGCAATAAACAATGGCACATACATATTGAGATTATTTAAATTTTAACAGGTCTGAAACGTAAGCAGATACACATACAGTATGACTTAGACCAGGACCAGGACGCGGATACCGCACAATCTCAGCTGAAGCGGCGTTCACATTAGCAGGAACACCCCCGTGGGATCTGGAGGCGGGAGTGCTTGCCGAAGTTTACCAACATAGTGTGGAAGTTCGGGCGGAGAGCGGCAGTGGCCCACCGCCTGAAGTGGTGATGAGGTGGCGCAGAGAGGCGCAGACGGCCATCATGAGGCAATGGGCGGTGAGGCTAGAGACTCCCAGCGCCGGTCACTGGACTGTTGGGGCCATACAGCCAATCCTACTGGAGTGGGTACGGAGGCGACACGGGACGTTGTCCTTCCGTTTAGTGCAGGTATTGTCGGGGCATGGCTGTTTTGGGAAATACCTGCACACAGTGGCAAGACGGGAGGTGACTCCCGTGTGTCACCAATGCGGTTGCAGCCAGGATACGGCCCTGCACACTCTCGAGCAGTGCCCTGCCTGGGAGGCGCAGCGCCGTGTTCTGGCGATTGAAATTGGGGAAGACCTGTCGTTGTCGGCCGTTGTAAGGGCTATGGTCGGCAGTGAAAGGGCATGGGAGGCGGTTGCGTCTTTTTGCGAGGACGTAATCTCGCAGAAGGAAGCGACGGAGCGGGTCAGGGAGGCAGACTCTCTCGCTGACCCGATTCGCCGCAGGAGGGCAGGACGGCGTAGGCGGCGAAATGCGGACTTGATGCCGCCATAAAGGAGGCCATCGGATGATAGATTGGGGAACTCTATCGTCCACACTGCACGGTCCCCTGGAGTTGTGGTGATGTTCCAGTGCACCCGGACATCGCCGAAGAAAGATGGAGTCCGGAGGCGGGCTAAGAAGAGGTAGCCCAGAAGTGGGCCACGCTGGATGGGTCGCGAATGTCATACGTAGTAGTTCTCGCGGCCCACCCATCAAGGCGAAAGTAGGTGCACAGGCGGAGTTTTTAGTGGGTGCGAGGCCCACATAACCACGTCGTCTCCCCGAACGGCGTGGTATGCGTTAGGCATTTTCTTCGCCGGAAAAAAAAAAAAGGACTTCATCTATGGTGAGACAAGGGTCATAATGAACGTGGCGAAATAATGAAATGTATTTGACAGGTTTTTGACCTCTTCCGTTTACGAGAAGCACCGGTATACTGGATGACTTTTTTTTACAGTCTCCAAATTTTTACTGGGTGTTCTACCCATGAATATGAACAACTTTCACTATGGAACCAACTTTGATATCACGAAAAAAAAAAGCTGTTTCATACATTTTGGTCAAGTAGGTATTGAACTTTTGTATTAAACAGCTGATTTTTTTTCGTGAATAGGTAAAAAAAAAATCATGCTGTATATTAACAAAGATGATTGTCTGACTGAAGGTATGTCCGTCAGTTCTGCAATAGACAGATCCCAAACGCCATCAAAGCGTAGCATTAGGCAATACCATCTGCGGAAGCAGCAAGAAAGCCTTCGCTTGCATAACGTAAAGCGTGACTAATGCAAGTGTAGTGCGTTGGAGATAGAATAAGGTCGTTTGAGGTTAACATGTGTTGTGTGTACATCATCAGCTAACGTCCGCGTGTTGCAGAACTATACAATTATCACACTACTTGTAGGCTATATCTTCAGGAATATAGCTGCATATTCATATGATATGCCTTGCCAAAAGACAATTATATCATTACGAGTAGTAGTCGGAGCAGTGTGTGTGAAACAAAGACGCAACACAAAGACTCATAAAAAGACAGAAAAAGATTTATTACCTAATACTGAGCACTAAAAGGTAACAAAGCAAAGGTAAGGTGGCTGGGGTAGACTGGATGCGGAGGATAGGATGTTGTGGCGCAGTCTGGGAGAGGCCTATGTCCAGCAGTGGACTGCGATAGGCTGAGTTGATTGATTGATTGAGCACTAAAATGACGATCATGGCTATCTCGTTGTTTTAAACGTGTTCGCAACTTTACAAATCGGTAGTAGCCCCGTAGGTGCGTTGAAATAGGTTGTGATAGTGATACAGATAGCGAATGAATGAAAGAAGCGTTCATTATCCATTCGCTCAATCATTCATGTCATTCAACCCTGCTCGAGGCCGTGTGTTGCATTGAAAGGCCCATTCAATGTTTAGTTTAGTACTGACATTTTGTAGGTATGTTATGAATTCCTGTATAAAATACAAACTATTGAAATGCGCGAAGGAGATAGAAGATGCGTAGTTAGCTGTATGTAGCCGCAGGCAGTGGAGTGATCTGTAGACTTGTGTGTCATTGACTTATTGCAAACAACAATAGATTAAAACTTCCGGTGCAGCTATGGGCAGTATTATCTGTTTGTGCTCATGTGATCCTGGTTGAATGCATCTGTGCCGTCAATGACGTAATGACAAATTGCTTGGCAAGATGTCCAATAACATTGAAAGTTATGTAGATCTAAAATTAACTGCTAGCCACACATTTCGTAGGTAATACATAATAATAATTATAATTAACATTTTATCACTCACTGTATCAAGTATTATTGGAACACGCGTTCTTCTTAACAGCACTGAGTTCTACGATATTTTTGAGTCAGCCAGTGAAAAACTAATGAACAGAGTCCAAATTCGAATATCACACACGACACAACATGTGTTCAACAATGACAGTTAGTAGCGAGGGAACATGTTTTTGTAATGAGTCATGAGTCCGGCTCATTACAGTGCATCTGACATTGTACCGGCCATTACAGCTCATATAACCCTACCATTAGCTTCAATTGATAAAATATTACGATTTTGACTGCGTCTTGTAAAGGGAAACTTTTAATTCAGACTGATGTTAGTAGAAATTATTGTCTAAACAAACAATAGAAGCACACAGTGGATGTAATTTGTTCACAATGTAAACATAATTTGGAACATTTTTATTTTTAGTGTATGACTCAAGATATTGTTAATCGTAAACAAGTCATTGATTTCGATGGAAATGCAATCATACCTAGTTGTTTATTGTCCATATTATCCTGACTTAGTCGTTCACAAGAGAAGTTGATCACAAAATCAAACTAAACTAAACCGTGTTTACAGCTCCAACAGACAAAACAAACAAAAAATCCATAAATATAAACCTACATTCAATGCTTCTAAAACCCCTTCCCAATCACTCCAGTCCAAGAAACTTATTCTAACTTAAAATTTGCTCTAGCTCGCAGTCTTAATAAAGTACAGGAAAATAATAAATAGAATTATTCAAAAGCGTCTGATTTCCTACTCCGGAAGCTAATTACTTCGAAAAGTTCAATTACTCCAGCGTCAAGCCCTGCAAGTAATCATAGGTTGATAGTACTCTCGTCCTTCCGCCCCCCGCTGAATGAACGGACGAGAAGGAGGGGATGGGGGAGGGACGTCGACGTATACACAATAGTCTCAAGGTAAAGGACTCGTCGTACCTATACCGTTAGAGCGCTTTCGCACTACGTTCGATCCGAATCCGATCAGAATCCGTGAAAATACGTACTGGTGTAGTCGTAGAACTATTTGTATCGTAGTTTACGCACTAGATCCGATTTCTCTCCGTCATCCGTGAATCTCCATTTCGGATATTATTGACGAACCGAAGTAGTCATAGTATTATTTATATGAACAGTCGCGCGCTGCGTCCGAACCGAATCCGAGTTGCATTTCGCCGAATGTGAACGCTCTGCTCTGGTTTTGCATAAAATGACGTCTGAATCACGGATTTCGATGGGAGGTAGTGCGAAAAGCAATATCCGAATTCGGTCCGAGTTTCCTAGATCTGTATTTTCACGGATTCGGATCGGATGTAGTGGGAAACCGCTCTTACTTTACCCGTTCCGTCAATATTTAACTGTTTTACATCACAACGTACGAGGGGCGTTCAATGTATTCTCGGTATCAGGGTGATTTACTAATGATGTTGGTAATTTGACTAATTAATGACATTATATAAGGGTATAAAGAGACAATTTCATATAGTTGTGATCATTAGTTTGCTAGTTATCCTTAGTCAACGACAACTGGACTGGCTAACGTGACAATGTTGAAGAAAATCGAGCACCGCGCTGCTATTAAATTCCTTATCATACAAGGACAAAGTAAAAAAAAAAAAAACTATTCACGAAGAGGCTGTTTACCAAGATTCTGCACCTTCGTTATCTACGGATCAAAAGTGGTCACGTGAATTTACTCCTACACACTATTCTTCATGATCTTTACCTTTCAAGTCGGTGCAAGATGGGTGCCGCGAATGAACAAGGTGCGCGGCGCCTCAAAAGAAGCAAGTGCGAATCGAGTACTGTAGAGCGTTTTTAGAGTTCTGTGGTGAAGTTCCATCAAGTATTTTCGATCGAATTGTTACTGCAGATGAAACATGGGTTCATCATTATGACCCTGAAAGTAAGCAGGAGTCCATGCAGTGGCACAAGAAGGGTACTGCGCCCCCTAAGAAAATCAAAGCCGTTTCGTCGTCAAGTGCGAGTCAGACTCGCGCACCGAGGGTTCCGTATAAAGTAGGTAAGTATGTATATAGTTTATCACGATTTTTTTTTGTAATGTAACTACAAATTTACGGTATTCAAAATTTTTCCTTTACGTGTGCTACATGACATTGCTTCTTGCTAAATTTCATGATTCTATGTCAACGGGAAGTAGGTATAGGTTTATAGGTTTCGGTTCCCTTGTGACAACGAAGTGATCTTATAAGGGTTCCGTTTTTTCTTTTGGGGTACGGAACCCTAAAAAGACATGCCGATACCGAGAATACATTGAACGCCACTCGTACTTCCCGCAGTGTATTTTTTTCTAAATTTTTTTTTGCCGTGGCGCCTTCTAGGAAGTATCGAGTTATAGCAAGATGATATTCAAATGATATTTTATTTTATGGATTAATTTCTTTGATATTGTGTAGGTAACTGTCGGGTCAAAATACGTTTTCACAACAAGTATCGATTACATAGCTGAGAATATACTTAAACCTATTGTAATTAATTATATTATAATTTATAGACACTTAAGTACAAATTACTTTTACAAAACATATAAAAGAAATAAAGGAAATCATGATTGATTAGTTGTGAGCTATTGTATATTCGTCAATTTTATAGCAATCATTTTTTTTATTTCATTCCTATAAGATGTTCTCTGAAAATAAACTTTTCTACTTGATAGCCTCAATATACCTCAATCTTTAGGAAAATGATTTTACTTCTCCCCCATGTTTCGAACAGTTTTGACGCCTAACCAATAATTTACCAGGCTAACAGGCTTCCATAAAAAGGAGGAGATATATTCTGCACAAACCTGTGAGTATTCTGGCGAGGGCGGTCTCGGCGGGTACTTGGAAGCCATGCGCGCGCCGGCTCCACAGCCCTGCACTGCCGCAGGCTCATCCTCCGGATAATACAAGTGCACGAAATCCTCCGTGTCCAAAAACGTATTGATCAGCATAATCCACACGATATAAACACTAACTAATAAATAATTTAACGCAGTCTAACAGATCAGACTTTACGACCACTATACACTAGTTTAAATTTAAATCACTGTTGTAGGAAGCACGCCATCGTAACGCATCGGATTTGTAACGTTCCATGTTTTGAGTCCTCATATATCTGGATATGTTAAATAATAAATAAGTTAATACATTCACTACACTTGTATAAATATAAATTCACATTTGCACCGTTCAACCGCACACTTAACTATCTGGTAAAAATGGTGTTATGTAGTTGTTTTTATGTTGTCATAATTTTTGACACTACTATTATGGTTGTTATCTCAACTGAAAACTAAGGTCTTTTTTGTTGCTTATCGGTCACAAATGTGACGATACAGCTGTTTAAAGGCCACCAGCAAATGTAGGGGCGGGCGGGGTGTGAACACGGCTTATCTTTGAAGTGGCAAAAAAAATTCTGTGAGGATAATTTTATGATACACTACTGCGCTACTAACACAGAACACTTATGTAGATACGCGAGCTTGAAGACTTCGCTACTGGTACACTACATTCTTTATTGTTTTATTAACCGAACTAAGCTTTATTTATACGTAAAACGTTCGTATCATGAAAATATTTCGAAAAACATTTTATATTTGCACTGGCAATTGAATACGTGTTATTACTGAAGTAACGCGATGTAATATGGTCGCTCCACAATCATTACGTTACGTTACGGATAATAATTACTAGCAGATAAAAATGACATAGTAACGAAATGCACTTTTGATAATATATGCAGTAATATAAATACGTATGAAGCACACTTTATGTAATGCGATGGTAATATTATTGGAAATGTCAACGATAGTGTAGAGCGGCGGAATTTTACTGATACAAACTGGACAGCCAGGCTGTTCGGATCAGAAAATTGAGACATAATTATGTATATTTAGATATTAATTATTTCATCACCAACATTTAGTTGTCATGTTGATAAGAAAACTATTATTATAATGGGAAATTCCGGAGTGAGTTGACAATTCGTTATGTATTTAGGGATTCCCTAAGAGTTCTTGGAAGACCAAGAGCATTTGTTTTGATTATTCACGAGCTAATAATATCAACTTGGCTTCCAGCTTATAAATATTATTTAAAAAACAAGATTACTTTATAATCATTGGCCATTTTTCAGGGGGTTAAAGTACTCATGAACTGCGATTCTTTTCGATATTTCAGAGTTATACAAGGTGTAACTTAAATAACGCACAACCTCTTAAGGGGTCATTGTACTCATCATTATGAACAACTTTTACTATGGGACCAAACCTGAAATCGCGAAAAAAAAATCAGCTGTTCCCTACATTTATGTTCGCATAACTCGTCAAAATGTAGGGAACAGCTGATTTTTTTTTCGTGATTTCCGGTTTGGTCCCATAGTAAAAGTTGTTCATAATGATGAGTACAATGACCCCTTAAGAGGTTGTGCGTTATTTAAGTTACACCTTGTATAAAAGTTGAGCTGAAAGATTGCCTATGAATCACAAGTCAGCGTGTATATTTTAATACGCTCATTGGAGGTGAAAAACACCAAAGAAGTAAGTAGGTAGTAGTAACAGCTATCCAAAAGAAATTGAACCAGGAGCACAACAAAGTTCAAGAGGTTGCCAAGTAAAATTCAAATCCAGCTTTGTATACCGCTAATAGTAGTGTCAGAAACTTAGTAGGTAATGAAATGAATAACTGTATTGTAGGCACATATTTTAGGTCATGCGCCCGATCGTGCGAGTATGAAGGTTCATTTGACGTCATTCATAATAATGTGGCGTTTGTTTATAGAAAACTATCTGTGTTGTAATGCGAGATTGTTATTGTTTCTTGGTAAATGAATATAATTAAGTAAAACCTCAAGTGAAGGATTTTTAGTTAGATTATGGTCTCTGACGTCACGTCCATTTACAGGCAGGCTGGCAACATCGACGCACAAAGTTTAACCATGAAGTCGGCACATGATTATAAACCTGTTTTTTTTTTTTAAATAAATGACGAAAAATGTCTATGATACCATAGATATTTTTCGTCGGTTATCAAAAAAGAATCTGCTGTTTCATAGAAAACTGTAATATCTACGCGGATAAAATGTATGGAACAGCAATTTTTTTTTTAATAACCAACGAATAATTTCACCACAGTTCAAAATCATGTACTGAATCCCTGGTATGTGACGCTTCGAAGCTATAAATAATACTTGCTCAGATACGCGTGAACAACATAACCCAGTCTTTGCTGTCGCGCAGCCGGGTAAAAAAGCTGACAGAATTGGAGTTGCTTGCTTATCTCAAACCAAAACACTTGTTTTCTTATTGTTCCAAGTATCTTTTGTTTATTGTCATTGAATAGTGTTTGTTATCGCGAGCAAATAACGCATGTTACTGATGCAATTCAAAGTCGACTTGGTTCATTGACCCCGACGGATATGGGATCATCCATTCAAACAACTACTTGTGTCAATTCTAGAATGGGCATTTTCCACAAACTAGCTAAGCTGTCCCAAATATTTATTTAGGTGTTTGTCACTGGTATGATAATGTGTTGGAAATAAATAAGAATGTATTACTTACACAATATCAAAAGTTTTCAGAGAATGGCAAACGTAAGGGTGCGTCCACATCTGCCGAATGCGCCGCGAATGCGCAGCTGGCGAGCCGTTCGCGAGCAGCGCGCGTCCAGCTCACGTGCTTACACTTTCGTTTGCCTAGCATCAGCGCGGGGAGGAGCGATAGCGCACGCGCGACACTTGCGCCGCGCGCGAAATGCGCGCGGGCGGCGCAGGAGCGGCGCACGAACAAAAATGCACGCGCGCAGCTCGCAAACGGCCCGCGAGCTGCACATTCGCGGCACATTCGCCAGATGTGGACGCACCCTTAAATGACGACATCGACATTGAGTAAATGAATTTGAGGACCAACCATCTAAGAAAGATTTAACACTTTCTAACCCGCCTGAGTTTGATGCTGACTATAATTATAAAAAGTAATGTGAAAACATTTAATATATGGAAAGTTTTTAACCGTAAACATTATATGGTAGTGTGACTTGTAGACGTTAGTAAATCATTTGAGGCGTTTTTAGTCCCACTATGTTTAAAAAGACATAAGAAAAACAGCAATAGAAAGACCTTTGTTGACATCAGAATTCAAATTCTATTATTATCATACAATTAAAACTCTTTCACTGTAAGTACATTATGTTATAATGTAACTAGATTTCAATATACACTAATATACATGACAGTTATAACACTAGACATTTGATTTCCATTCAATGAAGAGAATAGTCACTTTTCCGTCCCTTCCATTGTTGTAAAGTAAATCCGATGAATGTCAACGAAGAGCATTATCATTTAAATCGAAAACCGCACAATATCGAATTTCCTTTTGAATACATATAGACCTTTTCATATATGTATATTATGTACTATGGGATCCGTGAAGGTAGCGAGAACTATGGTATTGCAAATCTTATAAACGTTGAACGGATGCTTGCTCCACTTTCAATACGCGGCGACGACGCGACGTAAAGAATGCGGTCACCGGCGCCTACAGTGTGATAGACACATCTGTAAAACTACTGTCCTGGTACATGCAAAAGTATCAAAGTATCGACGTAGACGATAACAATAGCAATTGTTGAAAAGGCAAAAACATGTTCTATTGAAAAAAAGTATCAATGAAAATGTAAATCACGCTGAACGACACTAATCAAAGATAATAGATCTGCGTGAATTCAATTAAAAATTCCTAAGTACCTACTTCAGCAAGGTCTTTTGAGGACTAACATCAATTATTCCAAGATTAGTTTTTTACTGAACAATACGATTTTCTTGCGCGAATTACAACATCAAGTTGCGTGAATAATTCTACTGAAGAAGTAAGCTTGCACTGTCAGTGATTACAAAACACTAAAGTGAGGTCAGTAAAAACATTTATCGACACTTTCCGCATGTAGTAATTAAACAATAATGTTTGTAAACGCAGGCAAATTCTTGTTCTTGCGTAATTAAACTTTATGTGATGAGAGGGGCATATTTAGAAAGGGCAACATTTAATTTCGGAAACCAACGATTCAAGAAGAATATACAGAGATTTACAAAGAGCATAATAATTATATCAATAGAAAGACGCGAGTAAAGCGGCCACGTATCAGATTCCTGGACCGCAAACTAGTGTAGTTGTCGCCGCTCGCCAGCATTCTCATGTTACTTACGACAAACATGTTTTTACACCATACAAATTAAATTTTCGCACGAAATCCACTCTTACGCCTTAGAAAACACGGTATTTTAAGTCGGAAAACTTACATGGCTGTATGTAAAGATATTTTTGTTGCGGTCTGTTTTACGGTTGGAGGTAACATGATCCACTACATTCGAATTGACATGCAGTTTTGTACTCGCGTAACAAGTATATTTTTGCAACCAGGAAAACGTAGGAAATAATAACTGATATATACAATATCAGATTTCTGAAGAGCGAATAGTGGAATACTGGAAACAAGAACAAGGAACTATCATTCAACAGACTAAAAATAAAACAAAATGTGAATCATCCTTGAAGTTGCTAATTAAAAGATAAGTACCTAATTAAGTCAGAAAGAAAACAAGGAAGTTGTATGACAAGAATATACGATATGGAATGATAAAAGTAAATATTTATCGTATTAGAAAGATCCAACTCATAATTATTCGTCATTAGTGGGCCAAGGTCTGCTTCCGCCAAACCGCGTCGAGGATATGGACATAGCGACAAGACTGAAGAGAAAACCATGTGAGCAGGTTCAAATTGTTGATCATTTATCGTGTTTTCCAAGTACGATATACAGAAATAAATGACAAATGAACACAAACACAAGCGAGTCGGAAATCGGACGCTGTTTATATGGTTCGTTGACGACCTTCTCGCACATTCACACAGTCCGCTGATGGATGATCAAATTGATTGGACCTTTCATTAGACACAGACCGCAGGAATCGCTCGTCACAACTCACGAACTGTGATGACAAACATTAGGTACTTTTTGTATCTTTACATTTACACAAGCTCCTTCGAAGTGACTTGCAAAATGTATATTTAGATTCTCTTCAAATTGTGTGTAAGACTTGCTTTGTGCAATGTTTCTGGCTACTTACGGCGAAGATTTTGCGCAACGAACGTCTCAATTCCAACGGCTCGAATAGCCAAGTATCGCGTGCTTAAGTGTTAAATTTCAATCAGGTGTCAACTCTGTCCAATCAGACGCGACGATTAAGACAAACAAACGGTTAGTATTGGCTAAATCGAGTCGAGCCGGTCGTTAGAAAAAATGATAAGCATCCTTGATAGTTGTTTACCGCGGCAAATGGAGTTGTTGGTACCTATAAAGAAGGATAAGAACCTGTATTTCGCAATTATAGCACAATATATTACGTTTATTACATTTATCTAAATCGAAAGAAATACTATTACACAGTAATAACGTGTCACTTAAGAGAAATTATGATTCCCAATAACTGTTAGAGAACCAATAATATTACAATGATCCATTCCTTATATTACCGTCGTTTTATTGAATTGACGTCAGATTCATAGCGGGTTTCGTCTGATAAATGAAATAGTCAATATATCAAAAACTAGTAAAGATAATGCTATTCTACTGCTTTGCCAAGAAGAAATAGAAGTGTCAAGTGTTAACACCTGACATAAATGGAATGAAACATGAGATCGTTCCGGAACGCTGTATTTAAATACATTATCCAGGCAATTAATTTCCCTCGGTGAATAATCTAGAGCTCTAGACGTATGGCGTATGGCCCATTTGATGGTGAATTATCACCATGGCATCCATAATCGTTGTGTCATTTCTCTCGCAGCGGGGGTCTCTCAAGTAAAAGCTTCTCATTATTTGCAATTATTCTTAGACAGCGATGTGGTTTCCAGTTTGCAGTTAGGGCCTTTATATTTCCTCCTGTGGGTGTCTCTCCTGTGATAAAAGACGATGAAGATGGATTTGTTTCTTCAATGTTTAATGCACGATGTCCGGCTTGATGTTTGTATTCTGAAGATGGATGTCCATGTCTAATTTCATCATTTATTTTCAATAGCATATCAACAATATCTTCTGCTTGAACTTTAATCAAACATTATATTCCCTCAGACGGGAGCAGACAGATGACAACAGCAAAATTCCAGAAAATACAGATACAAGCGATAGCTTTTATGAACATCTGGTGACACATTGAACAGCGTAAAACTGATTAAGTATGTTAAACAAAAGAATAAATTGTTCGGAAAAAAAAATATTTGTTCAGCAGCAACTGTGAGATCTACAGCGACTAAAAGTAAACACTATGGTCCAATAAATAATTACAATCTTGTTACAACTCACTAACAACACGGCAGCTAAGCTAGAACTTTTATAGTTACCTTTGCAGTAAAACCTAAATTACCAGAACCAAACCTGTACATTACCGGCAAGGTGTAAATTATATCCATTTTGCGCTCAATATCAACTGCAGAAAGTTGTCGGCTAGAACGACACTTAATAAACCACCGTTATCGGAAACGGTACAAGGGAAATAAATCAAGTCAATTTTCACCATAATCTAAGGACAAAGCGCGGACCTTATTCAATGAGGCGATATTATTCACCTTTCCCCAAGTGCTTACGGCTAGAAATCTAGTCTCGATACAACACAAGCGAACCGTAAAATAGTTATTTATGGTTTATTGCAGCATAACCAGTAAGAGCTATATACATTATATCAGGAGCTGACAGTCAAGATTTCCTCAGTATTTTTATGACATTAACAGAATTTAGTATGCATTGTCGTATGGAAATATCAGTATCATATAATATTAAAGATTAAACGGACGGAAATATCCAAATGACATTAAAGTAAATGTCAAGGCTTTTAAGCAGATTAGATCTCCTGAAAACTAGACACGGATATAAAAATAGGTTAAAATATGTTGTTAGAAAGTTGGAACCACTCGGTTAACGCTTTGCAATTATTGAAGTAGTTTCCAAACAATATTGCACGAGCTGTGAAAACTAAGGCTAAAGTAAACTGCGAAGAAAGCTCTTGTTGACAGTTAACCTATTGGGGCCGCTAAGAAAGTTTTATAACGTGAACCTGATCTTAATGTTGAGGAACAAGGAAATACGTGACTGCAACAACGCTTTCCATTCATATTGGTTTAAATTCAATTAAGATTAACCGCCCTGAACTTTCAAGAAGTCCAGAGGACGTGCTTGACTTCAATAAGTCCATTACATCCATTTATATTCTAATTAGAAACGAAACAAGAAACGATCAAGTCCCATACCCCATACGAAGTTGGAATACATAATGAATGAACCAATATTAAAAAGATCAAACACAGATGATGACAACTATGAGTAAATTATAATACTCAATGACACAATACATCCCAAACATTGAGATACCAAACAATGATTAGTCATCGTTGAAAAAGCCGGGCCGGTACAAACATAATTATGTCCATTATGATTAACCCAAATGTAGATCCGACCACATGACTCAATTTATAGGAGCAAGGTCTATCCCAGGTGGCCTATAAACACGACCTTGCCGTACATTTGTCAGATTCCAATGTAACGACGGCTGAAAAAACATCTGGATCGGGACTCTTTAAAAAGTTTTATCAGATTCCATGAAAATACCTTCTAGGTCTTCGAACATGTTAAATTCTATGAAGAACATTACGTCTATTTTTATAAATGAATGAATCTATTAATAGACAAAAGGCTTGTCCTATTATAGCGGAAGACTTATCAATGAACAAGCACTGCATGGTTTCTAGGAATATAACGGAAATAGTGACTGAAATTCAATCCATGTTATTGTTCCCAAGGTTTTAAAACGCTTTGAATAAACCATACATTTTACGCACAAATAGTAAATACGTTTTTGTGTAATAGTTACAAAAGCTTGAATTTATAATGATTGAAACTTGAATCAGTTATACGGATTCGAGTCATGCGGATTCGCGATTATCCGGACTATCAACCACGACCAATAACTGCATACATCGTATGTTGAAAAATGTATCTCTTGATAAATATTCCTTTTCGTCGATATGTATTTGTTGTTTTTAATAAACACATAACATTATGTATGTACTACATATGCAAACCCGGTTTTCTTCATACATTCAATTATATCCGGATTTTTGATTATCCGAATCCCTAATGACAACAATTAGTCCGGTTAATCGAATTTCCACTGTACTACGACCAAGTGCATATAGCTTGTCACTCGCACTAGGAGTGGAGATACTAGCATTTATGTAACGAGGTTCGTGAAAGCCGACCAATCGCGTTCGAACACGCCGTCCGCATCGTGAACGCGGCACATACAAACAACAAGTCATGTGAGCGACTGAGCGCCACGTCCAGGCGCCGAGCTCGACCATGACCTTCACCTGTGCACGTCGATGAATTGCTGTAAACGCAATTACTACGTACACAAACCAAACACTAGTAAGAGCACAACAAAGGGCTATAAATAAAACGAGAGAAAAAATAAAAGATCCCGTCGGCATTACGCTGCCATTTGCACAATGTATTGAACGGAAGTTTAAATCTTCAGACAATGAGCCCAACGACGTTATGGCGGTATTTCAATTTGCAAATAGAGTCATCATTTCAAGTACATTATGAGGAAAGCACGAATTCAAATGTTTGTGAACGGCAAATGATATCACAAGGTTTTTAATCTTAGACCAAGGAGATTTAATCGAGACGATAACTTTGAGATGATAATGATGGACAGGTTAAAAATAAACGAATCTAAATTAAATCTCGTGCTAAATTAAAAGCAGCTGAATATTTAATTTATTGTACCTATACAGAGGTAAAGACTTGTAGAGAAGAGGGACTTCCACGTTAGATGCAAACGCTGCCGAGATACAACAAGATTGTAGATAACTTCTTACTGAGTTAGCGACTGTGAAAGTTGACTCTGTAAATGTCATTAAACGCGTTCATACAAATGTGGCATTAATTGAAGCGGACGTAAAACTGACATTCTCTACTAACGGCAAGGTCGTCTAGACTTGACCGATGAAGGTCGCACTCTCAAAACAAGACAAACTTAAAATCTAAATATAAATAGAATGAGAACAAACGGTGTCTCAAAGCGTTATGTATGATTGCATTATCTGGTGTGCATTGTCTCCGCATTCCAATGTTTATTTAAAATCCTTTGTGATGCCAAACTTTCTTCTGCCGATATCCGGCTATATTTAGAGGCGTATGGAAGATACTTCATAGGGGATTTTTTTCAAGTTTAAATCAACACACTTATTTTATCTATTCAATTGTTATTCTAATAAGGACGTTACTAATGGGGGATTACCCAGAACCACACTAGAGATAATACGATGCAGGAATGTTTGACAGTGGCACCGATTTGACAGGACTAAACTAATATTTATCTTCTGTCCTTTTCATAATGAAATAGAAAGAAAAAGATGCACTGAACTTAATTTCAGTTTAGTCTGTGAACAAGGGGAATCGGCACCAATGTTTTATTGTTGTTCCAATTTCATATTCTAGAACTTGTAATTCTACGTACTCAGCTTATGTTTACAATTGATTATATATATGGAAAATTTATAGGTTTGGATGCATTGGGAGAGAAAGTCAACTTGGCAGACACAAAGATCACAAGCGAAAAGCAAATGCACGATGTAGTACATACTGAAATGGAAATA
Source organism: Eremobia ochroleuca (assembly GCA_949629135.1). Classification (NCBI taxonomy): domain Eukaryota; kingdom Metazoa; phylum Arthropoda; class Insecta; order Lepidoptera; family Noctuidae; genus Eremobia; species Eremobia ochroleuca. The sequence continues at coordinate 3,678,429 of OX451404.1, read as the reverse complement.
AGTCACGTGAAACTCGATAAAGGTCGGGCTGTACACGTCTTGGCACTAATACTTATGCAGTTTAATAACAAAGTCTTATGAATATAGAAGGATCATGCTGGTGCATTATTTGATGGCATCGATCCAAGAATAACAAAAAAACTTCAAGGGTTATTAAACATTTTAATGGACGTCTAAGCAAAGGAGAAAGATGGTACTAAAATCCCTGAAATGAAGCACGCGATGTGTTCGTGGCGACCACGACCTAAAAACATAACGATAAAACGATGAACTTTACGATTGAAGTTGGAGACCAATGTGCAGACGATACTTGAAGTGATTAAAAATATTAATTTATGCCTCTGACAGGATACCTTCAAAGAAGCACGCTTATCAGAATTTCTTACCAAATTATCAGAATATTGAAGAAAAATAGGTTATAAACAAACGACAAGTTTATATTTCAAGTAATAGTACATAGCACATTGTATATTGTCCTAGAAACCTCGGGACGAATTGAATTACAGAACGTAACTTTCGTACGTTTTACCAAATTAAAAGATGTCAAATCGTATCTATCGTCCAATATAAATATAAAACCTTTTTATCAATATCAGCGATTACAATTATAGTAATCTCAAGCTTAATTGGAGCACACCATGGGCTTGGATTGATAAGACTGATTAAGATTCCTAAATATTTTGTATACATAATTCGTTTTGTAATCTAATCTGTAGAACTATTAATAAAAGTGTAACATTTGTTGGGAATAAACGAGATAAATAAAAGAAAACAATAACTGAGAAAAGCTTGACACCATAACATAAACAGGGTACTGTGGGAGCAATGAAGAGAATTCTTTTAAAAACAGTGAGATTTTTCGACATACCACGTGACAGAGAATGGGTGCGTTGGACGATGGTAACGATTTTCTCAGAACACAGCTGAGACGATGTTGTGGACTTGCGCACTGGAGCCTACATCCACGTGGCTACTCCATACATTTTTAATTGAATTCATAACCAACAAACCCTAAGCAGAAAGAGGATTCTAAGATTGTTAAGTGCAGGACTTAATAGGACCCAGAAGAAAGTTATTTAATTTTATCGTGGCCAGACTGTGTCGCAAAATGGAAACTCATTTCAGAAATAAACTCGGAGAGACCAGATCCGATCCCTGAATGAAAATTGCCTTAGTGAAATAGTAATTAAAAATAATAAAACGACTCAGGACATCCAAAATGCTACTTACTTTATGTCTAGAATATAGTTGCAATGTCATGGATCTATCTCTCAGGCATGCGCATAACGAAGGGTAGTGCCACGTGGCAATCTCCCGTTGCATAACCTTTCCAATATTGCGGTGATGTCTCGTCAATCCATATTTTGTTTTTTGATAGTCCAAACTAAGATTAAAACCTCCTATACCGTTATTTGTAGTTTCGAAAACATAAATGATACTTTCAGAATAAATATCATGGACAATAACAGAGACGTGAATTCTTGGAAAGTACACCAACGATATTTTATGACCCAAAATTTTTATTCAAATATTCAGAAGTAAGAATGGTCTGGCATGTAACAAGTTTCAGATGTCAGTCCACAAAGTGTCACGTTATTCGTATCTATTCTAATTAAGTTAATTAGAATGTTTCGCGTGTCATGAATAATTAGCGTATTATCGTTATTGCGGGTAAATGAACCTAAGTTTGTTTAGCTACTATACAATAAGTGAGACTCATTTCAAAATATAATCGCACCTATTGAAAAGATTTTTGCATCTATTTAAAACTTAGATGAGAATTTGAGAACAAGTTTTTGAAAATTATTGGATAATAATTGACGCAGTTTGTTCAATCTTTAACGAGTTCATGTACCAGGAAATCAGCAATCGGAGAATGTCTCTGGCTACGCCTACAGTACCCTATTAGTTAGTGGTAGTACTACGGCATGTTGCAGCCACGTTGCACTGCTGTGACTGTGCGCACACATGCACAGTTTAAGACCCACACAGGTGCAAGTTCTGCAGAATGACTGCGGAATTCACGCGCCATTTTAGACAGAACGAAATATAATTATGTATATTTGGATTCGGTGGCAAGTTATTCACAAGTATTTTATATGGAGGATATTTGAGGGATACTGTAAAAAGCAAATGCCAATTGAAGAAATGAAGTCAGTCCCTTTAACGTTAAATAAGCCTAAAAGAAGCTTGATATTGGTTGTATTGTATAGATTCGTGAGATTCATTCAGTGGTGCGAAATGATTAGCCAACGTTTTCTTGAGCCAGTGACCTCGGACGAAATCGTACTTTGAAGTCTGAACAAAGCAATAAATAATGATCTTTTTGCTTGAAGAATTCCAGACTCACATTACAACAATACCACTTCCACTTTTGTAAACATAATTATGTCACCCATATTCACACACATCCCACATATCCATATTTCCACATTTCTACTCTGTATCATAATCATTGTATTCGTCATTTATCCCTTTTCTGTTTGGGCATCTTTTGATGGAAATTGTATATATAAAAGATTCTTAAATAAGAATATACGTACAACAATGTCAGAAAGCGAAAACCCGCCATAATGTAACGTGGACGCCACGAGTACCTACGCCATGCTGCGTCGCAGCCAATCCTTGAATGTAATTAATAGAAGTATTTCTGAATATATCAGACACAATATTTACACTCTCGCTTTACCGTCACACAGACAGTTGTAAATCCTGACGTAATTTCCGCAAGCACCATATTATTATGAAGCCATGTGCCGAACACGTCGGCACGCTACGGTTTGCCATAATAGAAATTCCAATGCGGACCTTATAAAACTAATAGTTTCTTGTGGCACTTTACAATATAATCCATTTATATTTGTCAAAGACTTCGCAGAACCACAAATAAGCGAACTGGATGTTGATAAGAACGCGGGTTTGCTGTATATCCATATTACGGTAGAGGGATAGCGAGGTCGCATGGAGTATGCGACGGACGCGCGCGGCAGCTGCGGGGCAACTAAGGCGCGCTGACGGGTGTGGTGCTGCGGGGTGAAGCTCGGCGTGCCGGCGCGCGACGTGCAGGGGGGGGGGGACTGGCAGGCGGCGTCTGAACCGCGTCTCTAGTTCGCTAGTAGAGGCCCGCCGTGAATTGTGCAACGTCAGCAGGCGCGTGCGTACAGCCGTACCCGACTTCGCAACAAAAACCTCGATACAACACTTGGGTCGGCGATTATGCGAGCATCAAGTTTTCACACAAACTCGTTATACTATACCCCGATGTTACTGTGTAATTATCGTGGGATGCTTCCATTAAAAGTTTTTTCGTTACTCCTGTCAAGGCTGGCGTCGTTTTTATCACAATAATGATTGGCTAATATTGGCTTGTAAACATATTGCACGTTAATATGAACACAAAGTTATTTGCAGTCTGCGGTTTATACTTAAGAGTAATTCTTAGCAAATATGAGGCTGAAGTCCTGAACAATGTAGGTAATCAAACAAATTCTTAGAATTGTTACTACAACCTGAATCGAAGAATCAGTTGGATAACAAAGTGATGGTTTCCCTTTTCCATTAATGTTATTTCAGTTGATCATCAGAATGGTAGTTGGCGATGGAAAATTCAGACAGTAATAACTTCACGAGGCTCAATCGTGACAAGGATATGAATATCTGATTGTATGATGATGTATCCAGTTCAGAATATTAGCTCAACTGTCACTAATGAATGAATGAGACGCAACTACTTTTTGTATTGTTTTTTACCGATCTTGGAGATTTCGCGACATAGGAGCGGATATACTAATATTTGAATATGTAATTTGAATAGCGGAAAAAGTAAACCAACATGCATTAGATTCAAATATGAGATTTCTTGTTTACATGTCGAAGGATGACATTACATCTATGATGGTGGATGACGTGATGCTACCGGAGAAGAGCATGATGGAGTCTAAATAAACATACATAATGATTTTAGAGCACGACCAGAGAAAAATAAGCAACATAAATGAAAGACTTCTATCGAAGATTGTTATCTTAATACAAATGATTTAGGGAGTACTTATAGAAAAATAACAAGTTACAGAAATAAACCTGTGACAACAGCAGGTAAATATAACAAGAGTCCTACTACTCAAGAGTTAGTAGCTAATAATGATAATGTACAGACGCCAGCACATCAAGCTACCCGAAACTGTGAAATTTTCTGAATCAACTTTGAATCTTATGCTTTAGCGATAAAGTCGAAAAGCTATTAAAGAAATTTGACAGATAGTAGTAGCTTGATGTGCTGGCGCCTGTACTAGGCGATCACGATATTGTGGACATTTTTTTTTATTTACTTACTAACCATCATTTCATCTTTGCTCTTAACTTGCCTAAGAATCCTATACAAATTCCAAGTCAAGTTTCCTCTAAAATATTTTAAAATTTCATTTCGTATGCATGCAGCCCAACCATCGCGATCAGACAATATTTCCTGTCATAAAACATACTCGGAAGACTACAAAAGCGGTTTCTTGCTGACCAAATCAACATAAACCTTGTAACTAGTGGAAAATTTAAGATTTATACGGGCAATTAAAATGATGGAACTTTACGGAAAACACACGAATTTAAGGGACTTTAATGAATGTTGCGTGATATTTGTAGTTATGGCAAAATATTTGAAAGAAACGATCAAGAAACTTCCAAAACGGTAAAATTAAAACCTTGGTAGCATTTTTATAGCACCCATGACCATGTAAAGGTACAAGTAAATGAAGCCAACAGCGACTGCAGATAATATCAATAAAAGTCAAGTGAAGAATTTAATCCACGATTCTTTTCACTTTCTTATTTAACATACTTTCGTATTTTGGTTGAGCTTTTCTTAATATTGCATCCAATGCAAGATCCTCTTGCAATATCGACCATAGGTGACACTTGAATGATGAAATAGTCATCATTCATCGTTAGTTTCCTGCTTTATCTCAATTTATTTGGGGTCGGCGCAACATGTCTTTTTCTTCCATACTTCTCTATTAATCGAAGAAAAAGACAAGTTGCGCCGATCCCCAAATAAATTGGGATGAGCGCAGGAGAATGATGTTTATGATGACGTCTCTATTAGTCATCATCTCGGTAGCCACTCGCTTTCTAGCCATATCAACTTTCATGAAATTGTTAACAAAACTAAAGAATTAATCAATTTGAGAACTGCCGTCCTTACGAAAAGTGCAATAACTAGGTTCAAGCTACTTTCGAGAAAAACGCGGTTAGTGATTTTATTTTTGATTTGTGTATCTTTATTACTATACATGTTATCGATTCGTGATAGATACGTAAAACTGTCCAAGAAGAAAATGTAGAACTCGTTTTGCTGATTAAGGATATGTATATAACCCTGAGAGGCCCAAAATCCGAGTTATTGCACTTTTCGTAAGGACGGCAGAGAAGAGAAGTGTATTATCAAACAGGTGCAGAGTGCCAAGGTGAAGTTATACAACACCAAAAGAATGTTAATACAATTAGAAACGACGATAAGAAGTAGCGTGAAGAAAAATCAATGGCAGACATTTCCTGCGATTGTCGACAGACTCAGCTATGGAGTTTATTGTCGATTATAGCGTATCGTGGCTTTCATTATGCGTTACTTGGTGGTTACTGGACACGGACAGATGCTAAAAACCTATTGGTCATCCTCCTTCAGCCCTTATTATACTTTGAGGTCCGTTCGGTCGGTCGGTCGGTATGAGACCGCCCAATTGTGTCACCCTTTGTAAAATTTCTATATTTATGTCTGTAATTTATATGGTGCACATAATAAAGAGTATTCTATTCTATTCGGTGTAGCATGTCTTCTTCTTAAAATACTTGTTGAAATGGTAATTATATCACTGAGATAAACCGGCAGTTTATACTAGAATAGAATAGAATACTCTTTATTATGTACACCATATAAATTACAGATATAAATACAGAAATTTTACAAAGGGTGACACAATGGGCGGTCTTATCGCTAAGATAGGTCTTTTAAAGACAACCTTTGGATGGATTGAAAAGGGAAGCAGAGACAAATACTGTAGGTAGTCTGTGGTGTACCATTTCCACGATACAATGAATACATACATACATAATTTATATTATACTAACTACTAGACACATTTTATCCATTTAATTCTGTTGGTCTTTATCCTCAAGGGTTGCAAATCCTGGCACCTGCTTTTGTGTTTCTTTCAATTCACTCTACTTTAATAGAATAACAGTTTCATTTTCATTTTTTACTTACAGGGTATCGTGTGTGTGTGTACATTTTAATTTCTTGTTGGCGAATTAGTTCCAACTCAGTCACATACGTCGTGTAAAATTATGGCTATGCTATTCGTTATCAGGGCTACAGAAGGTCAAGGAGGTATACACGTGGAAATCACAGTCGCTATGGAGACTAGTTATAACCGTTGCATCGTACAATGAAACCGATAACGAAAATATTCTTAATGCATGCTTTTCGCTCATACGGTTTTACAACTGCTAATAAAACGATCACAACGGTAACAATACCTGTAGGCTTACTCTCGACACTCGATCTCAATCGGAATTGGAAATTGGGATCGAAATCTTGTCATTTGGAACTCTTGAATGCTACACTAGCGCCCGATTGGAATCGTATTAGGTGATGTTTTTTGGTACTAAATGAAATCGACTTTACTCGAACGAATGCACTTTTTCGGTACTCTTGACGAGATTTTGACGTTGGTATATCGAGTTTGAAATCGTGTTCATGTCAAAATTGAACGATTCCAAAAAGGTTACCTTTTTCGGGATCGAGTTAGTTATTGTGGCTAATTTGTGGAGTTTTTATTGTGAATAATGGCACGTTTAGAACTTATATGTGATATTTTGGACAATGCTCATAAGTTAGATATGAGACAAAGCGGAATTTGAGACGGATTGCGTGTTATGCAGACTACGCGTTTGCAATGACTGACGATGAATTTAGGAAAAATTACCGAATAAATAAGGAGCTTTTCGAAGTGATTTATAAGGATTTGGAACCTTTGATGCCCCAGCCTACTCGCCGTACCAACATACCAAGAACATACACTATAAGATTTGTAACAGAGTACGATTGGGTTCGGATGATATTGAGAATGCCGTACCACCCATGGGGGAAATGCAATGGCACCGTGGGTAAGAGGTGGATCGAGGATCTGCCTCCGTGGAGCTGCGCAGGGGTCGTGAGGCTCGTGCACAGCTTGTACAAGAACTGTGGACAGCTCAGCATCTTCATTAATACTATTACTTTCTTATGTAAGAACAATTTTCGACTAAGACTTATTCTATGTAATTAAAAACCTAACTCAGTGAAATTTATTTTGTAAATTAATCATATTTTTCACTACACATCATTTATATAGATAGGTAAATATTTATGTAGCCAAGACTTCTACTCTCTTTTAGTATAATAATTTGTAAGACTATTATTCTATTGTGTTGATTGATTTCTATTGTGTATTAATAATGTAATGTGTTGTTTTGAGGGTTAAGAATAATCAAAATGTTATTGAGCTTACCTAATAACTTTATTATAAATTATAATAGAACTTCATGGTACAATTAATACAGACCTTAAGTTTAAAAGGTAAAGTCTAATAATTATTAACAAGTATTTGAATAAATACAATTATAGCCTTTTTACTAGGTAATTTTCATTCATATTCACACAAAGGCATTTCCACCACACACATAACCTATTTTTATTTTGTTCACATCATAAGTTAGGTTTAAATTGAAGGCCCAACATCACTGCTATCAGGCGTAGGGTGTTAATACAGGTAAATTATCTGCAGCCCCACCACGTGACGCCTCATCGACTGTGCATGCTTGCCACATGTCTTCTTCAGGGTATGCTTTTTGTCAGGCCAATACTGAAAAGGAAATAAATGTACTAATTATTGTAACTTCTGTATATATATAAAAATAGAGGTGCATGTCCCTATATTTCACTTTGCAGCTAAAACTGCACATTGCAGATGCATAGTGATTGTATGTCGCAATAGGTACAAGGCTCCCATTGTGCACTGTGGTGGTTGCAAGTTGATACCTATAAGGTTTATAAGATACGGGGGTTGAAATATGTGATTTCTAAAAATGTGTGATTATCATTAATAAAAATGTTTAGTATATCAGTTAATGTTAGACGATTTAAGATATTAATGTCTACTTAGTTGTAAGATATCAATGTAAAAACAAGTAAGATGAATAAATTAATAAGAAAAAAGAAAATGTGTCTTTTATATGAAAAAAATATGAAGTAAGTAGTGATAGATTACTAACATTAACAAATAACTATACAATTAAAAATGACCCAGCGAAGCGGATATTCACAGCTAATTTATCATATAATTTATTTATTTATTTAATCTCGTCGCACACAAAAAGGTACAGAGGTGGACTTAATGCCTTAGGTTAGGTTAGCTCTCTACCAGTCAACAAAATAAAAAAAGATGTTTATTAGTGTGTAGACAGTACCTTAACCCAGCCTTTCTGTGCAGTGCCTAGTGCATTTAAGGATGCTGCTATGTCGTTCCACTTTCTCTTTGTCTCCTGCTTAGCATGAGTAGTGCGAAATAACCCCTTCGCAATTCCTGGATTCTGTACCAGGAAATCTACCAGAGCCTCTCAACTGTTGGTGTGTTGGCCTACTCATCCTGTAAGAACAATAATGTTTGTATTGAGCAAAAGTGTTTAATATTAAAATTTAAAGGAATCACAATATATTTAATAGAATTGTGGCCTTACCTTGATATTTTCGTCTTCCTCGGTTGAATACTTCTTAAAGTAATACTAACATGAACTTGTGCATATAAACATACTTTAATACATTCCGAACTAAACACTTGAAAACATTTCGATAACATCGCTTTGAAACTTTTGTTTATCGCAACAATACAATACAGTAACACACAGCAATATACAACAGTAATTATTACTGTGAATTATTACTAATAATTCACACTTTTTATTAAAGTAGGAAACTATTTTATGATTTTGTTATTTTATGTGGATGACGGATGACAAATGCGCGAGAAGTTTTATTTTTTATTTTCATCAAACGTAGGCAATGACACGCACAATCAGCCATTGCTGCCTAAATATTTAGTATTAAAATACATATAAATGCAAGTAAAGAACACTTAAATGATTATTTATGTTAAAATAAATATCAGAACAGATTTATTAATAGATTTAACGAGTTATTCAATATTTATACATTTGGTAATTAACATTTTGATGTGTATGGCCACCCCATATGCATCTGTTTGGTCGAACGTGCAGTCGATTCCAATCTCAATCTCGATTTTGTTCAAGAGTGCCAATTTTCTGAAGATTGGAATTGAAACTGGATCGGATTGGAATACGATCGAGATTGGGATTAATTTCAAGAGTAAGCCTACAGTTTCTAGGCTCTGTTCGCTAGACTTGGACCCGTATTAATAAACGTTACTCAGCCCAAGAGCTCGTACTTGATATCAATCTTGAGGTCACGATCGTATTAATAAAAATAATAATTTACGTACTCAAGTTACGGTTTGGGTTTACGTTATCATCCAAGTGATGGACTGATTAATGAACAAAACTCTACACTTAAGTATACAATAGGTGCGTGTACTCAAGATGCTGAAGCCTGAGTGTACGCAGTCCGTGACTTGAGGTCGTGATTAGTATCTAGCTCGAAACATGGAATTTGAAAATATTTTGGAGAACGTGTGCGGCCATTCCTCAAACTGATTTTGATGGACTGATTTTAAGCATGCCAAATCGTTGTGGTTGTGTGATTCGTGTCAATGGTATTCGTTCTATAGATTGGTTATTCTGCAAACACTTTACATTTCAATATTTTTTGTTAGTTAAGAGAGATTTTATTCAGTTTCTACAGATTATTATTTTATTTTTTATTGCGAGTATCGATTAGGCTGTATGCAAGTTTTGAATCGAAATAAGAAAGTTGGGTGGGCGATCAGCACTCAAGTGACACGTCGCAACACAATTATTTTTATCAAGATTTGATCGAGTTTTTTTATGTATGAAAAATGGTAAAATTAAGAATGCAGACAGAATAATAATATCCTTATTTTTCCCTTTTGCATATTTTCAGCAAGAGGAGGTTATTTATGTACATATTTTCAGGGAATTGATTTTGTGTACTTTTTGGATAGGTGTAGTAATACCTATTTTACACAACTTTTGCAGTAGACTAACGCAGTTTGACCGACCTCAACATATCAATTATAGACTTTTGGTAAACGATATCGCAAAGCCTATAAAATATAGTCACAATAATCTATTTCATTGTAATAATTCATTTCACCCAAAATATTTTCAAACTCCATGTTTCGAGCTAGATGCTAATCAAGACCTCAAGTTACGGACTGCCCTCGCGACACTCAAGCTTAAACATCTTGAGTACACGCACCTATTGTACTTAAGTGTAGAGTTTTGTTCATTAATCAGTCCATCACTTGGCTGATAACGTAAGCCCAAACCGTAACTTGAGTACGTAAATTATTATCTTTATTAATACGATTATGACCTCAAGATTGATATCAAATAAATACGAGCTCTTGGGCTGACTAACGTTTATTATTACGGGCCATGATGACAATTCAAATGGGTTAAAAAATAACTATAAATACAATAGCGACGCTAAATAATGTAATTAAAGACGCTTTGCCGAAATCCTTGCAAAGTTGATGAACAAGTTTTTAATCACAATGGTCCAATCCCGGCTTGGGTTCGTTAATGGCGACAAAAACACCGGACAAACCAGTAACTTGACACAAATCTACAGAACGGACAGACGCCAACAATAATGGAACAATTGTGTTTTCAGTATCGTACAAGATTGGTTTTCACACAAATACTTGGATCATGATTCAAGAATCGTTAACTTCAGCATCGACTGCTGGTTTTAAGAGTGTAAGATGGACACAAGATGAAAGGGGAGGAGTATTGGATGCAGTATATTGCAAAAACTCCTCGTGTTCTCGCCGGAGGTGTGGTGGGCGGTGGTGCAATTGCCCGCCCACATATTTCGCCCACAGTCGGGCGCCACTGAAATATATTGTGACGTTTTACATCTGATAATGCCGACATAGTTACGTACTCGTACTATTTTAAGTGACCTTGTTTTCAATTAAACTAGTTTGCAAAGAAAATTTTCCGAAGCATAGGCAGATTAAAATGGCAAAGCGAAGTTTATTTGTGCGTGAGTTGACGTTCATGTCTACGTGTAAATATTTGCTTCTAACAGGGACAAGTTTTTTTGAAGAGTAGACAATTTGATTATTCGACTCCAAAATCGCGCAAGAAAGAAAGAAAGAAAGAAAGAGCAAGCACGTCTATGCTAAATGATGAACTCATCTCCATTTCAAATCGTCCTTGGCTTTCCACAAAATTTCACGTAAAGGGCATGAGCGCTTTTAACAAAAGCCGACGTTATTTTGATTCACCTTTGAATATAAACATGCTTGTATCAAGAGGTTTATTTCCAACCACCACTCAGTGGATAATGTTGTTTTTGCAAAATATGACAAGAGGTTATCTGGCGATGTAACTGAGTTTGTGCAAATAAATAATCCTATGTTAATGATATCTGACGTATTTATAACTATTATGATACAAATTATGCATTTTGTAATTATGCGATAGAGTATCTTTAAATCAATAGAATTAAATCTTCAAAAGAATCCATGTTGCAATTTTTAAATATGAATTTACTATAGGAGTGTGTCAAAGATTAAAAATAAAAACAGCAGATGTAGCCTTGAACTATAATACAAACAGAACAAATGAAGCACATGTAATGTTATTATTATTTATTATTATTAACTATCAACGCCTAATAAAACCAACATAACTGGGCCAGAAATAACTGTTTCATCAGGAAAATTATTGCTAGTGCGACAAGTTTCCGTGCTCCATGCAATTTAGCTAACTCAATTCCATTATAAGTACGGCAATCGCAAATCCAACACGCCCAAACTAGTCTAGACATACTCGGGAGAGAAATAGGCCACGAAAATCAATAGAACCAGATTCCATTAACTGTTTTACGTTAAGCTCGTAGTAGAGTTTACTATTAACGCTGGGACCGAACAATCAATTGTGATTGTGAACCAAGTTCACAGGTGTACACTTTTCTATTTTCATAATAGGTTTGTGTGTGACCTAATCGTTTATGAGGTTTGGTATAACGTTGAGAATGGACTTTTTTTTAAATTAGTATGTTTTCTGACGTCGTCGGTATATATTGGGGATTGCCTTGACTTGTTTATCTTTTAGCTGCAGTAAGATAACTTCAAGGCAATTTGCTTGAATCCTTGTACCTAGTTGTATAATGGTTTACTAGGCACTGGCTTATTTTTTAACATGGATGAGAAAGAGTTACCTAGTCCTTTATCTTTTTTTTTTTTATCCTTTTTTCCATTTACTCAATACTCAAAATATTTATTGCTTCCACATGTCCAATGTTCCATTTTGTTCAGTTTCAATCGAGTAGGCGTGCATTAGGTAAAGGCAAGTAAAGCAAGTAAACTTTTGTTAGGACGCCCCCTGTGTTTTATTATCACGATAGGTATCTGTGTACCTCAAACGTAGTTCATATGTATGTAGAAAGGAATTATGAGTCAAAAATTAAAAAAATGTTTGGCTCAACAATTAATTCAAGTAAATGCACAATAACAGACGGTTAATCATCACTTGCGCCAATTGACAACATTTCAAATCTGACACGACCTTAAAACAAAAATACCATTTCTTTATTTTCGTCTCCTGAGTTCAAATATATTTATTTTTTATTTTTTTATTTCTTCATTTCTGAGAAAAAAAATGATAATCAAAAAACATGTGATGACGTCACATAAATGGTGGAATGAGGTAGTTACCATTGCGCATTCCAATGTCTTCGATGAAAACATTACATGTCAAACAAGACATGTCAAATATGTCAATGTCACCATAAAACAAAAACAAAATATTGAATTGAACAATTTATTTTTCTTATCAACTCGACACGCTATAATATTATCAGTTTTTGTTGATATTTCGTAAATGAAATGGATCCAAATGAAAAATATACGCCAATGAAGGAACCAAAATATTGTTTTGTACTAGTCTGCAAATACAATTCTAAAAGTACTCAAAAAGTATTTTTTGCGGTGCCCAGCTCAGCAAAAAAAGAGTGGTGCAATGCTGTGGGTATATCATGTCCTAAACGCGTTATATATGTATGCGAAGATCATCTCAATGTAAGTAACTAAATTACAATGATTTTTATAAACTACGTACCACAAACCACACACTTTTTAGCGCTTTTTTATGACAAATTCTGAGACAAGTGATATTATGACAGTGACATTTAACAGTGTTTTTGACGGGTCACAGTAAAGCAAAGGTTTTATCGCCATTCCACCGTAAGCATGACGTCATTTGGCGCTTACGACTTTTTAGAATACACCGAATTTCAAAGTTGAAATTATGAATGAAAAGTACATAATTTCGAAAAACGGAAAAATACGGGTGCCTTAGATTTCTATTTACTTTTATATAACGTAATAATACATGCAGGTTAAAAATATGAAATGTTGTCAATTACGGTAACCCGATACCTCTATTTGATTCCTGCGCATTTTCGAGAGCCGATAACCAATATAAATATAACTAAGTTTAAGAAGACATTTATGATAACGTTACTTTATTTACAGGTCAAAGCGAAATTGATAGTCTTTATTTTCAAAACAACGTTCTCACTCAGTCCCCTCGGTACTTTGATATAGTGGGGCGACTGGCCTTCCAGATCAGTATCTACCGAGAGTAATCGCTACTATTCACCTGGCTTTGGGTCTAAAGTCCAACGAAGTAGAACAGCTATAAAACTGGCTACTAAACTCAGTATTAACATTGTCTGCCAGGATACTGAACTCATAAATTCACACACGGCTGATCTTCAATCAGACAATAAAACGTTAGCGATTATGATTCCGATCGCTTGCATGTGTTGCATACTAATAAGCACCGAGCAGTCGAGCTTGTAGGTAGTTACAGTACTGAGTAACACTAACGCAAGGCAGGTGCACATCTCAAAGGCCACTTGAAGCCAACTGCATTTGGTGTGTCGCTCGTCATTTCCGCAGGACTTCCGTAAACAACACAAGCCTCAACCTCGCGCAAATGAGAAAAACGTGATTCACATCCTCGTCGACGTCATCGTGATCAAACTCTATGGGTTGGCAGTAAGCTGCTTAAGACCGGTCTAGACGCTTCGGTCACGGTGGCCATCGATGACTTGCGTTTGTTAGTCTTAGTATAATTAACTTTTTTGACATCTGTCAGTTAATGCTGGCGTGTTTAGCCTAATGTCAACGGAGCGTGGGGTTGACACGCTGAGGCAACGCTATTGTTCTATTTGTTTTTGTTATGAGGCGCTAAGCTTTTTGAGTTGACTTCCAGGCATTGTTTTATCTTAAGTGTTTAAACAAAATAGGCTTTTCCAAATATTTGTACAATTTAGAAGTAGGTCGTTCTCGGCTATCTATCTCAGCAAGATTAACTAGCACAGACTCTGAATCCATTGAAGAAAACGATTGCGCACAGTATAGAAACTCTAAATATAGTAAATCCGTAAGTAAGTATCCAATGATTAACGTATATGTTATGTTTCTTCGATAAGTGCGTACTTGTGTGGCCATTAACTTTCCAACTTTCCACACACATAAATACCTATGTGTTACAACTGTTAACGAACAGAACGGATGTCAAGTTAGCTTAGCCGCTCATTTCGTAGGAAACACGATACAATGTTACACCAGCAATATCCGATTTAATATTCATATTACATTTTGGATCTTATGTTACGGCAATAAGAGTGCCCAGCATACGTTTGAAAGTATTTCTGCCGTGTGAGGTAAATTCCCAGTCTCACGCAATGTTTTGCATAAAGGCATTGTTTAAGAAAATTTACACAATATAAAGTTTAAATAACTGAAGTAACTTGTTCTTGTGTTTCACAGGAGCAAGCCGTGACAAGTCATTTATCAAAAGTTGCTTACGTGAAAATATTCTCGCTCATTAGCAATAAATTTGCATAGATCGGTAATATAGACAACTGTTCAGGCACTATTCAAGTCGAATGTTGTATCCGGGACATTACTGCTGCAGAAAATCTATCTACCAATGTGAATAAACTTCTAAACAGACAGCTTGACAGCGTAATTCAGATTGACTTGGACCTTGGTAATATGTATAGCATTTAAATGGTGGTCAAAACCGTAACCATAAGTAAAATAAACAACTATTAAAGTGACGCTTTCGCTTATTTTTATTAGTCACCCATAACATTAATTCGAATGACGTAACCAGAAGAACATGGGCAAACAGAAGTTCAAAGAACTCTGTAGCATCAATCAACGGCGGAACGACTCGACTACTCGAGTGACTCCCACAGCAGCTGATTGACCTAAAAAACAACAAGCGAGCATTCTAGAAAGGGACAGCTAGAGGAATAGAAAAGCGCGCGAAGGGCGTCACGTAGGCAAACGACAACAAGCAGTAGGGCAAGGTCGCCAATGGAATTTTGTTGATGATTTTGGTAATAGTAGGTTGTGGTTGCGTGTGCACAGTCATGTCCTTACTTCGGAAGTAACCATGAGCTGCAATTACTATGAAAACCACATTGTTCATTCGTAAGCGTCAGGTGTCATCGCTGTTTCAGGCCGTAGAGGTCTGGATTGCAGATTCTCGTAAACAAGGTGAAAATAAATGGGACGTTATGCATATTACCTATGATATTTTCTTATTTTTAAGTATTCGCTCCAAAATGTCACTTTAATTAAGAATATATCAATCCGAACTATTTTTACAAGAGTATGAAACAACATAAATGTGCTACATTACAAGGACTATAACGCTCTTTGAACGACCTCAACCACTGCTCACTGTAATTATTTCGGTTTTCCAAACTAATTTATTATTCTACATGAAACTTCTTAAATCTGACAGCCACAGAGCTTTTCAAACATTTAAACGTCAAAGAGGAAAGTTTACCCTGGCACAAGTTTTCCTTTTGTACTTAAGAGTTTTCAAAACTTTCTCGTTTTTGACAAATAAAGACATGAGCTGAAATAATTTAATTTAATTTAATAAAAAAAAAATTATTACTGTATTTATGAACTTGTTTTTTTGTTTACTGGTTTCTTATCTTGTTGACAAATCGTATGTGGCAAGTGGGTCACTTTGATGTGTGAAGGCAACGGTGACGCGTAACTATTTTAAAATAAATTATTTTGTTGGTGTACGTGGCTTCTGACAAGTCCACCAGGGCGCCATAAAAGACAAGTGTTATGTTTCACATTCCACAGTAATCACTGTAATCTGTTCCCAGGCTTTTTGGAATAATCTGCTACATTCGAATTCCAACCAGGTTGGTCGTTGGTCGTTGGGTTGCAGACTGACCTCAAGCCGTCCAATGGACCAATTTCGTAAAATTAGATTCGTTGTCAATACTTCCGAGTTCTGTCTGACTGCCCGTGGTGCCACAAATATTCGCACGACCGTCCAAATATACCCAGTCATATATTCGTCTAGAGTATCTATTATTTGAAACACAGTATTAGCACGGAGGTCGGTCTAAAACCGATGTGCTAACGACTGCATCATTGTTAGCCAATAGTCTACAAGATATATTAAATGTACTAGCAGTTCCAGGGAATTACGAGTCGTATGGCTTCGTTACCATCGCGTGTCTATTCATGCGTTGATTTTACTCGACACTAAGGTATTGAGTGCTTATTGTGTTTTATGTCGGCGATTGGCCGGTGACCATAGCCCAGTAACGTTGTATGACTTGTAATAAAAAGATTTTACTTTTTAGCTTGCAGTTATTTCATTGAAAACACATACCTATGTTTTCAATGAAATAACTGCTTAAACATAAGATATCTTCGTTCTGGCTTTGGCGCAACAAACTCTCCAGCATATTTTTGGCATAATATAGGTGATGACAAGCTGTTCGTTGCACAAGCTGTCAATTCATATCTAACAGCCCTTTTAGCAGCTTTAATTCCATGCAATTATCACGAAAAAATTGTAACGTTTAAAAATAACAACCCTCTGTGTGTTAGCAATTAAAATTACTCCCCCTCACAAACGTACGCATGTATGCGCATACATACACACAAATCTACCCCCCCCCCCCACACATACACACTCTCACAAAATTGTAAATGAGAATAATATAAATATTTTATTTTGTTTACGGGTTTTTATTATTTTTTTTAATTTTTATAACTACCTTCGTAAACAAGTTTTGTACCAACGAGTTACAAATATTGGCTTGTGACTTTGATGCGGAGGGACACTGATGTTCAAGATACAGGGACACCCCTAGTTTGGGGATCAGGGTTTCAATGTATTGTGCATAGCATAGCCACCTAGTTATAATATAACATTGTTTTAGTAAGCACTTAGGCTTTTCTTCAATAAACTTTTTTATATCGTAAGCGTTTTACCAGATATTTATCGATGAGGGAGTTCATTTTTCACTTATAAGCGACTATGAGTAATGATAGCAATTCAATAAGAAATGCTTCGTAAGTTCATCGTGGCCTTTCTCTTTTCAATCATCTGCCATGATTAATTACGTAGGCGAAACCCGCTAGTGCATTAGAAAATAATTATGCTCAGGAGATCAAAAGGTTTTTGTCTTCACAAACTCCTCGTTCTCATTAAAATAAAAGAGAAAATAGGGAAGTACGCACGGCTAGACATCAAGCTTTACATAACCAGTAGAGTAGTTGCGTAACACACCATCAGCAACAATGGTTTTAATTTATTGACAGATCCACAATATTCATTGC
The DNA here is from genome assembly GCA_949629135.1 of Eremobia ochroleuca. Taxonomy (NCBI): domain Eukaryota; kingdom Metazoa; phylum Arthropoda; class Insecta; order Lepidoptera; family Noctuidae; genus Eremobia; species Eremobia ochroleuca. The sequence goes on along the minus strand of OX451404.1, from coordinate 3,660,547 downwards.
GTTATTTATGTCTTTGTGTAGAAATATTTTTCCAACATATAAAGCAATGGATTAGCAATATCCTTCAAAATGTTTCAGATTGTGATTGATAGTGGGTTACGCAATTAGGGTTTAAGCTGACTATTCTCATTGTACGAAAAACCTATACAATGCGAGGTCAGCTAAAACTGGAAATGAATAGCTTGATGTGTCGCCGTGTGTACAGTTAAGTTAAAGAAAAATACTCCTTCCTTCATATCTAGATTACTTCTCCCTGTTAGCAAAAAGACTGAAAGAACCTCCGACAGTAAACTAAAATCAAGGTATCGAGAACATAAAAGATTGTAAGCACGACGGCACTTTACTATTGCTCTTATGGGTGTCGTTGAAATCTTTTATTGTTGGCCATATCCTTTTGTTCCTTGAGTACCGTTGAGAATTTATGGATTTGTTTGAACAAACGACGAAGGCGCCAGCGCCTTAAGACCAGCATCATCATCTGCGTCGCCTTTTCCCAACTATGTTGGGGTCGGCTTCCAGTCTAACCGGATGCAGCTGAATACCAGTATTTTACATGGAGCGACTGCGTATCTGACCTCCACAACCTAGTTACTGTGTAATACGATACCCCTAGGTAAGACTGGTTGTCAGACGTTCGGGCTTCTGACTACCCGTAACGACTGTCAAAGATCTACGAATGACAGCCGGGACCAACGGCTTAACGTGCTTTCCGAGGAGAGCGCCTTAAGACCAACGTTGGTCCAAATATCTCGTATTATTGTATAATAGTCCAAAATTCTCGCAAAATAAGTTTTAATAGTAACTATGGTACTGACAAACAGAGCACAAACGGAAATGTTATTATGTTTGATAACTCTTACAGGAATGATAACTTGTACTTACTTCATTCCTGAATAATACACAATTAATCACCTTAACAGAAGCTGCAATTTTATCTAAACACGTAATAGGCAATATTAGGTGTTTAGATAAAATTGCAGCTATTAGGAACATTTTCCTCGTGTAAAAGTTATCATATTGTTAGCATTTTTTTTTTAAGTTGTATGAAGTCAAATCAGAAGACTGATTGTTATTATACCTACTATACCTAATGTGATTTACTTGACTGTGGCGGATTGATATAAAAACAAAATAATATTTGTAATTTATTTAAATACAGGTGATTATAAACCCAAACCTAGTAGTCTTTTATTTAATGTAATGTTGCTTATAATGTGTGGTGGCATTACTTTTAAGAATTAATATATATTAAATTCTATGGGGGACAAACAGGAATAAAAAGCTTGGGACAGATAGGAGTGAATAAAGTTCGACGTTCGAACTGTCCCCTCGTAGCTAACAGGGGGACAGTACAAACTTTTTTTTTTCCGATCTGCCCCCTAAGGGGACAAAGCAGATTGACAGATCGGAATAATTCGATGCAGCGACAGATATGTATATCTTACCATATTATGTCATCATTGGGAATGAATACGAGAGTAATATGAATTTATTAGGTATACAGTACAGCTGGGATCAACAAATAAATTTGCTGAACGAGCCCCGCCGTTATACCAATTACCATCCATTGTGATGATGTAACTTACTAGAAAACCATATTTATTCAACTGTGAGCTCGATTACTATTACCCGAATAAATTAGCCGTATTGTGTAATGAAATGAAACTTGAAAGTACAATTAAAATAAGGTTATATACTACAGTTTCCATAGTTGAAAGGTGCATTATTTTACTTCCAAAATTTGAAAGCCCCAGCTCAAAGTGTAGACGCCAGACGTATGTACAGACGCCAGCACATCAAGCTACCCGAAACTGTCAGATTTTCCCAATCAACTTTGAACCTTATGCTTTAGCGATAAAGTTGAAAAGCTATTGAAAAAATCTGACAGATTGTAGTAGCTTGATGTGCTGGCGTCTGTACAAAAGTGTCGAAAAACAAAGACTACTTTATTTAATGTTAATGCAGCCCAAAAAACCTTTTACTGTTTCAAACTCAGTAGACACACCCTTTTATAGAGGGTTCACCGTTGGGTACACGTCGACGTCATAAAACCACCGAGTCGTCCAAAATGGCGGCGAACGTGACCTTGAATAGTCGGGGATGGGGACTGTCTGGATCAGATTATAACTATCGATTTTACGCATGCGTCGCTCGCTGGTACTTTCACCCCTGAAATGCACCTCATATGGGCGTGACAGTTGGTAGTATCGGTTCTTGGAAATTGGTACGGTATTCTCGTTGATAAAATAACATAGTAATGTCGCTGTTTGCTGTTAATACATACTCATTGTACGGGGTGCGGAGTATATCCTAGAAAACGTTAAACAAAATTTACACTAACTCTTCTGCTCAATTTCATGAAAGGTCCTAAGTCAGTGCCCTCCGAGACGCCGAGCGTCTTGCTCTGTTTATCAATGTTGACCACTGTAGTATATCTTGACTGACAGCTTCACAGACAGTGAAGCTGCCTGTGGCGAGAATGTGTTTGTGCTAAGAAAGAATAGATAATCACATTAGTAGCTGTCTTTCAAGTAAACCTAGATTTGATTATAGAGATCTAAGGCTTCGTCCAAATCGATGACCAAATGTCCATTGTGGTTTACTATCCGAGTTAGTTATCGTTGTGATCTTTTATGATATCTACAAACGTATATCAATTGTTTTGTCTGTTTTGATGGTCATTGCTAACAGATAACACCAATCAGTGGATATTACTAGAAGAGAATATTATTATTATGAAACCTGACACAAAGACACAACAGATAAGAGTGATTTAATAAAGAGCTAAATAAAACTTCAATGACAATCATGTAATCCCAGTCACTAGTAATTGCTTTGTCGAAATTTAATTAGCCCATAAAGGTCGAACCTTTACCGAATAAATAAACGATATTATTAGATTAACAAGACAGGTTTCTCTATTACAGCAATTAACATACTTACGGCAGTTCGTAACGTTTAAGATGTTTGTTTATTGGGTAGGCTCTTGTAGGTACTCGGAATTCGCCCAAAATAAAGTTCCAAGCATAATTTTCGCAGATTAATCACAGAAGTCAATAATAATAATGATACATATTATTAAACAGATTATAATAATATAGCTAAAGTTAACAAGGTCATAACTTCACAAGTAGCGAACAGATAGTAGAGAAAAATAAGGTTGATATGAAGTCCGATAGTGCTGACATTCGACTCGCATGTGCTGGCTGAACACAATCCCTAATGTGTTTCGAGAAAATGCTAGAAGGATGGACATAACCCCCAAAAGTCATCATCTGCCTCGCCTTTTCCCAACTATGTTGGGGTCGGCTTCCAGTCTAACCGGATGCAGCTGAATATCAGTATTTTACATGGAGCAACTGCCTATCTGACCTCCACAACCCAGTTACTGGGTAATACGATACCCCTTGGTAAGACTGGTTGTCAGACTTTCGGGCTACTGACGACCCGTAACGACTGTCAAAGATCCACGAATGACAGCCGGGGACCAACGGCTTAATCCACAGAAATCTTAATTTCTGTGGCTTAATCTGCTTTCCGAGGCATGGAGGGGTCTTGATATGTGACGGCAAGCGTAGCTTAACCTGATCGATCGACCGGTGCGGCTGTTATTACTTAGCCACAAGCCCCAACCCCCAAAATATTGTAGCAAAAATTCTACATTCACTAATAGATTTTGCCATAACTTTGATTCAATAGAGAAGTTCTAAAAGCGGATAATGTATAAATGAATATTAAACATAAATTATTATTAAGTCTTTAAACTTCCAACATTGAGTGCTAACAAAAGAACAAGGTTGGAATAAATTTTCACATCATAAAAATGTTAAAAATCGGAGAACACAGCGAAACATTAGAGAATAAAGTCTACGGGCTACTGAAAAATAAAAATACAAGGGCAGGGGATACCTTTTTTTCTATGACTCACCGCAACGAGTCTGTCGCATTCGTGGGCTTACCTGAAAAAAAAAAACAACGATACAGATTTATGCGATAAGGGAGCGGCCTTGGGTTCATATTATAACAACTCAATGTGGATTTTATTGAGTTAGAAGCAGGTGTAATCGAATGTCAGGCTCAGTGTAATGGGGAAGGCGTATCGTTTTCGGTAGCAGGTACTACTTTGTGGCTGTATGAGGTACTGAGTTGATTGATATTTATTAAGGTACAGCCGCCAAATTTCGTCCCCGAACCTAATTTCGTCCCCATCGGTTTCTTTTTTTATAAATAACGCCATGTAGTGATTTTGCTTAGAGTCTACAGTTAGTTGAGTCAGTCGGCCATTGCAAAAATTTGGCTTTAAAACGTCGCTTCTGTCTTAAGATATTTAAAAAAAGAAAAAACTGTTCAAGGTGAGTTTTTGATTGAATTACTATCGGTATTGTTTAAATATTGATGTGTCTGACTTATTGAAACGAAATTTTTGACAAAATTTGTTGACATCGCTTAGATTTAAATGGATTGAAATTTCATTAAGATATGACATGATTTTTTTGTTGAATGGAGGTTACCAACACAATTGTCAAATTCTTAATATCGTCCCCCTACGTGAGCCTTATATCGTCCCCGGGACGATATTTAGATCACTATGTCATTTGTGACTTGTGAATTTTCTATAACTGTTGTAAATGTATTTATTTTATTTTTAGATGCCAAAGAGAAAATTGGAAATGACAAATCACCCACGGCGAGTGGTTACTCACCGGGTGGTTCCACTCAATGAAAACATTTTCTTTGACTCACCAAATGCTCCTCTTGCAACTGATACAAACAGCTCAAAATTTTCAATGATGTGTCATTGCAATTGGATTCCACAAGTTCAAGACCAAAAACACCAACTGCATTACCAGGGTCAAGCAACTTTTCATTCCCGTTTATAGTTCTAGCTGACATACAGCCTATTCCAATTGTTGAGCCACCTTCAACGTCAACTAGGCGAGGCAAAGCCATGGTAGTCACAGCTTCACCGTATAAACAAGAACTAATAGACATAGAACAGAAAAGAAAGGAAAAGGATGAAAGACAGCAGAACGTAGGAAAAAAAAGAGCTAGAAATGTAAAGAAAAATACAACAGGAAGCAACAAAAAGAAAATCAAAAAGCGGCTGAAGACAAGTCTGATTAAAATTACTTAAACCATACTCATACCAATGATTAATAAAAGTCTGATTCTGATTAGATATTATAATTATGATTACTAATAATTATGGTTAAAAATACAATTTAAGTTTACGTGCTGATTATTGTGGTCTCAATATCGTCCCCGGGACGCAATTAGGTGCCCAAAAATATATTTGCAGAATTTCTACTTTTTTGGGTTGAGCTATTTTTGCAGAAGTAGTAATAAAATTAACGGGTTTTTGATTATATAAAAAAATAAAGGACTGTTCTACCTAAACTTTGACGATTTATTTATTACTTTACTCGTGATATTTTTTCAAGAAAAATATTTTTTTCAAAAAGGGGACGTTATTTAGCGACTGTACCTTATATTGTGTATCTTTTAAGTGAAATTGAGCTGTAAGTAAACATTTGAATGACTGCAACAGTGGCTGTAGGAAACATGAGGATTAGAAGAGATTTTTCGCGTGACTTTCCGCACAATTTAAAAGCCATAAGGCCATCCCATCCCTAGCTTGGAATAAATCATTCCGACTTTTAACTTGGATACCACAAGAAGTGGTAACATTCTTTAATTCAAATCTATACTAATATAATAAAGCTGAAAGGTTTTTTGTTTAAACGTGCTAATCTCTGGAACTATCAGCCGGATTTGTAAAAGTATTGTTGCATTTGATGATAGAACAAGGCTACCTATCACGCTACGGCCCTTAGTAGCCGAGCAAAAAGAAAAAGTCAGAAATAACGATAAGAGAAAACAAAGTAATAGCGCAGGCGGGCGATGCGATGCAACGCGATGGTTCACGGCCGAAGGAGTTTTATAAAACAAAGTAATAGCGCAGGCGGGCGATGCGATGCAACGCGATGGTTCACGGCCGAAGGAGTTTTATAAAACAAAGTAATAGCGCAGGCGGGCGATGCGATGCAACGCGATGGTTCACGGCCGAAGGAGTTTTATAAAAATGTTGCTGCTATTTTTGTATATTGTGTATCTTACAACTTCTACGCGTACGAAGTCGCGGGCAGAAAGAAGGAAGTTATTGAAGAATTTGCATTCATTTCTTTACATGTCCTAGACCTATTCATTGAAAATGAATGAATGAAATGTTCCGACCCCAGCGTGGTTTGACCAGACTGCCGCAGTAAGCGAAAAAGACGCATATCGGCCAAAAATGTAAAGTAAAATAAACCTTACTAAACAAAAAAGGCGCATCCATTAAGGCTCATTTTTCTCCATCTCCTTTCGGCAGATGCGCCCCTTTTACTTAGGGCGGCAGCAGACTCGATTAATCGAATGAACCCCAAGATGCTTTTTTTCGCTCTTTTCTATGTCCTTGCTCTGCTGTCGTAAATGTTGCTATTTTCAATGTCTTCGTTAAATGTCTGGCTACTGCCAGTTTTCGGTTTTTTGTAAATCACACTAGCAGCTTTCTTGGTCTTAATTCTGTCTTCCGCCGAATCCATCCAAACAATTCGGCTTTCAGTCTAACCGCATGCAGCTGAATATCAGTATTTTACATGGAGCGACTGCCTATCTGACTTCCACAACCCAGTTACTGGGTAATACGATACCCCTTGGTAAGACTGGTTGTCAGACTTTCGGGCTTCTGACTAAGTGTAACGACTGTCAAGGATCCACGAATGACAGCCGGGACCAACGGCTTAACGTGCTTTCCGAGGCACGGAGGGGTCTCGATATGTAAAGATGGTCACCCATCCACAGGCTAACCGCGGCAAGCGTAGCTTAACCTGATCGATCGACTTGTGCGGCTGTTATTATTTAGCCCCTAGCGGCCCACTCTCTATTAATTCAAAAACTGCGAAAAATGCGTTTAAAAATACACCTAATCACTCAACCGTTTGGTTGAGTGCTTAGGTGTATTTTATGGCGCCAAACATGATGAAAATGCTGTTACCCGTATGAAATAGTTCTAAATAATTAGTATAATTACCTAACGCTTAAAATGATAAGCTATGAAAGCCAGACTGCGCATAATATCCAACTTATGACACAGGATTATTCAAAAATATGAGTGAAGTATTGATATTTTGAATACTTCCACTTATTATACAAACGCATACAATGATACATCACATTTCAATTGATACAAGTGGATGAGTTGTCTGCCAAATATTGTACTCGTAAATTGTCAATTAACCTACTTTAGAAACATATTATTTTATACATATATAAAAAGTTTGTTATTTCTTGTTATTTGCTCTGCTGTTGCTTAATTTGCTATCCTCAATAAAAAAAAAAACGTCAATGAAAACCTATCTATACATATAAATAAAATTGGAGTGTCTGTTTGTAATATTGAAATAACCGTTTTTTACTACATGCATATGAATATATATACGGTACATACACCAAAATAACATTTTTTACAATTTTTTTCTGTCTGTCTGTCTGCTAATCTCTGAAATGGCTGGACCGATTTTGACGGGACTTTTATTGGAAGGTAGCTCATGTAATAAGTAGAGTAACTTAGGCTACTTTTATTTTAGAAAAATAAAGTAATGTTGCAATGTCCAAGTACTGTCCAGTACCGCGCGCAGCTCACGCACATGCCACCACTGTGCCGTCACGTCGGGCGCCTCCCACCACTTCTTCATTAATAAAAATGTTTAGTATATACAACGTGTAACGTTAAATGCGCAAAACCTCAGACACCCCAACTGATTTTTAATTCAATTGACCTATTTCAGAGAGAAAATAAGTCATTAAAAGAATTGTAAAGGTTTTATGTGCTGTTTTAGTTTTACTGGCCATTCTGATCGTTTCTTGCGTCTGCGACAACGCTTTACCGAGGGAGGAGTCGTCACCGGGCCGCTGCGCCGCGCTGACATTGGTTTGCTTGACCTATTAATAAATAGACACGGCGACGTTTTTAATGAAGATTTTTTGAAAAATGTGACCTATATTAAAAAGTGGTTCAATTAATTCTGCTCGTTATTCTGATCAAACTATTTTCAGGTTCTGCGCATTTAACGTTACACGTTGTATAATAAGATTATGAAGTAAGTAGTTATAGATTATTAACATTAACAAATAACTATACAATTAAAAATGACCCAGCGAAGCGGGCATTCACAGCTAGTCCTCAATAAAACCAAACTGAAGAGTTTGTGTATCTGTTTGTTTGAACGCGGCAATCACTGGAACTATATAAATTGTTGTTATATTTACTCTCTACTGCTGCTTTTGCTACTTGAAGCAAAGAAACGATCCTCAATAAAACCAAACAAAATATGTGAAAAAGTTTTTTTTTTTTGTAACATAGTGCTTAAAACGGCTACAAACAACATTATTAACTGGTAAATGAATGCTGCCCATCCTGTTGATAGCAGTACTCCCATAATCACCTGTACCGACGACTACTGTGGGTGATAAAGTGGTCCTATCTGTGGTCAGGATGAGACCACACGAGAGGTTGCTGATAACCAGCTAGTATATAATTGAAATTGATATTGAATATTTATTTTTAATACAAGCAGTAAACTAGTGGACAAGGTGGAGTGTTAAATACAACAATACAACAATGCCTTCAGGATGCTGTTGCGGTTGCCGCGACGTTGCAGTGCGTCGGGAATGTTTGCTGAAGCACGTACGGATGGCTTTCACGCCATCATGCGTAAGAAAGCGGCTTCCCTACTGCAACGTTTGCGTAGCACTCGGAACGGCATCCTGAAAATGATTGTTAGCAGAGTGGACTGCCCCATCCAAAGGCACTGGGTAGAATTAGGCATAGGTTTATGTTAAATAGAATTAAGTACTAACAACAATAACATGGCATGTAAGCACAGTTTGTTACTAACCACTAACTACGTATGGACTACTTAGGTCTGAAATAAAAATATTTTATTTATTTATTTTAAATCTATACTAATTCGCTAATTTAAGTAACTACCAGTCGGATTTGAAAGTCTTTTTGCATTTAACCCGGCGTCATTGAGGTTGGGTCAAAATTAACCGACTCGTTTAACCCGTGAGAAGGCGCGCTATGAGCAATTTGCTCACACAAAAATCTAATTCAAAAATTTTTTGTCTTTCCCATGCCACACCAATTCAAGCACTTAAGTACCTTCCTAAATATTCACCCCCTCTCCCCTGACGCAATTCTCGATCCGCTCAGTGGCGTTGCGACCGCGCAGCAAGGCGTTTGTGGAGGCCGTGTACCAACGTGCGGCAATTTGCTCATCACGCGCCCAGCAATTACTTTGCACCGAACATGTAAAATACATGTGTTCAGTGTGTTTCGAGAGGCACATTAGTGTAGATTTAATGGATGAATAACACTTTTTAGTTTTTGTTATGGAACAGTTTTTATTGTGATTTTTATGAAACGTGCCAAAAAATTAATTAATACTAGGTTGTTTTGTTATTTGCGTTAGAAGTTGCTATTATGTTTAATAGTTTTGATTAAAATACTTGTTTTCTTACTTACTAAACCTTGTGTTATTTATTTAAATACATTATAAGCCAATAAATATAGAAACACTAAAAATATAAACATTTATGATAGTGTGAGCAATTTGCTCGCGCGCGCCTACTCGTGTAAGAAAATTAGGCGCGCCTTCTCACGGGTTAAAATTTCTAATATTTTTGAAAGTACGCGCGCGACTTTGTTGCCGTTCTGTGCTAACTGGAGCCAATATTGTACTTTTTTTTGTAATTTTTGAGAGTTATTTTAAAAGTTGATTAAAGTCATACCTTTATACTGAAATAATGGCACAGTTTACGAATTTACTTAAAAATTATGGAAATACCATGTATTAAATATTATATGGGTAATATTTACCCACCTCAACGCCCGTGTATCTATTTCCTACCACAATGACGCCGGGTCAATAGCCAAAAGTTTGGGGAAGATTGTAGGCTATTTAACATCACGCTAGGAACCCTAGAAGTCGCGCAAAAAGAAACAGAAAGAAAAATCTCTCCAAAACCAAGGGTGGTTGGTTGACTGGTAGACAAGAACCCTAGGAGTCGCGCAAAAAGAAACAGAAAGAAAAATCTCTCCACCACCCTTGGTTGACTGGTAGACAATACCTAAGGCATTAAGTCCGCCTTTGTACCTTTTGTGTTTAATAAATAAATAAATATAAAGAACGGTAAGCGACAACGAAGTAACAGCGCGGGCAGGCGATGCGATACGATACGACGGGGTGGTTCGGGGGAACAAGAAATGTCACGCGGATGAAGTCACGGGCAGAACGGATAGTTAGAATAGAAAATTTAATAGTTATTTTTAAAAAGAAGGAGCGTATGGATAAGATTGAGTGTTTAATAAAATAATTAGCGTGCTTACATAAAGAAGCGGGTTTTCGGTCCCGACTCTCGGTACAGATCTCTGCAGGTTGATTTTCGGAAGGAAACAGTTACATATTTTACCTGTTTCTTTATGTGTGAACGCATAAGTTAATGTCTGTTTCACCCGCACCGATGGTACCGACTTGTCTTTAACGGGAACCCGCTTCTTTATGCAAGCACCCTTACATAAGAAAGATCTTAAAATATCTGGCACTCCTTGTAAAATTAACAAAAAGTGCCAAAGATAAAGAAGAAAAGCGCTGAATTAACTCATCATGTTGTTTACTCCTAAAAACGGGTTAATTATTTAAATATAAAGAGAACTCCTTTAACACGTGGGCGTTTAAGTTAATAAATAAATTCAAAGGGTCGTCGCACTTTCTGCGTGCGATAAACAAGACTCAATTTAAAATTCAAGGCTGTACGTCGCCAATGTACTGAAAATAATATTTAAACGTTGATTCTGATTGTCCTTGCTCGTTGTTTACTCGTCCAAGATATGTAATGAGTATGTATTTGACTACTGAGAATCATTTTAAAACAGCTGTTTAACATAAATATACAAATTCCGTGGCACGGGTCACGTAGACGGAACGTTTTCCACGAGCTGATTGGATTTTCCAATGAGAGTCATTAATAGAAAGGAGAGGGACTGGGATAACGTCATGGCCCCGGGATACTAGGATAACGTTATAAGGGCATTTCGACGGCGAAGTGCCAATAACACCTAACTGACAACGTCAAAAATTTACACAAACTGTAAAAAAAAAAAACGTTCAAAAATAGACACGTTGGTTTAGTTGGGAGGTATTTCCAGATTTTAATTTAATGCTCTTTCAACTAAAAAATACACTTGGCAGATTTCACTAAAACATGCGAATAACGCAATTAAATTCAAAACGAAAAAAAAAACACGCCGAAAATAGGCCGAAAACACGCCGACACACGCCGAAAATAGGCCGAAAACACGCCGAAATCACACCGAAAATTATTTTTACCCGGGTTATTGATTAAATACAAGATCATTTGTTGGAAAGCAGTGAAAATACAATCAGCCATAAGATTGCTTTTTTAGATCTTCTTTGCTTTCGCACAGAAAATATGAAATTTTAGTTCTTCAACAACAGTTTGAAAACTAACGAACGGAATCCACTCGAGATTTCTGAATTTTACTTAAGTATTCATCGACTGTCGGATATTTTCCAAAGCAAGACTTCAATCAACTGCTAAAAATTCATTATACTTTCGAATAAAATGTGTGTTGTATGTCCTGTCAAAGTGAAACATCAAAGGCTGTATGTAGATGCTTGGCACCATTCCGCTTAAAACCATATGCAAGGCTTAAAGTGTTAGTTATGAAAGATCAATCGTAACCGTGGTTCGTGCTCAATAATGAATGTTTTTAATAGCTTATTGCAAACGGTATTGATCAATAGTGTGATTGACTCATCATTGAGTACGGCATTTGCAATTGAAAACCTGTGGCACTTGGCAAGAACATATAACATGTAACGTTAAATGTGCAAAACCTGAAAATAGTTTGATCAGAATAACGAGCAGAATTAATTGAACCACTTTTTAATACAGGTCACATTTATCAAAAAATCTTCATTAAAAACGTTGCCATGTCTATTTATTAATAGGTCAAGCAACCCAATGTCAGCGCGGCGCAGCGGCCCAGTTACGACTCCTCCCTCGATAAAGCGTCGTCGCAGACGCAAGAAACGATCAGAATGGCCAGTAAAACTAAAACAGCACATAAAACCTTTACAATTTTTTTAATGACTTATTTTCTCTCTGAAATAGGTCAATTGAATTAAAAATCAGTTGGGGTGTCTGAGGTTTTGCGCATTTAACCTTACGCGTTGTATAATTATACATATATCAAACAACTAGCTTCGTCCGCGTGAAATGTCTTGCTTTTTTAAATAGCTTATGGCTTTTCTCAAGATTTGGACTAACAAATGCAATTTTTTTTTAGTTCCAGAGATTAGCTCGTTCAAACAAACAAACTCTTCAGCTTTATTATAGTAATAGATTAGTATAGATATAGTTATTTAATATGTGAATATGGGACAGCATGGTTAAGCGAGATTGTTTAAGACCTAAGCATTTTTGGGAATATTCCATCAAATGGCTCTAAGTAGACTAGACTATGACGGGAGATTAAAACACAAACAATTCAACAGAAATAGTTAAATGGAATTATGTACAATAAAACAAATCAAAACACAGCATATCTATTAAACAAATACATCACTCAGAACCTTTGACAATTAGGTCTGAACACGTTAGTGGGTTCCGGATTGGTCTACTAAGAGGTACCGGGACCCGCTCCATGTGCTGATGGTGATCACCGGGGTGGTTTTAGTGAGGTAAGAGTCCCACGCTATCTGGTCTTTTTCCCCAAAGTCCAGGTGCCTTTTGAAGGTTTCCCCCCATAAACAAAAAAAAAAAGATCTGAACATGATGGACTTATCACATTAATACAATTAAAATAGCCCAAGTTTCATTCAGATATCGAATGAGTTATGTAATTAAAGTAAGTATGAGCAAAACAATATGCCATGTGCCCTTCAAAGCGCGAAGGTCATAAGTGTTTGTATAAAACAGTTGATAAAATTTGATATGCCTTATCTATTCATTTACAGAATAATTTCGCCGCGGTGTTCGAGATATGGCATGTAAACGTTGTTGTATAAAATATAATATAAATATGTATTTTAAATTCGATTAAATATTTGCTATACAATCTTAAAATTGCACAGTTAACGCGTATCCGAAACGCGGCGAGCGCCAGTCAACTTATTACAAACTTTAATAACTTGTTTATAGTGCAGTTACGGTAACAGACCGGTTAAACTAAAAATAACTTGAGACTTCCAGACTTAATCGCCAACACCTCGATGCGTACGCGCACGGTTTTAATCTAAATGTTAACAACGGCGATGCAATGATTAATGGAATAAATAAAGTTATAGACGATGTTTATGCAATTCCAATCGTGAGAGAAAGATGGATAGATCTGATGGGTCAAAACAAGAGAGCTGGTTGTTTGATAAATGCATATGGAATGACTAGCTTTCCAAATATTTATGCCCAAAAGAATGAAGACAAAAACAATATTCCCGCAAACGCCTACAGAAATTCGCATACCTACAGTTTTATGTTGAGGCTACGTAAATTATGGCTAATCGTTTTCCTTTTTCTTCTAACTTTTTCGACCGGCTACCTACATCTGTGATAATGTCAGAATAAACAATCGCACGTACACATCAAGCAACGTATTTTTTTCATTATTCCCGTAATTATACCTGGATCAATCCCGCACATGGTCCTTCGAGCCGGATTGATCCAGGTAACAGTTTTTGTTTTAAAAATGTTGTTGTTAATCATCAACGGGCATATTATGAGACGCGATGAACGACTGAAATAGTTCATTGGAATGCATTCGATGATAGAGATGAATCATAATCAAGTAGTTTGATGCCAGTGATGTAATCACTCCAAAAGCAGGCTCGTTTACGTGCACAACTGGGTCAACCTTAATATAAAATGCGAGGGCCATATTTGAACACAGGTCGACAAATCTGGCAATTGCTTCAATTTGCCGAAGGACTTGGCGCATGACCAAATATTTCAAAAGAAGAATTACTTTACATGTTTTTCTACGGAATTGCCAATAAAATATGTGTACAAAGGTAAGGTTTGGGTAATAACGCGTTGAAATATTTTTTACCTTTAAACCGCTTGGTGCATGGAAAAACACGATTGGCGACGCGGCGAGACTCGACAAAAATAGCTCGCATCAGTACGATACGACATTTTGATATGGCCGTGTGGCGCATACGTCTGGGCGGGGTGCAAGTACAGATTTATTGAAAGCAATCCAAAATCATCCACCATATTGAAGGATAATGTTCGAAACAAATCTAGCGCCAACTACTGAAAAGAAGGTGAAGGGTTCCGAACGCAGACAGTGCGATTATGGAATAGTTTATTGAAATACCTATTATTGAGCTTCTGGAAATTGGAAGACCTTGTGTCAAAGAATATGCCCTAGCAAAAGACAAGAATTGGACATAAAGCAGACTAGGTATTACCCGGATAAATGAACCAAGAAATAAGTCTTAGTTTATATTAGAGTTACACCATGACGATGACCTTATTGGTCATCGATAATTTACGCAATCGATATAAGACCGCTACCCGCCAGTATCTTACACCTCGACTCACGCGCATGCACGTTGAGTCAAGGCCAGCCGTGCATCTGCGGGCATGCGTGCACGCACCGAGGCCATCCCAATATATTACTTGTGTACAAAAAAGTTTTATTACACTCTGGGAGACGAGGCGAAGCTCGTTTTAAAACCCAACTCTTTACCTCAACTTTAATGATTGTTATTATCCTAACTACAACAATTTATGGACACCGATGGTCGATTATGCTCCTCTTTGCATGTTTCGTAAATAAGATGCCGTATCTTTTACTGAATGGCCAGTTGTTTTTGAACCTTGATATGATAGCATTGTTACGCTACAAATAGACTACACAATACCGAGCAATACAGATACAAACTTAGTAACAGAGCGGAAGCTCGTACAGAACTCTCTTTATTAATGACGTGTCTGCAACACAATAGTATTTTTTTCATGATGCACGATGTGCTAAGGATTGTCTGTACAACGGATACGATACTCTTGTTGATGCACAATGCACGTGAGTTATTTGCATACTGCGTGTAAATACTAGTAAACAGCGGCGGCCTTAGGGGGTGGCGAACAGGGCAATCGCCCGGGGCCTCGCTCTTGCAGGGGCCTCGCGCAACAACCCAAGCAAATTTTAAAAAATATAGATTTTTTAACTGTATTTTTTATTTAAAACTTTTGATTTTTATCCTTAATTACATATTAAGGTTATATCATAACGGTAAATTAAAATAAAGGTAGTTAACTAATTCATTCATTCAAAACATAATTGAAAAATTCAAATTAAATTTTTTAATCGCATAGCGCTCGGGTCAGCTCAGGAGTCGGGACATAATGTTCTGCTCCTCCATCGCTTGGGGAATCCCCGTGTTTCATTTCCTTCGTCAACTCTTGTCACCTTGGAATTATTTTGCTTGCAGTATGAGTTACAAAATCGTTACTGTACTGTACATATCTTTCAGTTTAATTGAATATTACGTTCTTATAGTATTTAAAGTATTGAGTGAGCTGGAAAAGTGTAAAAAAACCGTGTGATACCTACTTAAAAATTATTTCTGACTGTTTCTGCGAAACAAAACAAGATTTACGAAATGAGTTCGCGTGATCGTGGTGCCGGTAGAAAATTCAGTCAGGTAGTTCAAAAAGGAAACGAGCTATCAAAAGAAAGCAGGTAAAAGAAAATCTACGTGGATCTTAATATAAATATATACAAAGTGATGATCAAGAAACCTTTTGCAAAACATTTATTGACTTAAAATGACTCTAATCCTGATCCAGCTGAAATCATTCGTTCCACATCATCATGGGTACCGCCGCCGTCATTAAATAAAAACAGCGATTAAATAGAAACAACCACAGCTGAGAATTTGACTAATTCTAGTATAATCACAGAATTAGAACAGTTAGGTATATTATTGCAAAACTGCAGAGGCCAAGGATATGATAATGGTGCCAATATGCGAGGTGAAAAAAGTGGTGTTCAAAAATGTATTCTTGAAATGAATCCACTTGCTTATTTTTTACCTTGTGGGAGTCATAGCTGAAAACTCATCCTAGGAGATGCAGCATCGTCTTGTGTCCAAGCAAAATCTTTTTTTAGTTTGCTACAAAGGTTGTACACTTTGTTTGCCGGCTCAAGTCAGAGGTGGGCTATTTTAAATGCTCATGTCGTTATCGCTAAAACCACTTTCTGAAACTAGATGGGAGTGCAGGGTAGCATCGGTGAAGGTCGTTAAATACCAACTAAGCGATATATGTGATGCTTTAAAGGATTTAGCACAAAATACAACAGATTGTCAGTTGGTCAGTGAATGCCATTCCATAGAAAAGGAAATAACTACCTTCGAATTTGTAGTTTCACTTGTCATATAGTATGACATTCTTACAAAGATAAATGTTAAGTATAAGTAAAATGTGGCAAAGCGAAAACATGCACTTAGATGTGGCTATACAACACCTAGACGCATTCACAAATTGGCTCGATAATTATCGAGAAAATGGTTTTCAGTCATCCCTTGTAACAACGAGAGAAATAGCCGAGGAATTGACAGACAGTTCAAAGAAGTCAGAAGACGACGTAAAAAAATGCATTTTTATTATGAAGGGGAAGATGAAGCTCATGAATTGAATGCGGAAGAAATGTTCAATATAAACTATTTTTATGTCATTCGTCGACAATGTGCGCGCAAGCTGCCATCCTAGGTTTGAGGCTCTTAAACATCATGAGAGCATATGTTTCATGTATAATATAAAAAATTTAAGGAAATTAGTGATAGTGAACTTTTGAAGCAATGCAGGGACTTGTAAATATCTATGACAGTAGGAGAATCATGTGATATTGATGTACATGAATTGTACGAAGAACTGATTATGTTCATCCGTGTGTATGAAGGAAATGACGACATTATCTCGGTGCTGAAATACATAATAGAAAAAAAAATAAGTGAAGTTTACCCCACTATCGAAATAGTCCTGAGAATTATTGCTACCACACCTGTTACAGTTGCGTCTGCTGAAAGGAGTTTTTCGAGGCTTAAAATTATTAAAACATATTTGAGGAATTCGATGACACAAGATCGGCTTTCAGCGCTTGCTATTCTTTCAATCGGAAAGGAGCTCATTCGATAGATTATTGTGCTTTAATTAAAGATTTTAGTCTTAGGAAAAGCCGCAAACATCAATTTTAAAATGTATCATCTCTGTATTTGTTAATTTTGTAAATAATTCAATGTAAAATATTTTAAAACTCAAATTTCATTTATTTGTATAACTTTAGCATTTCTCCTCAAACATGACAAATACCTAAACCAAACAACCAGACCTACTTTCGCATAACATACTTTTCACGAAGGACAAAGGGCCTCGCAAAGACCTGCCGCCCGGAGCCTCGCAATGGGTAAGGCCGCCTCTGCTAGTAAATAGCGATCGTGACTGGGAGGCGTGATGGGGATGGGAAGACGAGATAAACATACGGACAACTAACTTGTTAATCGTTTAATTGTAATAAGGCGTTGGTTAAAACGTAAACAAGACTGTTGCTGTGTGAATGCTGTTGTCCTCGATCAAGGGCTACCGGTGGATATAGTAACTTAACGATCATCAGCTAGATGTTACATGCAGGGAGGTCAGCTACATGTCATGCTTCAAACACGACTCCGGAAGTATTATCCATGTTTATAAATAAACTATTCACTGGCACGTAATACCATTATTACACGGCAGATATCACTATAATATTTGATCAGAAAAACTGATATGATTAAGACGCCTACATAGACGATATAATAATAATAATAAGTTTAATGATCCAAAGATATACATACAGGTTGTGTAGGAGTTACATGCTAAGACTTAATCAACTAACAATAGACACGAGGGGAGAAAAACAGTTGTTTATATTACCTAAATATCTATGTATCTTTATCTTGAAAAAATATAAATATGATCATCTAGTATAGGGATTTAGATGTAGTACTACCTCACGATTGTTACAATGTATTTTACGTTATGGTCTTTTATTCCTCAATTGCCTTATGAGATGATAGTTAAATACGAGTACTTCTTACACAATAAGAACTGCCGATGTATTCTGTAAAAATCTCACCGTGAAAACATAGGTGAAGTGAGTTGTCATTCCATCTGATGCTAGGAATTGACACTATTGACAGCTAACTTCACCTAACTTCATAATCGTACTTTTTATTCTACAACGATACACTATTTACTCGACCGTGTATAAAACACGGTCGATTTTAATATCTAATTTCGGGTATAGACATCTTACCTAAGCTTACACAGTGAGATTCAGAATACATCGGCTGTCATCACGAAAGTTTTCAATAACTATCATTTAGACACAGATTTTCACAACATTCAGCTTAATAAAATATGAAATTACAATTGAAGCATGAAATAGGCAATTCTGTTAGCGATCCGATGGAAGTCTATGGACATTACGCTCAATCAAATGGCGCGATCAGGCGTGCAGTGGACTTTGACCTGACGCAGCTCAGGAAAAAATCAGACAGTAAATTACCTCTGCAAAAAATTCAGGTGTTGTTTTTCGTAAACATTATCCTTCCTCGGCCGAATAATGTATTATTTCGTAAACACCTACCGATGTTTAAGTTGCGTAGGTTTTAATATTTATTTTGTTTGCCTTTATTTTTAAACCAAAATGTGAAAGCATGACTAAACTAAGTGTACTAAACGTAACGTTTGGTGTAACCAAAAACCCCCAGGCGTCAGTTTGTGGACAATGAATGCAGGGCATTGAATTTGATATTCAACTTTAAGCAGACGAGCCTAGCTTTTATTTTTGTTCAAAACTATTTCTGGCAATGCATGTTTTTTTTTTAAACAAAAGAGTGCAACAGTTTTTAAATAGCACACTGAAATCTACACCAGCTTGTGTACTTTACAAAGTCACAGGGATTCCAAAGTTGTGGCCTTTATATGGCAATTAAAAAACCTGCTCCCAAGATATAAAGTTTTATACGTCCTTGGTGCGTTTATCTGTAATTATATTAACTGTCTTTCGTAGTTAATACATGCATACAATTAAACAGTCGATTACACTCGGGCTTTTTATCTCGTTACGCCTTTTCAGAGCTAAACAGTACTGACGGTTAAAACCTGACTGTCAAAGTAAAATTTTATTTAGTTTGTACAGACGCCAGCACATCAAGCTACTACAATCTGTCAGATTTCTTTAATAGATTTTCAACTTTATAGCTATAGCATAAGGTTCAAAGTTGATTAGGAAAATCTGACAATTTCGGGTAGCTTGATGTGCTGGCGTCTGTACATGCGTTCTGTTGAATCATACATTCCCTGTAAGCTCAAGATTAAAATAGATTCAATAAATGAACAGGGGGATCGAGAATCGAGTTCATTTGTCGACAATTGACGCCGGTGTGGCGGTGTCGAAAGTGCAAAACTGAGTCAGTCGCAAGGACTTGTATTGTAATCTGCATAACTGCGGCTTACGGGCGTGCTCATAAATAATGACAAATTCATAACATTGACAATCGCAATTGACGGTCTCATGTCCTCGTAGGAACTCGTTGGTCGAGTTAGAAAATAGACTGAGGGTGGGGGCGGTTCAACGCACTCTCGGGAACTGCGGTAACATATTTTAAATAGTAACCGCAGCGACATGGTGTTTATAAACGTTGTGTTGTTAGCTGATTGCTTCATTCTCTTTAAGATTTACGGAAAGGATAAAACAATGCAACTTTCATGCCAATTAGCGTTAAGTTAATAGTAGTTGGCTGCAATTACAATGAATTCAACGACCAATTAGGTCTAGCTGTTTCACTTTTAAAATAGTTGGTTTTACTGGAATGCTTTTAAGTAAATTCCAGATTGGAAGGTAATATAAGATACTGCGGGTAGATTAACTTAACAAGCAAACAATTTAAATTCAAGGACAATTAAAACTGAACTTGTAAATCACTGAAAAAGGCCCCTGGAGACCACCAAAGAACGCGAGGACGCTGTGTACATAATATTTCGCAATTAGCCAAAATACCACTATATACAAATAATTCTAGTTACTATCAGTAACAACGGGTTTCATTTTGACAGTTCAACAACATTCATTGCATTGTTTACGATGCTGAGCAGTCACATTTTTCGAACATAATTATGAAGCAATGGACTAAATAAAGTCCTCCAGGCTGTTTCGGCCACGGCGGCCAATCTCAACGGAGACTAGCCTTCGGCGCGGGAGATATTATAGTGCACAAGTCTGCCCGCAGACACAGGTGCACTCCCATTTCCCTCACTCTCATAGTCCGATGGGACGACAATCCGACACGACCGGGGAGAGATCAGGCGCAGGAGCAGGACCAACGGTGTAACGTGCTTTCCGAGGCACGGGGGTATCACGAATGGCCGAGCAATGGGTTATCAATATCGTTCAAAAGTATTTATATTAAAATTGGCTTTCGGGTGATTATGATTTCCTTTTGTGTTTGTTTTTAATAGCTGTAAGTCCTCCATGTACTAAATAAAATAAATAAAATAAATGGAGTGTGTTACGCAATTAGTGTGCATATTGCAATCTGCTAATAACTTAAAACGCTAATATTAATTAAACATTGTTTCCAAACACTTGGTTTCTACAAGTTAGCAGCACAAAATGAGATTTTATTAGCTTTCAATTTCAACAAGAATATTGTTGTTACTAAGTTCGAGCTGTGAACTGTGTCCCTGACTCTGGCAGGGCCACCATCACGGATTTTAATTTTGAAAACGCAAAAAATTAGTCGCTAATTAGTCGAAATTAGTCGCCAAATATCAGAATTAGTCGGTCACTGGTTCAAAAGATATAAGGGTTTATAGGTGGCCCTGCTGGGGAGAGTCTCTCCAGCAGGGCCACCTATAAACCCTTATATCTTTTGAACCAGTGACCGACTAATTCTGATATTTGGCGACTAATTTCGACTAATTAGCGACTAATTTTTTGCGTTTTCAAAATTAAAATCCCTGATGGTGGCCCTGCCAGAGTCAGTGACACCTGTGAACTGCCGATACAGTTTATCCGTTAATTAACATAGCTGCACCAAAACCGGTGAACTAATTAAACAGAAATGTTAATACGTTTCAGTTCTCAATGACTCAATGTTAACGATGAAATTTTATCCTTGTATTAAAACGACGATTCATTACTGCCATTATTCGAATACTACAGATTACTGATAACATCATCTCATTAGAGTATTCCTGGTAGTTGTTTCGACCCTAAAGCAATAATCCTAGAATGAAATACGAACGTCACGGGAATCTTACGAGAGTAGCCGAAGCGTTTTTGCATTATATGATAATTGAGGAGCGTCGGAACGAAAACCGATATATCGAATTTACCATATTTTTAACAAATTAAAAAAAAGCTTGTAAGTTTTTTAATGTTACAAAAGTGGAAAATTATAGCATGTCAATTTGCAGTTAAAGTGACATCGATTGATGTGTGAAACTGGACGGAGGGTAGATACTTAATTTAGGGAGATACTTGGCGGACAAGTATGGATATATCGGTTTCTGACGCGATCATTTGGATACATCGGTTTTTGACGAAACCAAAATGGATATGTCGGTATTGAACTGAATTGAATTTGAACCGACCATTGTTGAATTGTGTAAAACTTAATAAGAATTATCGGTTTTTAATCCAACAACAAGAACATGTTGAATTTAAAAATTTATTTGGCGGGTTTTGATTTGACCACAGTATTTGATATTTTTTTTAAGATGGATGTAACTGTTTTTTAATTGATTTCTTTCCTGAAGGGTGCATAATTAAACATTTTGTAACAGAAAAAAAAATACAAAAAATAATGTCTTAATTAAGACATATCGGTTTTTGTTCCGACGCTCCTCAATTGAGAATGTTAACTTACGTTCTACAATTATTGCAAAGTACACAGAATTCTGAGCGTCCTGCATATCTATTCTGTAAATATCTCACCATGAAAACTAAGGTGAAGTGAGTCGTCAATAGTGTCAATCCCTAGCATCAGCATGACTCACAGCTCACTCTAAGCTCACTTCACCTTAGTTATCACGGTGACATTTTTCCAGAATCGACGGCCTGTACTGTCCTCCCTCTAAAACTACAATTCCCATTTTCCGAATCTTCCGTTCATCCCGTAACAAAAATATTGATGTTGCCACGACATTGTAAACCCTGAATAAATTGTGTAGCCATACTGTAAACATTTACATGAGGGGCCCGTGGCTAAATAATAACAGCCGCACGGAGCGATAGATCAGGTTAAGCTACGCTTGCCGCGGTTGGCCTGTGGATGACCGTCTTTACATACCGAGACCCCTCCGTGCCTCGGAAAGCACGTTAAGCCATTGGTCTCGACTGTCATTCTTGGATCTTTGATAGTCTTTACGGGTAGTCAGAAACCCGGAAGTCTGACAACCAGTCTTACCAAGGGGTATCGTATTACCCAGTAACTGGGTTGTGGAGGTCAGATAGGCAGTCGCTCCATGTAAAATACTGGTATTCAGCTGCGTCCGGTTAGACTGGAAGCCGACCCCAACATAGTTGGGAAAAGGCTAGGCAGATGATGACTGTAAACATTTACATAAATACTACCGTTTAAAAGAACGGCCTAGGAGTAAAAATTGTTCACTGATTCTTCAAATTGATGCGCTTACAGACATAAATATCGTAAATATGCTTCATTTTACGCTACACAGTTATCGAGAAGGCTGGAATTTATTACTAGATCATTTCACGGCTCTGACTCCGCTGTATGGCCTCATCTAGATGGACCATAATCATAACCCATAATAGCTGCAGGGCCTTAGATCTCTTGCAGACTATAAAGAATGGCAATGAAGACGATAAATCTGGTGGCTTTATAGAGGTCCGTATTTATACCAGACTGCTATTCACTGATAATCTCTCAATACATACAAACATCAACTCACGCCTTGTTCCCATGGGGGCAGGCAGAAACTACAGAACGCCAACTGCTACGATCCTTACAAATTCCTGCCTCGTTTACGTTCATACATCTGGTCATACACGCACGACGGTTGCGAGTACTACGATCCTGACCTTTCTGAATAACATCACCAATAAGGGTACTATATCTCAGTACAGTTCGCTGTATAAATAAAAAGCAGTTGTAGGTATTGTTAAGTAAACAAGAGATACTATATGCATACACGCAATTTAATTGGTTATCAACGCCTGATAAAATTAAATAGCAACTGTAAGTCCAAGTGCGACTAAAGTCTGAATAGTGTAAATTGCTCTGAAAGTTTTCGCACGAATCGTTTACAATGTCTGAGATATGTTCATCAGAATCGTTCTTAACATCTCATGTCTTTGTTGCTGCTGGTGCCTTGGTTATTTCCCGTGAACAAGAGATGAACATTTTTTTAATTCAGAAAATCAGAACAGCCGTGCGATTCTGTAGCCATCTCACCGTGAAAGCTTGGGTGAAGTGAGCGTGGAGTGAGCTGTCATTTGCTACACGGAGAGGAAATTCTTACAAAAATTACTGTGCTCGTCACTGTAAAGTGAGTGCAAGTGACATCTACAGAAAATTTTCTGAGTGAGATTGGGAAAAAATCACTATTTGTCCAATAAATTTTACCATACAGCATAAGAATTTTTACTGTGCTAGCATGGTAATTTTTCCATTACCACTCAAATGCACAATTTTCCTAAGATTTTTCTCTCCGTGTACCAAACCGCACTGGCCCCGGTAAATCTGTGAGAAAGCTTGTGTGAAGTGAGCGTGGAGTGAGCTGTCATTTGCTAGGGACTAACACTATTAAGTGCTCACTTCACTTATCGATTTCACGGTGAGATTTTTACAGAATCGTCCGGCTGATACGGGACAGACGGGTGCCCAATTTTAACTCCCTTTTAATCTTGCCCTCGGGCTTCACTTAGTCTGTGCCGCCTAGTCAACCTTGGTTTTATTTTTAACTTGAACGCGGCTTTCATATCTCTAGTGTATAATGTATTACAGTGTATAAAAATTCAAGCGATACATAAACTGCAAGGTTCTTCTTGCATTTTATATCGCCCTGGTACTTTGCAAGTGTTAGTTGTGTTAATTAGTTAATTTTTCCCCTCTACAGACGACGATCCTTTGAGAATAGAAATGATCGAACGATATCTTGAGCAATTAATACCAACGCCCTTCTTTGATCTTTTGATCTACAAAATTAAAACCAGCGACAGGAATGTGTTGCTTCACGCTGTTGCACTACAGAGGATCAAGAAAGCACCTCTCAGAGATAAGTCTAACTGCAGTATATAATTTGATAGTAACGTGATCTATCTTTACACCGTGTGAGCACACTAATTAGGTAATGCAAGCCGAAGAATTACGGAGCGAGTAGAAATAACATGCTCATAATTATTATTATACGTCTCAAAACTACAACCAGATCTTCTTCTTCTTGATAAATTGAGTAGAAAATTTTGCTTCACTAAAGCACAGGAAACTTGATCGCTTGCATTGAAAACCCAGTCACGTTTTAGGGCGCTGAAGCAATTGTGTAAGGAAGCACATAAAGGGACACTAATGCTTAACATTTCCGGGGAAAAAATGCAGAAAGGAGAACGCATCGTTCCCAAAAAACGATGCGTTCTTCTTTCTGCATTTTTTTCCACCAGAGCTTAGACCGGCCAATGTGATCACTCCTTGTAAATGTTCTACATTGATAACTGTAAATTTTATGGTGTACATAATAAAGAATATTCCGTCTATCTTAATAATGGGGAAGAAAAACATAAGTAAGCGATTAACGACTTGAATGAGACGCACCAAAGACCAGTACTTTATGTTCCAATGTTTTCATTGTATAAGAAAGACGTATTGGAAATTGTATACTTTTTTCGGTAAACAACTCAACGTGGATGACAGCAAACCACTAATACGTAGTCACGTTTAAGATACCCAGCACCACCCAGTTAGTATAAGATATCATGGTCTGAAGCCTGAACGTCCAATCGAATCAGCTTTATCGAAAATCAGATCGACTTCATCAATATCAGTATTCGGTTTCATTTGACCTTTAATAAAATAATATGCAGACACTGTACGTCTGTACCTGTAAGTATATGATTTATTTTCAACCGGCATTATGTTTTTGCTAGAGGTGAAATATACGTCCTAGCGTTTCGAGTATTTCGTTGCCCAGCGAACTGAACATTCAATTTAAAGTATCGTTGCCTATCGAACTGAAAATTCAATTGGAAGTAATCTTTACCTTGAGTAAAAACTTAGGTTTCTACAAAGTTTTCGGAGATTCTGTTGATCTGTCTGGACATGATCAGCATTATTTGGGATCTTTACTCTATGGGAAGAACACCTAGAAATCCTTCTACTAGTGAGGCACTGATTTCGTGAAGATCATTGGACAGTTTACCATTACTCTTACTTTTCTATCCGATAGTGAACTATCCACTGCCTAGTGCTCGTTTCCTATAAACAAAACTAATCGTTTTGCTTACCAATAGTAGCATTACCAGACTGCACCCTAATTGCGAAACACACTATTACTCTCAATTAGAATCATTTTGAAGCATAATATTGCTAATCCATTGCTCCATATAAGTATGTTCGAAAAATATGTCTGCTCGACAACGTAAATAACGCAATGAATGTTGTTGAACTGTCAAAATGAAACCCATTGCTACTGATAGTGTGTTCCACAATTACCCTGCAGGGCATATACATAAATTCATACGCTAATTTTACCTGAGAGCTACTTCCATGTGGGAGGGTCTTCAATGAAAAGCTTTGATGAGGTCTTTGATAAAAAAATACAAGAGTCGTAAATTATAGGAATCGGACCGTTAGTCAAAATACTTTTTACCTACCCTTCAATTTACTCCCGAAATGTTTGACTTAATTTCGAGCAGACCCGTTTTACTCGTGGCTCGTGTCATTTTCGGCCCTTTCAAGGTCTCCAATATTGATAAAATCAATTAACTACTTAAAACAAGTACACTGTGTGTCCAGTTTTATCCTATATCAAAACTTCCTTCTATTGTAATCGTAACAATCTCTGTTTCACTAGTAACGCGATATGAGAGTTTATCGGACACTCGAAAGTCTTGGCGCTGTGTTCCTATTAATTATTGCAGTTACTCTGATAGTAGGGACTCAACGTAAGTGCTGTATCCAATAAGTTAACGACGAGATAAAGATCTTAAAAGGAAAAGTTCTCTTTTTGCGATGACTTTGGAATTAAAGTTGAAGAAAGTACTTCAAGAATTAGCTAACTAGGCTGATCTAATAAACAGTCTAAATTTGATTTGAATTGGTTTAGAAGAGATTATCTGGAAGTATTTTGTGATCATCCTGAACTCTTACTATGAAACGCGCCCAACCAATTCCAGCTCCGGTTTTAAATTGAATCCTTCAGTTTACAAAAAACACTGCTGAATACAGAAGCACACACAATGCTATATTTTACGCCACTCTTTCTGCTTTATCTACTGGCACTTGTAAAGCTTTCAAAATAATTCAATTTCAGAAAACCAAGGGCAATTCATCCAGTTCACAAACAAACAATATCGGGGGTGAGTTTTACTCTCGTTTCAAAGGAAAGCGTAGTAAATTCATACAATTCGCTTCGCTTCAATAACATTCACTGTTTTCCCAGAACTGTTCGGGAACGGGGGAATATATGTAGTAGTAAGTGGAGCATTGAGTGGGTTGCACTGTGGTGAGGGGAGGGGCGGATCTAGACGTCCTTAATTTGCGCCCTTGTCCTCGTCTACGTAGCGCCAACGCAGATGTTGCGGGTTTATTTAGTTTAGCGTGGGTTTAGGATGACTCCTTTGAGCTCATAGTCGGATGTAATGTATCCCTGTGTCATCTAATGAGATCCTATGCAGTGTCTAATGTTGAATACATGTGAAGCGACGCTTGAAAAGGCAGTTTTATAGTTTCATCTAAGGTCAACTTTGGGAAGACCGTCTACGAGGCAAGATCGTTTGCGCGCAATAATTTACGTTATTGAATAGATTTGCAGCTTTCTTTGGCTGTTGTTTATTCAAATTTAGTTTTCAATAAAGTCTTCCCTAAGCTGACCTTAGCCAAAGAAAGCTGCAAATCTATTCAATAACATAAATTATTGCGCGCAAACGATCTTGCCTCGTAGACGGTCTTCCCAAAGTTGACTTTATACTAATAATAAAGCGGAAGAGTTTGTTTGTTGAGCGCGCTAATTTCTGGAACTGCCGGTCGAATTTGAAAACATCTTTTTGCATTTGATAGCCCAATTCTTCAGGCTAAATTAAGGGAAGTCGCGGGCAGGAGCTAGTACAAGATAAAATTAAATTCTAAGTGTCGCCGTCAATGAAAACTATAGCTTCAACGAAAACTTAGTTACATTTTACGTAGGTAGGTACCAGAACTCTCTGGACCTTACGAGAGTAAATAGGGATAAGGGCCGAAAGATGATGATGATGAATCGCGACTCAAAACGCAGTCATGGGCAAGTAGAAAGAACAGCCGGTCGATTCTGGAAAAATCTCACCGTGATAACTAAGGTGAAGTGAGCTTAGAGTGAGCTGTAAGTCATGCTGATGCTAGGGATTGACACTAGACGACTCACTCCACACTCACTTCACCCAAGTTTTCACGGTGAGATGGTAACAGAGTCGCATGCCTGGACTGTTTGGTTTAGTATCTGGACAACCATGTCAAAGGTCATTAAATCCGATTCTTTTACGCTAACAAAATCGCTGGGCGGAATACGTTCATAATCGCTAATCATATTATAATTCACTAAATCGATTAAATACATTAGGTTTTTTATCATTACACCTCATTCCTCCACAATTACAATAAGCAGCGCCATCTATGCAATAACTCGACAACTAACTGAGTGATATTTGAACAGCTTTATCAAAAAGGTTATACATGGTCAGGTCATCAGGTGCAATGTACCACAGAGGCCACAAGGCACTTTTAATAACAACCTTACGATGTAACAAAAATACTTTGTAAGACATTGGTTGTAACTTTGTAGGTATATTTTTGTGAGTTTCGAGCATTAGAAAATTTACTTACTGTACAATTTTCAAGTACCAGGTATAATCATACAATGACAAAAATACTGACTTGGGAACTGAAAACCACTTTGCTTGCAAGTCTAGTCAATTTTAGGATGTTTGGGTGGGGATAGGGTACGCTATTTCTCAACATGCAGAACCACTTTAAGAAATATTGATTAGAAATTAATGACACAATACACGGGAGGCCTACACTATCCTGCAGGAAATTGGAGTGTTGACGTGACCAATAGTTTATGTAATACGCACACACATAAACTCATGCCTTGCTCCCCTGGGGGTAGGCAGAAACTACAGAATGCCACATGCTACAATCTTGACATGCTACTCCTTTTAGTTAATGTAATTTACTATATTACTAGCATCCGCCCGCAACTTCGTTTGCGTAGAATTCGGAATTTCCGCCGTTTAAATCCTATTGCCCGTTTTCCCGCAGGAATGAAGCATTTTCCGGCGGTAAAAAGTAGCCTATGTTCATCAGGGATAATGGCGGCTTCTAATGGTAAAACAATTTTTCAAATCGGTCCAGTAGTTTCGGAGCCTATTCAATATAAACAAACAATCAAATCTATCCTCTTTATAATATTAGTGTAGATTATGCCTCCGAAGAGAAATGCTTGCCTTTGCATTAATGGGGTGTTATAAATATGAAACAACAGATGAATTTATCATCACATCATATTATTCATTTATGTTTATGCATGCCAATAATTTTTACCACTCCAGTAGGCGCGCCTCAACTTGGGACGTTAGTGCTCCGTGCTCTACTTATGAAGAGCAGTTTTAATTTAAAGATTTTTGAAGGAAAGTTTCATGAATAGTTAAAAATATGCTTTCATGTTCAAGAAGGCTTTATTATGAAACTAAATGAGGCACAAGGAATATGTAATGTAGATGAGTGTGGCTGTGAGTGACCTTCAATTTGTGCACAAATTGTAGGAGTGTGTTCTACAATGGTAGAACGCACGTCTACTGGAGTGTTCACAAATATCAATTTTCATGTCTAAAAAATATTTACAGAGGTGATGTAATATTAACCTACTGAATTTATTATTTTACTTTAATTGAAAAAATACTTATGTGTTTAAAATATTTCATTTAATTTGATATAGCTAGGCATCTTTAGACAAAGACTATTATAACCACTTGACTGCGTATACAGTGCCCCGACGCACGAAAACTATTAGTATTTTGTCGCCTATGTATAGGCTACGGTACTAGTAGCAATTTTAGTTGTGTCCAAGTGTTAGACCTGCGTGCACGCTAAATTAATATATTTTTTTTTTACGTTTATGCAATTATAACGCATCAAAATGCCTTCATGCGCGGTGAAGTGGTGTGGGAAACATTCTTAGACATCTAGTTACAAAAAGGACGACATAACTTTTCATCGGTACATAAACATTACGAAAAATTATTTTTGATTTAATCAGATTATAAGCCACTGCAGGGGTCTATTTAAAATGGTGGCTGGGTAAACGAGCACACTTTTTGAGTCGCGCGTTGATGTCTTTTGGAAAAGTCTTGTTCTTGTATTAGACAATTCTAATGCTTCTATCCCTTTCTTTCCTTTTGTATGTTTATCGTAAAAAATAGTGCTGTTATCTTTAATAGCTGAAAGTTGATATCGAGAATAATAAAAGGAATACATTTTTTATTCAATTCACATACTTTAATAAAATAACTATCTACTATTAACCGACTTCACAAAAGAAATACCGACGAACTGAGAACCTCCTCGGTTGTCAGTTCGTCGGTTTTTTTTTTTTTTTTTTGTATAATCCGGGATTTTTTAGTTCTTTCTGTCCCCGACCGGGGCCGATCAGTCCATTTCCGGGATTTTTTTTTTGTAATTGATTGATTTTGATTAAATATTATTTCTATGATTTTGATTTAGTATTTATTATAATGTTAAAATCCATTTTATCGATATCGACTATTTTCTCTTAATGAAGTAAAGCAGCCCTAACGATGCAACTTGACCTTGAACTGACCAATTGCAGCCGCGCGTTTTTCCTCATCCCCCGGCCCGCAGTAGTGAGTCGTGTGCTTCGAAGAAATCGGCCCATACGCTCTCTAGTGGTTATATTCTCTATGTCTTTAGACCTTCTTTGAGGAGCTGTGGTGGAACAAATATACACTAATATTATAAAGAGGAAAGATTTGATTGTTTGTTTGTATTGAATAGGCTCCGAAACTACTGGACCGATTCGAAAAATTGTTTTACCATTAGAAGCCGACATTATCCCTGATGAACATAAGCTACTTTTTACTGCGGGAAAATGCTTCATTCCTACAGGAAAACGGGTAATAGGACAACAGGTAGTATGAAATATCGTTCCATACTTATCTTTTTCACATAACTTCTAAATGACTTGACCGATTGGGTTGAAATTTTATTTATTTATTTTCACAGACACGAATGTATTAAGCCTACCCAATCTATCTTTCTTTACATAATATATATAAACCAATTACATTAATCACATTATTTAAGTAAAGGTTGAATGATAGAAAATGCATATGGCATTAAGTCTGCCTATGTACAGACGCCAGCACATCAAGCTACCCGAAACTGTAAAATTTTCCCAACCAAAATTTGACAGATTGTAGTAGCTTGATGTGCTGGCGTCTGTACATTTATGTGCTTGAAGTATTAAATAAATAAATTTCAAAAAACATACAAATTGAGTTCAGTTTTTCTAGGCTATGCTAAAGTGTGTTTGTCTCTACTATGTGAATTCAGAACAATTACAGGAAGTACTTCTATGTTGGGCACACAGTTTGACAGCTTATTACATCCTGTTACATAATCTACTATTGATCTTTGTGTTCCTAGTACCTATAAACGTAAGATTGGGGCTAAAGATCTTATGAAATTATTGGTTTTCACTGGACTGATTATATGGTTTACTGGTAAATGTATGTAATTTGATTTCCAATAGGTTAATATTCAGTAAGTACTTTTGATATCACTGTGTTGCCTATCAACACCTGACCTTTATATTCGTTAAGACAAAAGAATCAAAATATTTTCAAAGATAAAATATCTTACGAAACACTTAGGTAATTATTAAACAAGTACCTTGAATAATTATTTATACAATGTGTCGTCTTTAAGAATTATTTCTTGGTTCTATGTCAGGTAAGAATATGGTCGTTTGGAATTTTATAGCCGTTTCTAGTCCTAAATAAATTGAATAAAATAAAGTCTGTATTGAATCGTGGAACACTTGCGGTCATTAGCAGTGAAAGTCGTTAGACGCCACTTTAAAAGGTATTTGGGGCAAGAGGCTACCAAGGATTACCATTATGAAATCAATTGATTTCTTAGGAACAAAGAAAATAGCACCAAACTGGTTAATTTATTGCTTCAAGGTTGTCAAAAAGATATTATAGTATGTACCAACAGTACAAAACACGATTGTCACTTCAAGCAAGAAAAATTATGCGTAGTTTCCTCACCTGGTCAGAAAATCTCGCTGCTAGGAACTAAACACCGAAATCCAAGCTTTTTTTTAAATACAGTCCACGTAAACTAATCACGGGATATTACTACTGATAAGGATAATCTGCAAAACACTGAAAAATGCAAGACCATCGGGACGGAACAACAAGCGAAAACATGCCGATTGCCGAACGATCAAGAAAGAATCGTAAAACAAGGACAGACAGATTTATTTGTCAATACGAAGAAGGCTACAGTTTGAGCTTGAAATATTTTTTACCTCTGTCTTTCTGCACATGAGTGAAAGAGAAAAAGCATGATTTGAATCGGATTAATTCACACATTACGTTTCCATGAGCACGAAAGAGACAAAAACTGGGCGATATGAGTAGAATCAGCTGTGGACAGCTGTTGTCAAGAGAGGGATGTTTGTGGCTGTTTGGATTTGTTGACCCTAATTTTATCAGTACATAATATATTTATATATTTTTTTAAATTATTTTTTCAAAAGTTGGAAAGAAATTACCCATGTTCCATATTTCAGTTCATTAATTAAAGTTAATGATTTTGAGCTCAACATCAAAAATCGCTGAAAATTATATAAAGTTATATTAAGACAAACATTGGTGACCACATTCTTTCCCATTAACTTCATAGATAGATAAGTTTTTTAAGAAGCCTTGTATGTATTTTAACATAAGTTTTCGGCTACTGTCCTGTTGTTAGTACTTGTCTTGTAGTTGAGTTTAGTGTTGGTTGGATTCTTAACTAGCCCGATATATTGTGAGATGGCGTTGTTTACAATTCTATTTAACAATAACGCTTCACTATGGTCTATTTTGGCCAAAGACAAGATCACAGAGTACAATGGACAAGATCGCTGATCGAGCTTCGGAGACATTTGTTTCTCATGTCATTGTCATTTTGTGACAGATGAGCCGTTCATTATTTTGTGATTTTACGTTTAGTGAGACGCTAATTGATAATTTTTCTAAGTATATTGGCATCTATCCAAAGCTACAAACAGATTATAGTACATATTTTTATATAAAGTTCTTAATTGAGTGTTTTAATCCCCATTATTTAAATTTCTAACACCATCAAGTGGAAGCTGAAGAAGTTTTCTGTCAGTTGTTCACTATTCACTTCACAACAATAACCTTTCGTCATTGTGGGTAGGCTAATTACGTATAATTAGTACACGAAAATATAATAACAGCGACAGTGAACGCAATGGCAAAGGAGGAAGACGACGACAACTTGCCCGATAAAGATGCGGCTAAAGAATTCTATGCAAGATATGAACCAAAAGAAATAATAGGCAGGTGAGAAAATAATTGTGGTGCTCATAAGTCTCGCGATTTTTGATAAATTGCGTTGGTGCCAATTTTTAAGGAACTGGGGAATTATTTAAAGCGTCTGGGCATCATTACAAGTGATGTTACTCATAAGTCTTCTGAGTGACCTTGGGGATGAGAACGTTAACTTCCTTTGATAAATCAGTTTTACTGCAGAGAATTAAAGTAATCGGATTCCTAAAATGCGACCTCTGTATTTGGGCTTCAACAATCGTTTATTTTGGTAAAAAAGTATGTTTATTATTTAACCCTTTGCACTCCAGCCTAGTAATGCATAGAGGCTACCAGCAACTCCAGCACTATATTAGTACAGCAAAACACCATGTCGCCGCTACGGCGACAGCGGATTTACTGTTAGCTTTTTAATGTCGCAAATACGGCGACAACGGAGTGCAAAGGGTTAAGTTTTATCATATTTAATTTAAGTAATTTAATAATATTCAGGCAAATATTTTTATCCAAGTTTCATCAATATTTTTTTGAAATGAAAGTGCCATATTCTAATAATTTGCAATTTTGTTCACATTTTGCAATAAAAAAATTATAGAAAATATTTTACATATTCATCTCTTCTCCCACAGAGGCATAAGTTCAACAGTGCGAAGATGTATAGAAAAGGAAACAGGAAAAGAATATGCAGCCAAGATCATAGATCTCAGTCAGGAGTCCCAGGATGGGGTAGACACGCACACCATGAGGGACGCCACAAGGCAGGAGATACACATCCTGCGGATGGTAGCTGGACACCCTTATATTAGTGAGTGAGTTGCTGGCTCTTTATTGGACTAATGGCTCATTGATATTGGCCCAAAAATATTGAGAATTATCTAAACAATGACTAAAAACAGAGTAAGGGAAGAATATTCATTGCAATGAATTTATGTTTGGAATTTTAGTTTATTAGCATGGTGAGATGGTGTTACCTCTCCTTTTGCAATTTGATTATTTTTACATCTTTTACAAAAGCTATAAAAATTCAAATTCATAGTAATTAATATGCCAGAAAAGGTAAAGTTTTAAATGTGTAATTATTTTATATCTGTAAGTAGGTTTGTACTAGTCAGGTAAAACTGATAGTGGTGCAATTTAGACCTTTCTTTTATTTTATGGGTAAAAAACTGAAGAGGGTGTGAATACTAAGAATAATATTTAAAGGCATATTATCTCCGGGTGTTCTCGTCTGGCTAACGGAGAGTATTTCCATAGACACAACCTTGTAGCCAGGATAATCCATCAGCAACTTGCTGTAAAATACAACCTTGTGGAATCTGAGGTGCCGTACTACAGGTATGTGCCCAACCCAGTTCTCGAAAATGGAAATATCACATTGTACTGGGATCGATCCATCATCACTGACAGGACTATTGTTGCCAATAAGCCTGATATAGTGGTGGTGGTTCGATCAGAGCGGCCCGCAATGATTGTTGACATAGCCGTCCCGCATGATGAAAACCTTGTGAAAGTCGAGAAAGACAAACAAATTAAGTATCTTGACTTGGCTCGCGAGGTTGTCGACATGTGGGATGTGGACTCAGCCGTGCCGATAGTCGTGATAGCCAATGGATTAATAGCCAAAAGCCTCGACCAACACCTGAGGAGGCTTTCGTTAGGCAGCTGGATCAAGGGCTTGATTCAGAAAGCGGTACTTCTGGACACAGCTTGCATTGTCAGGAGGTTCCTCTCTCTGGAGCCCTGACTGCCGGTAGCTTGGACCCTGTTCCCGTTACCGGTGGGCTACTATTTATTATATTTTTAAATGTTTTTATATTTATTATATTGTAATATTTAAAAATATAATTTATATGTATTTAATTAAATAAACGAGATAATAATAATATTTATTTGCAAGTAATACATTTTTACAAGGAAGATCTTATAGCCTAAAAGTCACTGTATTGGGTCTGCAAGCAAATAAATAAATAATAATAATAAAATAATATCAGAATAGGCTGTGTGATGTCTACATAATTAGCCTATAATGTTCCCACTCCTGGGACACAGGCCTCCTCTCACCGTGCGTGCCCAGTGCGGGCTGGTAGATGTCACATGTCTTCGAATTTTTGGTTTTAGGACATGCCGGTTTCCTCACAATGTTTTTCTTCACTAAATAATTTACTCATAGTAAAGCGCCTGTCTGGGGTCGAACCTACGACCTAAAACTCGTAATTCGCGGCCGTTATTTTTTTGTTACTAGCCCCACTGGGCTACCACTACTCTAGTAACAAAAAAATACCAGGCAAAGTGGCATTTCAACCTAAGCTCTAATTTTAATGAGTAACTAGAACAAATCACCTGAAGTAATATAATTTTTTTCAGTTGAACTGCAGGACGTGTTCGAGTCAGAGACATTCATATTCTTAGTGTTTGAGCTGTGTAAGAATGGAGAGCTCTTCGACTACCTTACTTCGGTGGTCACGCTGTCCGAGAAGAAGACCAGATATATTATGAGGTATGTTGACTGCAATTTATTATATTTTTGTTTATTATTTATGTGGGAAATTATTGTGTATTTTACTGTAAAGTCCCCCAATGCACAGTCAACAGCATTTTTCAAGATTCATAAGCGATTTTTATTATTGTATAGATTTTTTGGCATTACAAGGATACTACTTCTGAAACCATACTTTTATAAAAAAGCCTTTTCTCAAAGTTACTATAATTATTTCATGAGAAAATTGCTTTTGAATTTCGTGTGAGTATTTATAATTCTACAGTATTTTATGTTATTATTTCATGAGATATTATTCACCTAAGCTCCTAAAAGAATTGTTATCAAAGGATGGCTCGGCTAGTGCAGTGTGGTTTTATAAATTGCATAAACTTTCAATCAGAACATCGACACCATCTACCATCAACACATTGAGCTGTTTCTGAAAATTCATAATAATGCCTTGCCCTATTAATTAGTCACAATATACTGCATGATTTTTTTTTTAAATCAGCTGTTTCATACATTTTAATAATAATAATGATAATAAATTTTTATTTGACATAAATAGGTACACAAATACAGAGTGACACTTAATTTAAGCGTGCAAATAGCCTGGTCCAAAATAAATGATCAATGACCCCCATGCTAGGCAAAAACCTGTTACAGGGGTCATCCATCCGTCCATTCGGAACATTACAATAATTGCTTACAAATTGGTAATGTGTACTTTTGTAAAAAATAAACTAGACTAATACAATTAATTTTGAAGATGAGAAAACGGGGAAAAGAGGGTAAAAATAGTTTTAATGGATTCATATCAAGGAAAAGGGAGTAACTACCACAATTTTGGTCAAGTAGGTATTGATCTTTTGTATTAAACAGTGATTTTTTTTTTCCGCGATTTCGATCGCGATTTCCGAAGGTGTGATTTTATGTTATGGCACTGGGCCCGAGTGATGGATTAGGGCCCGCGTGGTGTATTAGGGCCTGCGTGGTGGATTAGGGCCCGCGTGGTGGATTAGGGCCCGCGTGGTGGAATAGGGCCCGCGTGGTGAAATAGGGCCCGCGTGGTGGATTAGCGCCTGCGTGGTGGACTAGGGCCCGCGTGGTGGATTAGGGCCCGCGTGGTGGATTAGGGCCCGCGTGGTGGATTAGGGCCCGCGTGGTAGATTAGGGCCCGCGTGGTGGATTAGGGCCCATGGGCCTTTGTCCCAGCAGTGGGAACATTGTAGGCTTATTATTTTGTATCTTTTACTTTATCCTTCCAAGGGGCTTGTGGCTAGTAATAACAGCCTGTATCGACCCTTGCGGTCGGTCGATCAGGTTAAGCTACGCTTGCCGCGTTTGGTCCGTGGATGGTTGACCATCTTTACATACCAAGACCCGTGCCTCGGAAAGCACGTTAAGCCATTGGTCTCGGCTGTCATTTGTGGATCTTTGACAGTCGTTACGGGTCGTCAGAGGCCCAAAAGTCTTCTAAGTGGTATCGTGTTACCCAGTAACTGGGCTGTGTAGGTCAGATAAGAAGCCGCTCCAATAAAATATTGGTAATCTATATCCGGTTAGACTGGAAGCCGACCCCAACTTAGTTGGTCACTACGAGTGCTCCAGGTGCTCCAAGTATGAAGCATATGCCAGGAAATGCACCGAATAGCTACTGATGATGAGGAAACCCTCATCATCAGCAGCTATTCGTGATTCGTGCTATTCTTGTATTACATTATGATAGCAAGAGGAAAAAGAAGGTGAACATCAAAATGTAACACGCTTTTATTTATAAAATCGGGACTGTGATAAAAACGGGAAGATTTAATAATTAAGGTGTAAAGTTTTAGTGTTAAAAATATATACTTAGGTACGAAATGGAATAATTTTGTCGTAAACGAAGAAGCTTAATTATCGTTAAAGGTTACAATGAACTTATAAAGTGTTATATTTCTTTATAGAGTTAATTTATTTTTAACTTATTAGTTCATTTTACTAACAAATAATAAAAGCTTGTTTTTAAAAAAGGCTTTTTTTTCTTTAATTTTATTTTATATTAAAAATATATATGATTAGAGTATGGAATTTATCTATGGGCCTGCGTCGCCTGAAATAAATAAATAAAAAGGCTAGGCAGGATGACTATCACCTTCCAAGTCGTAACTTACCTACACGGAGAGTAAAATCTTAGAAAAATTACTGTGCTGTCCCATAATCTGAGTGTATTTGAGTGGTAATGGAAAAATCACCATTTATTGATCTATTTATTTTACCATTTATGTACACACATATACAACGTGTAACGTTAAATGCGCAAAACCTGAAAATAGTTTGATCAGAATAACGAGCAGAATTAATTGAACTACTTTTTAATATAGGCCACATTTTTCAAAAAATCTTCACTAAAAACGTTGCCGTGTCTATTTATTAATAGGTCAAGCAACCCAATGTCAGCGCGGCGCAGCGGCCCGGTGACGACTCCTCCCTCGATAAAGCGTCGTCGCAGACGCAAGAAACGATCAGAATGGCCAGTAAAACTAAAACAGCACATAAAACCTTTACAATTGTTTTAATGATTTATTTTCTCTCTGAAATAGGTCAATTGAATTAAAAATCAGTTGGGGTGTCTGAGGTTTTGCGCATTTAACGTTACACGTTGTATAAACAGACAAGAAAAAAACAAAGAAAAATAGTTACAAACGTGATGCTTATTTCTTAAGAAATCTCTTCCAGCATACCTGCCATAGGACATGCTAGCACAGTAAAAATTCTTATGCTGTACAGTAAAATTTATTGGACAAATAGTGAATTTTTCCCAATCTCACTCAGAAAAATTTCTGTAGATGTCACTTGCACTCACTTTACAGTGACGAGCACAGTAATTTTTGTAAGAATTTTCTCTCCGTGTACAAGCGTTAGAAGTTCAAATAAAACATTAATTTGATCTAACTCACGTGTAAATCACAATAGCGTAATATTAGAAAAGCCTTAACACGCAAATATGAAGATTTATTACGCCATTGTTTACGCAACAAAGATCTACCTATCTGTTATCAAATTGCGTATGACGCGCGTGTTATAGTGTTCTCAGCGTGCACTTGTGACTTATCTCAATTAATTTCATGCATCTGTGCTAGGCTTCGTCACACAGGCGCGACTCGCGATTTCTTCTTGAGGCGCAATACCAAAGTTGTTGTTGGGTATACGCACGTAATTTTTTTGAAAACTTACTTAGTTTTTGCCTGTGACTTCTTTCGCACGGAAGTCCTAAGATACGCAATAGGTATACTAAAATAACACCCACGTTTTTATTTTTTCATTTCTATTTGGGGTAGACTGGATGCGTAAGGCCTCATTTACGGAGACGCGGGGCGTCGCGCGTTGCGTTGAGCGGCGCGGCCCGCACTGAATTCAAATATATGGCGTTGTATGAGTGCGTTTACGGAGAAGCGATTTTAGACGCGTTTGTTTGAATTAGAGCGTTTTTTGCGGCCGAGCCCGCGGATGGCACCGACGCGTCCCACGCGGCGTTTATCGCGGCGGCGCACGCAGCGGCAATTCTCGATGAAGCTATGTCCGAGGCGGAATCTTCTGTCAGTCTTATTTAGAAATCGCGCAACACAGACGTAGTCACCGTCGCAATGGAGTATGATATGATCGACTTTTTTTTAGAAGAAAATTCAATGTTAAAAAGTGAATTATTTAATATAAGAAGTGGCCCAGTGTTTACATCAACGGAACATGAGAAGTTTGGGTAATATGCAACTCTTTATAAGTAACATAAAATTAGTCGATTTGATCGAGGCGAGCGTGCGCCGCCGCGATGCCCGCCGCGTGCTTACACGCTAGAGGATTCGCCGCGGGCGCCGCGGCGGGCACCGCGGCGGGCACCGCCACGCTTCCCGTCTCGCTTCTCTATGAACATGGTCGTATATTGCTATAAGTTTGTGTTTACGCGTGCGATGATGCGTGCCGCTTCACGCGCCGCCCCACCGTAAACAGAAAAAACGTCCGACGCGCCGCGAGACGCCACGCCACACGCGACGCGAGACGCCCCGCGTCTCCGTAAATGAGGCCTTAGGCGGAGTGGTGGCGCAGTTTGGGAGAGGCCTATGTCCAGCGGTGGACTGCAATAGGCTGAGTTGATTGATTGATTGATTTTTATAAAACTCCCATGGCCCCCGACTCACCGCGTCGCATCGCATCGCCCGCCCGCGCTTTCACTTGGTTTTTTGCTTAGCTCTTTCTGACTTTTTTTTCTTTTAGTTTGGTTTCTAACGGTCGTTGTGTTATGTTAAAAGCAATAACCTTCCTTATGAAATGCGAAAAGAAATTCAAATGAAATTGTCAAATCCGACTGGTAGTTCCAGAGATTAGCGCGTTCAAATAAACAAACACTTCGCTCATCCAATGGAACAACGACGTAATTACGTTTCAGCTATTTTTCAGGAGAACGTTTTAAAAGTTTGAAATTGAAAATATGATATATTTCCAATGATTATGCTAAAATATTTAATATTTTTATGTATGTTACTTTACTATCAATAATAATTTGTAATAATTTCATGAGAAAACTCAAGAACTGTTAAAAAAACATTTTCGTAATTACGTCGTTGCTCCATTGGATGAGCGACTTGCTCGTGTAGCCCTTTATGACGTGAAACCAATCCGCATAATTCGCCCATTGTTGTTCTCCAATGTGGGTAATAGATAAAACATAAGTAGGCTGCTTAGTACAATATTTTGTACTAAAATAGCTGATATTTACGCGACCCGCTTGAGTAGTTTATTTCAAGGTTAGTCTATTGTGCATTGTGGCCTCATGGTCTGAGGTACGGGTCATCGGGCATGAGCTTTACTTATCTTAGTTATCTCTAAATGTCTAAGGTTACGATATTTTATATTTAATATTTCCGGGTGCGAAAAAACTTTTTTTGCACCCGGAAATAATAAATACAACGTGTAACGTTAAATGCGCAAAACCTGAAAATAGTTTGATCAGAATAATGAGCAGAATTAATTGAAGCACTGTTTAATATAGGTCACATTTTTCAAAAAATCTTCATTAAAAACGTTGCCGTGTCTATTTATTAATAGGTCAAGCAACCCAATGTCAGCGCGGCGCAGCGGCCCGGTGACGACTCCTCCCTCGGCAAAGCGTCGTCGCAGACGCAAGAAACGATCACAATGGCCAGTAAAACTAAAACAGCACATAAAACCTTTACAATTTTTTTCATGACTTATTTTCTCTCTGAAATAGGTCAATTGAATTCAAAATCAGTTGGGATGTCTGAGGTTTTGCGCATTTAACGTTACACGTTGTATGAAATGGAATGGAATGGGTCCCATTATCTTTTTGCTAAAAAATATTTGAAAGGCATGTCATCATTCTCTTGCCTCTTATCCCAATTTATTAGGGGTCGTCGCAACATGTCTTTTTCTTCAAGCACCATGTCATACTTCTCTATTATTTATTATGATTGGGCATTAATGTCCCACTTCTGGGCAAAGTTCTCCCTACTCTTTTTTCACCTCTCTCTGTCTAGAGCTGCCAACGACCAATCTATATTAAAGGAGTTCTAGCTCATCCCGCCAGCTCCGTCTGGGCCTGCCGCGATACCGTTTGCTATTAGGGGGTCCCACTGGGTAGTAAGTCTGGCCCTCAGAAAGCTGCCACGTTTAAATGGAATTGGGCTGGACATATCTGCCGCATGTCAGACAATCAACGGGCCAAACAACCCTATTACTTTTCAATTAAAAAGGAATGTATTCTCGCTTAAAAATAATTAGTAAAGCATTTTTTCAATCAACCGCTAAGTTGTTGAAATTAAGTTTAGAGCTAAAGTACTTAATTAAAACATTTATAACACTTTCTTTGGTTTGCCATAATCGGGAATAAATACGCGTAATCTATACTCGTAGTTATGTACAGATAAGTTATCTCGGCAATTAAAACGATATTTCCTAGTAGTTAAAGTCGTATTTTGATTTTAGAAATATTGTTCCCTAGGTAATAATAGGAAATACACAACAAAGAAGCCAGATAGGTAGAAACTTTGTAGTGTAGCATTTTTGTATGTTGCTTGTACAGACGCCAACACATCAAGCTACTACAATCTGTCACGTTTCTTTAATAGATTTTCAACTTTATCACTGTTAGCATTAGGTACAAGGTTGATTGGGAAAATTTGACAGTTTCGGGTAGCTTGATGTGCTGGCGTCTGTACTATAACTTCCGTATGTAGACAGCACTTCGGTATTGTATGTTAGCATAGATAATTGCATTGAGAGTCAGTGATAACGGGCGTGACTTACGAGTTGTAGGTAGGCGTTGTAGGGCGAAGGTTTGAACGACCAATTGGAACCGTGCACCTAGCTTCTTACGTTTCATAAGTGACCATAATTTTTTATTTTTTTTTAATTTTGTACCCAGACTGACCCTTGTGTAAATTATTTCATCACCATTGCTCTCAAAACGGTGAAGGAAAACATCATGAGGAAACCGGCATGTCCTCGAACCGAAAATTCGATGACATGTTACATCTACCAACCCGCACTGAGCCCGCGTGGTGGATTACGGCCCACTCCCTGTCACCGAAAGGAGGCCTGTGTCTGTGTCCCAGCAGTGGGAACTTCATAGTTTGTTGTTGTATAGCATAGCGTAGATAAAAAAAATAATAATAATAAAGAAATAGAAAAGAATAGTAAAAAAGGAAGGAAAAGAAAAGAAGGAAGGAATAGTATTAATTGTGTCTACTAACATAGTTTTAAGTATTTGTGTTACTAACATTATATGGGCCATGTTGTCTGAATATAAAAGATTTTTATTTTTTTTAAAGCTAAGATTTTTACAAGTAAGGTTTCTAGGGGTAGAGCTTTCGCTTCGTATTTGGACTAATAACATGTTTCTGAATTCTTTATTCTCCCGCCTAATAATATTTGGGGTCGGCGCAACATGTCTTTTTCTTCCATACTTCTGTATTACTCGTTATCTCGGTACCCCGGTTACCCCGAGTTCTTTCTAGCCATATCATCTTTCACACAGTCCCACCATCGTTTCCTTGGTCTTCCCCTACTCTTATAGCCATCCACATTCATACCCGGTTTCTGAATTGAGAATGTGAAAATTGAAGGACGCTAAAAATAGTAGCCTGCCAAGAACAGCGCTCAGTTGTGCTCAGTCTGGAGAAAAGGTCACCCTAAGAATAACCGCAGTTTTAGGTGTCACAAATAGCCTTTCATGCCCTTTATGAATGAAATCCGCAGACCTATCATAAGGGATAAATACAAATCGGAGTTACAAAAACAGGTAGCCATTAATACAATATGGCTGAGGAATCATGGCCGGTCTGAACGTAGGCTCTCCTAAAGGTGAGTGGGGAGCTAGACTAGAGCATTTACTTGTAACAGAACATCGAGCACTTGCCGTTTTTTATTTTATCGAACCGTACTTCGAACACGACGCTCACTGTTTTGTTACAAACTGATTTTCAAAACCAAGGAGCATATTGGTGTAAAATTTTATTGGGCAAAGGCACGAGCGATACCTGTAGGTCCGACATTTCAACAATTAACACAAGGTAGAAAGAAAAGTTACAGGTAAATGCTCACTCCCCGTGAGCATTACGTCGAACGCAGCGTTGAGCATTCGCAGAAACGTTACATTACACGGAAATGCTTTTGGAAAATGAGCTTTTGCCTTGAATTCGTAAGAATGTTATATTACATGGATTAGTCGAGAAAATGCTCTAGTGTACAACATGGAAATGCTCGAGAAAATGATCTAGTGTCTACTCACCTTAACTTTCGCGCATGTTCTCTCACTCACACTCGCGTCATGTCACCGTTTGCTTCCTAAAACTTATAGTGCAGCCTTCTTTAGGGCAAAGTTTGGACCGGCTGTATTCTATGTTTAAGTACAGACGCCAGCACATCAAGCTACTACAATCTGTCAGATTTCTTTAATAGACTTTCAACTTTATCGCTAAAGCATAAGGTTCAAAGTTGATTGGGAAAATCTGACAATTTGGGTAGCTTTATGTGCTGGCGTCTGTACATAATCAGCCTATAATGTGCCCCCTCCTGGGATACAGGGCAACACACAGTTCAGAATCTGGGTATTAGTCCACGTACGCGAGCTAAGCTCTGCCTACATAAGCCCTACTTGGAAGGCCGATGATAGCAATGATCTATGCATAATCGTCCTATATTGTTCCCACTGCTGGGACACAGACCTTCGGTGAGAGGGAGTGGGCTGTAATCCTATCACACGAGCCCAGTGCGGGTTGGTCTTCAAAGAGGAGGATGGTTCTCAATTTGGATGTATACAGGGTTATTTGTAAAACACCAACAACCTCTTAAGAGGTCATTGTACTCATCATTATGAACAACTTTTACTATGGGACCAAACCTGAAATCGCGAAAAAAAAAATCAGTTGTTCCCTACATTTTGACGACTCGTACGAACATAAATGTAGGGAACAGCTGA
The DNA here is from genome assembly GCA_949629135.1 of Eremobia ochroleuca. Lineage (NCBI taxonomy): Eukaryota > Metazoa > Arthropoda > Insecta > Lepidoptera > Noctuidae > Eremobia > Eremobia ochroleuca. The sequence continues at coordinate 3,616,624 of OX451404.1, read as the reverse complement.
TATTTTGTCGCGATTTCTGGTTTGGTCCCATAGTAAAAGTTGTTCATAATGATGAGTACAATGACCTCTTAAGAGGTTGTTGGTGTTTTACAAATAACCCTATATATATATATATATAATGTATTTTTGGGCATAACTCCGTCATATACAGACGGATTTGCAAAATTCTTTTTTTAATGAATAAGGTATGACTCAGGGGTGGATTTAAATTTGAATAACCTTGCTTGGGTAGTTTTTGAGTTAGCTTCAATAATATGATCTTGTTCCACTTAGTTTACATTGATGATGTTTTAATAACTTCCTGTCATTGATATTTACATAGCAAGCAGTGTTAAATGAATTTGTGTGGAGTAGTTACAACTAAAATCTGAAAAACAAAAAACATTTTTACAAAAAAGAAAAACAACCGACTTCCAAAAAAAAATAAAAATAATAGTTTCGGAAGTCTGTGTCAAAAACGAAAATGCGGCACTAACGACACCGACTTCTGAAATTAAAGTTATTTTTCACTTTGTAGTGGCTTTTTTTGTAGTTGGTTATTTTATTTTTGTAAAAAATTCTTTGGATGTTTAAGTACACACAGTTTCTTATTAGACCACATTTATGATTTGAATAAAACGCTCACTTTAAGTTCTGTCTCTTACGTGTAACGTAACGCCATTGACCCAATTAGTTCTAGTTTTTTTCTCGTAATCTCTACAATCTGAATCCGTACAAAACTAAATTAATTAACGAGTGTATTCGGATAGTACTTGAAACCTTCTAACCTCTTGATCTTCATCGAAGGTCGACGGTCGATGGTTGCCAAGAACTTATTATACCTTTTAAAAGTACTTACAACCGGGGATTGCCAAATAGTGCTTCAGTTACAGGTGCACTATTTGGCGAGTGTAGAAAATCGTAACCATTCGTAAAGAAAAAATGAAAGTGTTCGTCTAATTCTAAAGTTTGTATTACACAAACGAGTTTTCTTTCTTTACTTTCTTCATACTCAGCTTTACTTTCTCTCAAAAACCACATCGACAACGAATCATTTATATAAATATTCCTAGAACTCAAAAAAAGGAGGTTACCCAATGCAAGACAAAACATGCATCGTAATTTCACATTTAAGAATTTTATAAGAGACCATTGAGGCGCCTACTAATTCTTATCGCTTTGTCCGTGCGCCATTAGGCTAGGAACAAATCTGAGCGAAAAAACGCGGTGAAAATTCGCGCAAACAATTCCGCTTCATCGTAGACAGTTAAACTTTTCCAAAATGCAATTTTTAGGCACTTGTATCGTCCCACTATTTGCGAAAAATTTCCCCACAGCCTTCTCTTAAATTACTCGTGTCTTATCTTTTATGGCCGACCATGGACCTAAAATTTTTAGGTCCATGTGGCCGACCTTCCATAGAACGTTATTATTGTCATTTTGAAGAGCCAAATCTAGGGAAAAAAACACCGCGTATGCCATGTTACCTCGGTTACACGCAAGTTAGGATTTTGTCACGTTTTTTATTGCTCAGATTTGTCACTAGCCTTATAATCGTCATACGTGAAGCGGATAATAATAGCAAGCGTTGTTTGTAGGTGGTATGCGGGTGTAATGGTAATGAGTATCGTGACCTACTTCGCTAAATAGCTTTCCCATTTATCTATAACCACTGTTTTTTCTTTCTTTCATTTGTTTACAATGTTTGCCTAGTCTCTGAGGTGAGAGCATTTTATATTGGCATGGATTTGTTTGGAATACCAAAACACATTGATGTTTTCATTACTTTGGCATTTCACCAAGTAGGTGCTTGGTAAGTCTAAGCAGCTAGTCATCATTTGTATTGTAACTTGGCCCATGTCAAATGTTAAAAATATTCGTATAATGTACGAACGAAAATGCTACAATCTGAATAATTTAGAAGTATATTGCTAATCCATTGCTTCATATGGTCGAGAAATGTGTCTGCTCAACAACGTAAATAACGCAATGAATGTTGTTGAACTGTCAAAATTAATGTGTTACGCAATTACACCGCTGATTGTTCATATTTTATTTATCTAAGATCTTTTATTGCGTCCTTTTTTTTACCCCTTGACTACTGCTATCATTTTGTAAATAACTAGTCTCAGGCCGAAGTTCAGTGTTAGCCAAATAATTTATGTGTAACAGTTATTTATAACCCAAATGAGGAAATTGAACTCTAGAAGTAACATTTGTTATCAATTTCTAATATCATATTTGTGCTCACAGAAAGGAGGCAGGCTAGTAGTTAAACGACGTACTCGTAGGTAGCCACACCTCCTTTGCTGTATCTGAATAATCGCCTAACCTGAATAAAACGTATCTAGCATACATTGACCCTCTAATAAAGTATGACAGATTACTACAGAGTAGAAATTTGTACATTGCACGCACATACTGCGTCATTCTAATGATTGTATCTGTGTGTGAGTCGTGTGCACAGATAAAGACTGGGATTCGCGCAAATTAAACGTTGTATGGATAACCCAGTGTTGACTTAACTTCTGCGCTGTTATAGTCTCCTGGTACCTTACCACAGTGACCAATTGTTTTTTTTTAATATTTTTGTTTATAAATTCAGTTTTTTTATTTTTTATTAAAATGACTATGGTCGTGTTCTGCAAGTTTGAGTTCGAGGAGAAATTCCTGAAACAGCAGGAATCTATCGCGTGTGTTAAGTTTGTTGTTTATTATTACAATGTAGTTTTAGAAGTTGTGTTTAGTAAATGGTTGAGGTAAAGTTATTGTTTACGAATTTCTTTATTGTTTGGGCTATGATTTCATTTGGTGTCATTTAAAAAAAAACTCCCGCATTGATGTATTTTTAGTATTTCCTGCGAGTATTTTGTGCATTAGGTATCCCCCCCCCACCTTGTTAATTAACGCTCTTTTCCTGTGTTTTCGTATTACTGATACATACAAAATATGGTAAAAATCTTCAAGTGAATTGCCAGTAAACCGACGGGTAGCTATTTCTTAAATACTGCTCGTATGACATAGTGTAATGTATGTTTTTTTGGATTTCCGAAATTGTTTTATTTATCCTCCCTCCAAAAACATGTGAAAAGTTCGCATTCATTATAAAATTAAATCAATTAACAGGCAGCGCATAACATATCGACCTATCGACAACTACCAGGAAAGCATATCTCTAAACACGTTCTCGTTCATGTCTTTGCAGACAAGTCCTGGAAGGCGTGCGACACGTGCACAGCAAGTGCATCGTGCACCGAGATCTGAAGCCCGAGAACATTCTGCTGGATGACCAGCTCAACGTGAAGATCACAGACTTCGGATTTGCTAAGGTGCTCAAAGATGGAGAGAAACTGTTTGGTTAGTGATTTTTTAATGTAAAGTTGACTGTGGGGATTAGGAGAAGTTGATCGGAGTGTGTAATGTATTGCACTGGCAGTAATACATTTTCGTTTCCTGATAAACCACTTTAACTGTAAGCCTTTAAATGTCAATTTGTTTTATTTAAATCTCATGTCACTTTAAAGTCTGTTTGTTTTTATTTTGAACACCCAAACATAGAATACTGTTTGTTTTCCCTTACAAAATAAAATGGGCGATACTTGAAAGTGGACTTTGTGACCAGCTTTATTATATACAATCTGGTACCTACTTTATTTTTAAAAGTGTCGGCTTCGTAGGCTTTGCAGTGATCGTTTTATCGATTTCATCAAGTCGTCATTCCAGCTTGACAAATCAGGCATCAAATATATCAATGGAATTTTTAAATACCTAACATTCTCAAAAAAAAAAAAAATGAAATAGTAACTGCATACAGCCGTGCGATTCTGTAACCATCTCACCGTGAAAACTTGGGTGAAGTGAGCGTGGAGTGAGTCGTCAATAGTGTCAATCCCTAGCATCAGCATGACTCACAGCTCACTTCACCTTACTTATCACGGTGAGATTTTCCCGGAATCGACCGGCTGTTGTAACATACAAGTACAGGGTCGGTGATACTCGTGGGTCACGCTCTGCGACCGCCTCGCATCTAGTCTTACATCTGGTTCTAAGACAATACCCGATGGTTTCACCTGCTGAACAAAAGCTATTGTTTATGTTTATACTATCCGCGTACTCTCGTACAGTACCTTCGCTATATCACTCGATATATTTATGCTATTTGATGAGTAATCGTTAATTTGCTATCGTATTATCTATTGAATGATAAATTATTTTATTTCTGTAAGCAGGTTTCTACCAACACTTTTACACGTCAATCATATTTTAAAAACTATATGAGGTCGGCGTTTCCTACCTGGCTACTCTGAGATAAAAGGCCGAAACAAACTCGAGAGTATGTTTTGAAGTCCAGACATAATCTTAGTCAGATCATGTAGATTGGTTTGTATCTGAAATGGTCATTTGAGGGAAGGACAGGACTACACTGAGTGGACCTGTCCAGTCAGTGCACCCATTTGTCAGCAATCGTGCCGCTCAAGTCAGTACTTAAGAAGCTCAACGATTCGACAAAAAATACTAAAGAAATGACATTTGGGTAGTCCACATACCACCTACTCAAACTAAACCATGATTAAAACTAACTGAGAAAAAAATCAATAACACATATAGTTCTCACATTCATAATAATGAAAAAAAAAAAGAATACTTTACAAAGTAAACTGTAATTTATATGGAACTTGTTAAAATATATTGACTTTCTTATTGAAGCTCAGATACATCCTCTAAGACGATAATTAACGCCTTATTTAGCGTATTAGCACAATATCACACGTCTTTATTATCACACTTAGTATGGTTGCTGTAGCCTCAACAATTATGGGTTCAAGTTTTATATCATCAAAGACTTTTTTCTCTTGTTTAGAGCTACGATGACAAAATGATTAGAACACCATCATCATCTGCCTAGCCTTTTCCCAACTATGTTGCGGTCGGCTTCCAGTTTAACCGGATGCAGCTGAATACCAGTATTTTACATGGAGCGACTGCCTATCTGACCTCCACACGTAATACTGGTTGTCAAAATGATTAGAACACCACTACAGCCAAATAAAGCGTAGCGAAAGGCGTTTCGTTTCCTTCATCAATGAAAGACCAGCCCATCCTATCTTTACCCATTGGAGTAGCCACCCTACCTAAATATAATGTCGAAGGTAGTAGCAACTCTTTGGAAAGAGCTTCTCTACAAATAAATACTACTAGCCGCCGCTAGCTCTGGTCCCGTTATTTGGGATCGAGTGTCCTCACTTTTCTGCACCAAGTTATTCAGTCTTGTGATGTCGGTACTGGCAATTGGGTTTTCTTGAGGTCTCTTTTTATTATACTGGATGATTTTTTTTAGTCTCCAAATTTTAACAAGGTGTTCTACACATGAGTATGAACAACTTTCACTATGGGATCAATTCTGAAATCACGAAAAAAATCACCTGTTTAATACAAAAGCTCAATACAATACCTGCTTGACCAAAATGTATGAAACAGCAGATTTTTTTTTCGTGATCTCATAGTTGGTCCCATACTGAAAGTGGGTCATATTTATGGATAGAGCAGCCTGTAATAATTTGGGCACGGTAAAAAAAATCATGCAGTATTTGACCACCAAGTCAATGGCAAATTTGTATACGACATGATCTTCATTACGTCTCTTAATGTGTCCATACCATCTTAGGCGGGTTTTCGGTAATTTTATCAGTGATTGGTGTGACTTTAAAGCTCCCTGCGGACTTTGTCATGTTTCCTCACACCTCCCGCCCATCTAAGCATCTTCATTTCATTGGTATGCCTTTTTGTTCATGAGTCGCGCTAACTATTTTGTATTAATTTAAATGCATTGCTTATGTTTCAGAGCTGTGTGGCACTCCCGGCTACTTGGCTCCCGAGACGCTCAAAGCCAATATGTTTGACGACGCACCTGGCTACGGCAGGGAAGTTGACATGTAAGTAATAACTTGGCAAATGCATTAAGTACCTTCAGCCAAGCAAAGTTGGTTGTTGATTTTACGTCATCTGTAGCTTGGTTGGTGATGGAATGCTCAATATACGCAATCTACCTATCGGAAATTGTAATTGGGCTATTTTATCTAAGCGACCTTTTGCCTACCTGAAACTCGGCTAAGGGGTAAGGAAGTTCTTTAACTCGTCTTGCGGTAGGAGTTGACTGGTAGAAATCGTCACGTACCGAAAAAGCGTTATGCCCCCTCTATGCGACTTTCTCTCTCTCTGTCTCTTTCTATAATATTTTTTTCTTTGATTTAGTAACTTTCAAACATTAATTTTTATAAAGATCAAAAAATCATCCTATTTCCCTTGTTTTGCAGCTGTCACTTGAACTATTTAATTTTCAATCGAAACTGAATCGACAAATCGACACCTCCGTAACGTTTTCATTGCTGATAGTTTCTCGTATATATCGTGATATCCATTTGTTCGTGTAATTAATGTTATATGAAGAATGCTACAGATTTCTATGTTTGGCAATTTGACCTACACGTTCCAGTCCAATTTATGTGCACGCGTGTTGATCACCTGATCAGTCTGAAACTGTCACTGAACTGTCACTGTCAGATCAATCTGAAACTCGAAGAGTCATTTTGGTACATATTTTTTACGTCTAAATTACTAAATTGATTTTGATGCATTTTAGCAGTGACGTAAAAATAAATCTAGACTCTGTGTTGAGCCGAACGTTGAGAATGTAACAGAGTGTATCCCAGCGCGTCGAGTAACTAAGATTTTCAATTCTTGGCGCTAAGAGGAGCGTTGAAAATCCAGTGTGCGAAAAAACAGATTGAACTTTATACGCGGGCATTAACAGTTGGTATATTCATTAATAACAGCTTTGTCTAAAGAATCTTTAAACACCCAATTCTTTAATCGTTATTTATGCAACTGTCGTATAATAAGGGGTATTCAAACACGAACGCCTCGTGTGATAATAGTATCACATGAGTGTTTTAGTATCTAATTATATACAGTTGCATACAAGACTTTATCTACATCCATGATATGAATGATCTATAAAAGGTTCTGAAACCATAGGGTGATTGTAAGAACAGACAGTGTTGTAAGAACTCTATGTCAATTCATTGAAAGTTAAAATTGCTGAGTATCTAATACAAACAAACTATGTATAAAATTTTTGCAATACTAATATCGAACAAAAATGGCGGGATACGACGTGAATTCGAGTAACCTATACGTTTTTTTTTTTAATTACGGCGCTATGGTAGTGAAACGCGCGAGCATGACAATGTTCTTTTATTAATTCATAAAGATACTACGAACTGAGTAGTGAGAATGTGGCTGTTTGATGAGTAAGAAAGGGATCGAAAAAGCAAAGGAGTTGGTTGCATAATGAAATTTAGTACAAAATTATAACACTCGTTTGAATGATATTAGGGTTACTATGACACTGGTTGTTTTAATGTTGGCAATAAGCTAACTGTTTCAGAAACTTTTGTAGAGGATTTATAGCATGGATGTAGATAAAGATTCTTTAGTGCCGTTAATGCCAACATTTGACCCGCTATTTATGTAATAATTCATACCTACTTGTCGTTTAGATAAGAGGCAATTCTGTTGTCTGCCTTATATCTTAAACGATGCGTGGAACTCATAAAATTGATCGTTATCAATGTTATTTAAAGTTGTTTTATGTATGTCCGTATTATTTAAATTCGTCATAAATATTTGGTTGTTTTTTTTTGGGATTGTGAAATCACAATTTTTTTTAATGGTTTATTTTCTCTCTGAAAATCAGTTGGGGTGTCTGAGGTTTTGCGCATTTAACGTTACACGTTGTATACTAGCGTACCTATATTATGAGATATAAATCAAACCAAAATGTTGGTTCCGCGATCGATTAATTTTCTTTTCTTTTAACTGTGAGAAACAAGATTCATGTTTATTAGAGTTTAGTTTACCTGACGAGTTTCCTTTAGTTATTCTTAGAAGTTATTTCTAATAAGCTGATATAAGCATAATTAGCCTTTAATAGTCCCACTGCTGGGACACAGTCACACAGGCCTCCTTTCTGTGAGAGGGAGTTGGCCATAAACCACCACGCGAGCACAGTGCGGGTTGGTGGATGTCAATGTCTTCAAATTTTTTGGTTCTAGGACATGCCGGTTTCCTCACAGTGTTTTCCTTCACCATTTTAAGAGCAGTGGTGATGAAATTAAATACAAAAAGGAAGGGCCTGGGTTTGAACTCACGACCTACGACTCGTCAGTCGGGGCCGATAACACTGGGCCACCACTGATCCCTGATACGCCCTGACACTGATATGTGTTTTGTTTACTAATACAATCGATTAACAGGAATTTGTTTTATCATTCCAGATGGGCGTGTGGAGTCATCATGTTTACGTTGTAAGTTTATTTTTTTGTTTACCGTTTAATTTTGTCTGATTAGTTAGAAACTGATATAGTTTTATATAAGTAGAGGCATTCGTACACAACCATAATCAAACTTTTACAGTGTGGCCGACGAGAGAATGCGTTCTTGACACTTGTCATTTTCATACAAACGAATACGTGTTTTGCGAATTTCATCATTAGCTACTAGAATTGTCGCACTGATACGTGCTGATCTGCTCTGCCGTCCTTACGAAAAGTGCAATAACTCGGATTTTGGGCCTCTCAGGTTTATATACATATCCTTAATCAGCAAAACGAGTTCTACATTTTTTTCTTGGACAGTTTTACGTATCTATCACGAATCGATAACATGTATAGCAATGAAGATAGAAACAAATCAAAATTAAAATCTTAAACCGCATTTTTCTCAAAAATAGCTTGAACCTAGTTATTGCACTTTTTGTAAGGACGGCAGTGCTGTTACATTTTGACGAGTTATGCGAATATAAATGTAGGTAACAGCTGATTTTTTTTCGCGACCGCTTTCTTTCATATTTTGTATATCGTCAGATACACTTATACAACGTGTAACGTTAAATGCGCAAAACCTCTTAAGGGGTCATTGTACTCATCATTATGAACAACTTTTACTATGGGACCAAACCTGAAATCGCGAAAAAAAAATCAGCTGTTCCCTACATTTATGTTCGCATAACTCGTCAAAATGTAGGGAACAGCTGATTTTTTTTTCGCGATTTCCGGTTTGGTCCCATAGTAAAAGTTGTTCATAATGATGAGTACAATGACCCCTTAAGAGGTTTTGCGCATTTAACGTTACACGTTGTATTTATAGATTTTAGACTTATATCTTCTGCCCTTTTCTTAATGAAATAGAAAGAAAAAGACGCACTGAACTTAAATTTAGTGAACAAGGGAATCCGCGCCAGTATCATTTAACTTTACGTTATTTACACGGTTCGTAAACTTCGGTTCCTAAGTGCAAGTTTTTGAAGTCTCAGAAGCTATTAAAAAGCGTTTTACCTATCTCATTTTAGCTTAGATAGGGTTTTAAGTTATTTATAATCTTTTGAAAACGATTTAATTTAATGTTTTTATTGTTTGGGATTACAGACTCGTCGGCTGTCCTCCATTCTGGCATCGTAAGCAGATGGTGATGCTGCGAAATATTATGGAGGGAAAATACTCCTTCACCAGTCCTGAATGGGCGGATATCTCAGGTAAGTTCAGCTGATGCTAACATGATGATGACCCTATTTCTTTTGAAATAAAGTTTAATTTGCGTTGGCCAAATTACGCGAATGTTTAGACAAATACACCAAGTGGAGTGGAAGTTAATCAAACAGCCACTTGGCGCTGAAATAGCGTTTCTTATGACCAAGAGGGTTCGAAATATCTAAGTTAACTATAACTTATTTGTGAATTTTATATGATTTTGTTGTCTTGTACTGCTAAGGGCCAGATCACAATCACAATGCAACTGCAGCGAACTTATTCACACTTCTTGCCCACATTTTGTGTGGTTGCGGCGCGTGTGATCGGGCCTTAAGCGCTAACAAGACAATCGTTTTTAGATTGAAAAGCAATATTCAGTTATATATTCAGCCTAATTTCATTACAAAATAACAATTAATTAGTAGCTGAAAAAGTCAAAGTCAAAGCATTTATTTGAAATAGGCACATATCAAGGGACATTACATTTACATTAAAATAGAATTGATTCTAGTCGCGCCCTTCAACGGTTAATTCGTGTGGAGAAGAATCAATGGGCAAGAAACTCCACCGTTACTCAAAAGTTTTAAATAATTCTCAACCGCATTTCAGACGACCCAAAAGAGCTAATTCGGCAGCTTCTAGTGGTGGAGCCGAGTGAAAGGCTTGACATTACCCAGGCGCTCAATCATGCCTTCTTCAACACTATGGTGAGTGCTGTTTCAGTTTATGTTATCCTGGTAGTTAGCAATTCGGTGTACTGATTTTTCATTTTTATTTTAAAGGCTTCGCGCGTATTTTGCCCGTTTGCATCACAAATCACTAAATGCGCTGAACACTAAACATTATAAAACAGCGCTCTGTCTGTCAACTTCAAATGATTGACAGAAACAGGACTATGTTTTAATTTCGTTTAGCCTTTAGCGCTAAACGTATTTAGTGATTTGTGGCGGAGCGGGCCTTAGAATTTTTCGTTTATTTTGTCGATTTTGCGACGTATTATTGACAATTTCGCTTCTAATTCCTTTTGCTTTACTGCTATTTTTAAACAGCTATTTTGACTAATAGAACATCGGAACTACAGCAGATGTTAATCATTTTCGTTGTAAACATTGACTTCTATGTGCACTAAAACAGTGCATGACGCACTGTAGAGCTTTATTCTTTTATTTTGCTTCTTTTATGTGTTCCTAGTTAAGAATCCGAAAAATAGAATCGATTATTTAATACAAATCGATTAAAACAACGAATCAACATCAAAATTCCTTGATTAATATTCCCAATTTCTGGAGCATGTAACTAGGAGCACATAACTCAAAGCGATTATGTTAAAACACACTACAAGTGGTACATATTTCTGCGTCTCTGGTAGTTATGGGACCAAGACATGATGCCGCTCAAGAAATCCTTGTCCAGTTGCAGCCGCCGGATGTCTAGGATCGACCAGTTGACGATGGTAATGTCATTGTGACTAATTTATAACATTGGGGATTAGTAATAGTTATGACGAGATGTCGACTTGGAATTTATGTTCTGATTTAATATTTATTTTGGGGAAAATGGCATGCTTGACATAGTATTTTCACAATTTTACGCCCTTTTCGAAGATAACAAAACATTTTTGTATGTGGTGTAAATATTTCTCCTTATCTATTTATGTATCTTATTTCTAGTGAAATGTGATATTATTTCGAGAATTGTTATAATAACAAACGGGTGGCATATATTGCCTATCAGTTCCGAGTAGCTGATGCAAGACCGAAGTAGTCCAAATATGATATTCTACAAAGTAACATAATTTGCAACTCACGTCATATCTATTAATTGATGCAACAAGTTGTGTGAACAATAATGGTGTTCTTAATTAATTACTTTTTTACCAAATTACTAAAACCGGGCCCTTAGATTATTTTCCAGAGCATTAACATGGGGACGTCTTAATGTTTTTGTCATTAAACTTTCTTTGTAAATGTTCAAAGGGAATTTGTTTGTGAATCTTTTAAACAGCATATATTCAAGCTTGGGGTACCCACAAACACTCGCAGTACTCACACACTATTACATACACTTACACAGACACAGACATACTCAAATTACTGCTTATTTGGCCTCACTCTTTT
>OX451404.1:3317643-3604741 GCA_949629135.1 Eremobia ochroleuca | reverse complement strand
TCGATGGCCAGGATTGCCATACACTGCCAAAGTAAATTTACGAGCAATAATCAAATACGTATACTTTAATGCCCTAGAGGGGATCGCCGAGCTTCGGAACACGGAGTAACAGTGTCATGTCAGTACGTCTACCTCACCTGGCTGTGACGACGAACCATTCCTTGTGGAATATAAGACGGGTGGACGGTGGGATATCGGTATCGACGTCCTTATCTCACTACGAGTTGTAATGGTATGTGCGAAAGAGATGAGTAGCCGCCGATGTGTGTCAGGAACGCGGATCGCGCGTCTTATGTTAAGACCGCGAGTATAATGATGTATTTATGCAATACCTACAAGTAAGTGGTCGTTTATTTCAATGACGGTGATAGCAAAGTGACAAATAGTGATGGACAATAGTGGATATATCAACAGCAGAATGATCCGCGTCATATTTTTCTACTAGTTGAAAGTTTTCGCATTGTGATCGAATTGAACAATAACTTGAATGGATGTAAAAATTATTTATTAACTTTTATTTATTGTTTAAAGTCAATAAGAAGCAAGTTTGTGTAGAATCGAGATATGAGATGGAGCGGAAGCCTTCGAGAGGGTGGCAGGACGAGTGCAGCACGTTTTATATAATTTAGCTTAGCGAAATGCGTCCATGTGTTGTTATCATATGTTATTATGTATACATATAGAATATATTTACTGTACGTTCTGGGTCAGTAAGCGCTGAAGCTAAGCTTGTTCAAACATGTCGGTAACCCCAGTCTATACGATAGTGAGTAACTCTGGTTCAATATACGATGTAAAAGATTCCCTCTTTGTGAAATATAGAATTAGACTAAAGTGTACTTGTTATGTATAGAACTAACAGGAATAAAGTTTATTTTTTCTATATCTGTGATGTGTGCAGTAAGGTACCGTAGTTATGGAAACTCTGTACAAAGGCCTCTTTAGGTGTTGTCAATTTCTAACAGTTGTGTAAAATGTCAATAATGGACATGTTGGAATTAATTAGCTAATAAATAAATATGTGGCTTATATTTGTCGCGTAATGCAATATGTACTTTAACACCTTTTGTGATAAAAGTGGGCATTGCACCCGGAGACCTGAACTTCAGAGCAACTTGTAGAACACTTAGGTTATCGTGCTGTCCTGCTCAAACGTTTTTATTTACAGTACCGTGTGATGAAATAGCACTATTTGTTACTTCATTTTAGTTACGTTCGTTGGCGTGCGACCAGCTCTTGTTGTTGATGTGGTCCTGGTCGCCGGATGAAGGTCTCTTCGGGTTGCGCGGGCCTCGGGCCGTCCTCACTGTGTGCCTACTAACTGATTTAAGGGAGTTGTTATAGTAAATTGTCGAGTCGCAAAGTGAACTTATAAGTCTGTTTTACTCAATGTTATGTACAAACTCAACCCTTTGTTACTACAGATAATGTTGACAGCTAGATACATTCGCGGTCTTAATATTGGATCCATTGACTAAGCTTTGGCTTTTTCATGGCTATGTTGAAATATTGAAATAGTAATCGCAATATTTAGTTTATTTATCCACATTATTTAGTGAATGAGATAGTTTTATTATTAGACGTATTGAGATCGCGAATATCGTACAATAATTATTGTTACTGCAGTTTTAATGATTACTTTTACTTAATGGACAATAGAGTCGAAGAATGGCGGTAGATGGTTCACTATTATTCTTGACCTGTGCCAACATTAGCTGTTATTGTTGAAGAACAGTTAATTATTTTATTGTCACTAGGACAGCATAATATGTTAAAAGATTTACGAGGGCGTGATTAGGGACGGTGTAATATTCTGCTTTTAGTCTGTTCGGACTTGAATTTTTGATTCACTTCTAATTTATGAATGCCTGGTAAAGTTATGTAGCATTCATGTTTATAAAGCATTTAATTTTTCTCAATTATTTCTGTCTTTGTTACAATTTCATTTACGCCCCTCTAAGCTAAATCGTAAATTATAAGAAACTGTTTTGTAAAATAAGTACATACTTGTTTATCACGAATCGAGCTTTAAAAACCCAATTACTTATAGTGCAATATCAAAAATTTTGCTATTTGAGATATTTTTGCATAAAATATTTTTAATTTTCTGACTGTAGGTACCTACATGTCGATCTTTTTAATACTTAACAAAAACTGGGCCAATTCTTTTAATATGTAGTTATAAAAATTTCCTTTGAACTAAAATACTAAATTAACGGTACCTGTAATAATTATTAAAAATATTTCCTTTATTGAAAACAAAATGAAATCCAAAATCACTTTGTAATCCTCCTTGTCTTTTTCAAATCAAGAACACGAGACGGCAGTAGAAATATAAAACTTAAAAAGGAGATTAAAATTTAAAACATTTCGGAAATTGTTATGATTGGCTGTGATGTTTTTATCCTCAAACAAAGTACGTTTTGGACAGTTTCCGCTAGTCTTGACATAAATAATATAAAGATTATTCATACTTATTGTAAGCTCTAAAGTCAGCTTGCACCACAAATCACTTCAACTTAATTCTGTTTCAGTCACTCGTTTGAAGATGACGGAGACAGAATGCTGTTCTAGTGATTTGTGGTGCGATCAGGCCTAAATCTATATCTCGTGATTTGTTCTTCGTTCTCTATCTCGCGTATGCCTTTAAAGCGCCATCTATGTCGCTCAACTGTAAACCAGGGCCCGCTCCTATTTAGATTCTATTTTTAAAATATAAAAAAAAAAACAGTATTTTTTTCTAATGCTTTTTGATATGCGAGAAGTTTTGTCACTTTGCCTAAGAATAGGTGAAATAAAAATGTATAAATAATATAAATAAAGAGAGAAAATTATTTTAATTGTAATAATATTGTGAAGCGATAATGCTCATGTAAATAATGAAGTAGTGTATAAAACTAATATGTTAGAAATACACAGGAAATTACATATAAACAGCTTTGTTTTACTGTTTCCTTCGTTTTACGACATCTTAAACCCAATTTGCCTGACTTTTAGGTACCGTAAACTGCCCTAACTTTGCCTCACGTTCTATGTTTGCCTAGCGTGAAAAAAATGTAATATCTTATTCATTTTATTTATATGACAATAGAAACTTTTAATACCTTTTTGGAATCATTATCTGGCAACCCAAAAAAAGTAAAATGAATAAGATATTACATCTTTTTCACCCTAGGCAACCATAGGACGTGAGGAGAAGTTAGGGCAGTTTACGGTACCTATACAGGGTGGCAGGACATCGATGTGCAAACTGCTACCATGGATTCAGCATATCAACGGCGAAGTGCCAATAACACCTAACTGACAACGTCAAAAATTTACACAAACTGAAAAAAAAAACGTTCAAAAATAGACACGTTGGTTTAGTTGGGAGTTATTTCCACATTTTAATTTAATGCTGTTGCATCTAAAAAATACACTTAGGAGATTTCACTAAAACATGCGAATAGCGCCTTTAAATTCAAAACGAAAAAAAAGTGATTTTCTCGAAAAATGTCAGGAGGTATTGACAATTCGCCGTCGATGTGATTCTGAACCACACTGCTGAACCGAAGAAGCATTTGTTCGCTAGGGGGTCTAGAATAGAGTGCATGGGAAGCCGTCACCTCCTTCTGCAAAGCAGTAATGCTCGCGAAGGAGGAGGCGGAACGCGTGAGGGCAATCTTTGTGCCCTCACGCCCCTAGTCGCCGCAGGAAACGGCCTGGACGTCGAAAAACGTGAGCCAATTCCCAGCCACCGTAGGCGCGGGCTTGCGGACGGCGAGCAATGGGCGCGTTATGTTCCACGCGCGCCTCAAAAAGATGAAGTTATTTGATGATTTCCCATATTCCCAACCATTACAAAAAAATAGAAAAAATACCGGCCAAGTGCGTGTCGGACCACGCACAATGAAATTTTTCGTAGTTGGAACGAATTTATCCCAAGAACAAACTTAACATCGTAGTTGAAAATCATGTTCACACACATAAACATTACTATTTTTTGGGGTTTTAATCTAGGAAAAAAAAAGAAAATTGATATTCTGACTATGTTTCTGTTTTGCTATTTTATTTTAAAACACGTGGTCCACGCTGTCTCGAGTAAGGAATGGCAACTACTACTATGGCAACTACTCAACATATTTCTTCCACTTCCTTAGGCCCTCTGTACAACGGCACAGCTTTTACGGTACGGCGTATAAACTGTACCGTAGAAAAAACGTGTCTATCAACAAGCTTCCATAGTGATCCATACAACACTGACGGACCGTGGCGAATGAACAATAGTTTTTCACGGCAAAAATAGGTGTGTGTAAAAGGGCCTTAGTGCTAGCCAAATATTATAATGCCACCTTACATGTAATGCCAACGCAGACCAGAGACCAGAGTACCTACAGAGGTCGGTTGACCTCACTGGAACATGAAAACGACAATGAATACTTCGTAAAAGCAGACAGAAAATGTAGCAAAGAGATCTTTTATACCTCTAGGAGCTCTAGACTAAGCTTCTACAATGTCCCCATCATCATAATCTGCCTAAACTTTTCCCAACCATGTTGGGGTAGGCTTCCAGTCCAGCCGGATGCACCTACATACCAGTATTGTATGTGGAGCCTATGCATTCAAAAAAAAAAAATAATCAGCAGGCTTGGATACAGGGTGGCCAAAAAGTCGTGGATCAAACGAAATAGGGGTCATTTCGAACAAAAAATCTTTCTACAGCATGGCCATAATTAAATTGTAAAAAAAAATATATATATTGCTCTTGAAATTTGGTACTCAGAGCCGCAATAGAACTTTTGTAGTGTTGATACATTATCTAGCAATAAAACCAGTATAGTAGTAATAATACACCACCGTTTGTTTTATATCACATTTTTTTTTAATTAGTCTATTGTAGTTATAAGAACTCCGTATTTTATTTAAAGAAAACAAAAATATTCATAACTTTTGGGGCAATTGAATTATGGCCATGCGGTAGAAAGATTTTTTGTTGGAAATGTCCTCCTTTATCTCCCTATTTCGCTTGATCCACGACTTTTTGGCCACCCTGTATTTCTCCGAAAGCAGATTTTTATAAGGGTTTACGACAATGTATTATCTATAAGATGCCGTAATACGGGACCCCCATTTCTTTTTATTGTCTACGCACGTAGCGGATCTATAAATTACTCTATTTTATAGCACTATCGTTAAGTGACAATTAAACGTTACTTGACCCGCCTCTATTTTAATGCCTGATTAAACTTGTCTTTACGGCAACAGTCGGAAAAATAGCTTTTGATAAAATGAACATTTTAGAGATGAACACTTTGATGTCATAGGTTTTATGGAAACCGGTATCGCAGCAAAACTTTTAACACCACAACACATCCTTAAAAATTGGCAAATTGATATTGAATTTACAAACCAATAAATAAATGATTCCGCTCATATCCTTATTTTTAAATAGTTCGATAATTTTTATTCGAGGAATAAATATGGCGGTTTGACAGCTTTTGTATAGAAAATATGTCAAGCTGTCATATTTCTACTGCCGCAACAAACACTATCGAAACTGCAAATCACGTACTTCAAAGGAAGGCAATTCAAAGTTGTAATTCGATGCAAAATATCAGATAAAAATAGATAGAAATAGAATATAATATACTTCAGTAAAATTATATATTATATAATTTTACTGAAGTTAATAATACAAAATATTTTGCATCGAATTACAACTTTGAATTGCTCTCCTTTGAAGTACGTGATTTGCAGTTTCGATAGTGTTTGTTGCGGCAGTCGATTTATGCTTCAGATATAAATTAACTGACTATTGAAAACTCAGCCCTTAGAATAATAAACACAAGCAAGTAGCAACAATACCCTGGATCTTATGAAGACATTTGATCACACACACCTTCCCTCACTAACTACTGATGTTCGTTTGTTTTTAGCCTCTCCTTATTCGAGCCCATCTTCCGCTTCACCCCTCATCACAATCGTTTCCTCGTGTCCGCCCCCGCACTTCCACGAACTCGAGAACACGAGGCGACCTCAACCAACGACAATAGTGTTATGAATCAGATGCCATATTAGGCAACCAGTATAACTAATGTGTCTATTAAGTCGACGTTTCCGCGATCGGTTCCGATTTCCCGACGCCCTGCGGTTTTGGGTGTACGTCATCTGTTTATTGTTTTGTTTACATTGTACTTATAAATAAATATCTGCCGGTCGATTCTGTAAAAATCTCACCGTGAAATCATAAGTGAAGTGAGCAGTGTCAATAGTGTTAATACCTAAAGACAGCTCACTCCACGCTCACTTCACCCAATTTTTCACGGTGAGATGGTTACAGAATCGCACGGCAGATAGCATATTTTATAGTCCCTGGTGAACATGGATCCCCCGAATATTTATCATAAAAATATCACAACCACTAGCTTGTTGGCAGACAGGAAGATGCTGATAGCAGCATCTTCCTGTCTGCCAACAAATTCTGAACAAACACTGGAATTCTGTCAATAAGAGGCTATCCTCTTATTGACAGAATTCCAGTGTTTGTTCCTGACACAGCACAAGAAAACGCCTATCGTGAAGAATTATCGAGCGATTGCGGAATCCTTGCGTTAGTTCATAGCTAGATCACCTAGGGCTTCCTAAGAAACAGCGGAGAGAACCATGGCTTAGGGATTATTGGAACACCAAAAGCATGGTCCGGATAACTCTTGGAAAGGGGAGAATGAAGTGCAAAAGGAACTGAATCTAGTGAATATAAAAGCGAAAACTACTTGTGTGCGAATGGACCTTACCGGTCACAATGCCAATAAAGTACCTACTTTTAATACAAGCGGAAGTTCAACGAAAAATAAAAGAACGCACAAGTCCATCTAATGTTTATTTATGAAATCACAACTAAAAACGATAACGCTAACAAGGAAAAAAATATTACTTATGTCACACCCATGCAAGCATATTATATTTAGTTAGATATTAGGAATTGTTTAACAACGATGATGCGACATGATTCAAGAGTCAAAACATCATGATATGTCATATTTATGGAAACGATGATGTTTCCTGAATACGTTATAAAGTGGAGGTTGTTCCTATTAACTAGAAATCCTTCCGTTTACTTGTAGATAGTGAGGCCTTGTGTGTCAACGAACTGAGTTTGGGTATCAGATTGTGACACATTTGCTATTGTGACGCAATAACATCTCTCTCAAGGTCAGAACAAGAGTTATGTCAAGGCGAATGCTGTATTCTGGTCAGAATTACTCGTAATTGGTTGGTTTCTTGTAATGCAAGAGGTCGGCGTGGGAAATTGACTCATTAGTTGAAGATGTTCGGAACTTTCCGTGCCGTGCGCTTCTGTAACCATCTCACTGTGAAAGCTTGGGTAAAGTGAGCGCGGAGTGAGCTGTCATTCGCTAGGGATTAGCACTATTAAGTGCTCACTTCACTTATGATTTCACGGTGAGATTTTTACGGAATGGACCGGCTGTCATGTTAAATATATTATAGACGTTCATCGTAGATGAATACCTACGCGGCTACAGTAATAGGCAGCAAGTATATCCCGCAGCCGACGATACCGTTGAAGTGGTGAAGGTTTGGGCCAACCAAGTTTAATTAGTTAGGCACACTGTCGTGCCCGGAGGTTCCGTCAAATACCTACATACAGCATGATTTTTTTTACCATCTCCAAATTTTTACAGTGTGTTCTACCCATGAATATGAACAATATTCACTATGGAACCAACTATGAGATCACGAAAAAAAAATCTGCTGTTTCATACATTTTGGTCAAGCAGGTATTGAACTTTTGTATTAAACAGCTGATTTTGTTTTCGTGATTCCAGAGTTGGTCCCATAGTGAATGTTGTTCACATTCATGAGTAGAACACCCTGTAAAAATTTGGAGCCTGTGAAGTTGAGCCATATTAACGAAAGTTTCAGCTACAGACGTAGCTCCTGGTAGTAAGGAAGTTTATAGTACAACGAAGACAGGCATCTTCCTGGCTTCATGGGTTACTGTTTACAGAAACCATCGGCTTATCATAGAAGGAAGTGAGGGAAGGCTGACAATATCACTGGGCCACCACTCTTCATGAGAGTCGGCAATTTCTCATGAAAGGTGGTGGACCAGTGGTATTGTCCGCGACATACGAGTTTTAGGTCGTAGGTTCGAACCCACGCAGGCGTTTATTTATTTATTTCAATCATCTACCAGCTTTGATTTACTTTGTGTAAATTATTTCAGCACCACTTACGCTCTTAAAATGGTGAAGAAAAACATCGTGAGGAAACTGGGATGTCCTAGAACCAAAAAGTCGGAGACATGTGACATATCTACCAACACGCACTGGCCCGCGTGATGGATTACGGCCCACTCGCTCTTACAGAGAGGAGGCCTGTGTTCCAGAAGTGGCAACATAGGCTGAATACGCTTATGCTATACTGCTTCTGCCAGCTGCGCAGTGACCTATTATCGTATCTGTCATTTTCATAAGAAAATACATAGATGGAGCTTTTATACATGAAACATCCTCGCTGTCATAACCAGTGGTCGGAGTAGGTAGAGCTGTTTGGGGTGAATGACCGCAAACATTGATGTTAACATGGATATGCCTCTGAAACCCCGGGATTTTGAAATTGTCGATTGATTTAAGTGAGTTAATATGGGTTTTGAAATTTAAATTATATATCTAACTCGATCATCGCATTTTATTTATATTCTATGTCTTCAATTTACTATAGTAAACTAATAAAAGTGGATTATACATTTAAATATAACGTTCCAATTAAGCACTGACAAAAGAAACTACTTAAATAGTTGTTTTTTTTAATTTCGAGAATTCCTGGGATTTTCGGAAATACTTGGTATATCTATGTTATGTCCGCATGTAGCAAATAACCAAAATACCTCTACCTACTCCTATAAAAACTACTTAAACACTGGTTTTTAATTCCGAGAATTCCCGGGATTCCGGGAAATATTTGGCATATCCATGTTATGTCCGCATGTCGCAAGTAGCAAAAACAGCTCTACGTACTCCGACCACTGGTCATAACACAGGAAAATGCAAGAAAAGCGAAGATGAAAAGGATCCGCTTCGTTTTCCTCTTTTTAGTTTTTCACACTGTTTTTTTTTTTGTGAAACGGAAACGGATGTTTCAGATAAAGAAATATTGCGAACGACAGAATTGGTCTTTATATACATCAATAAAAGATAAAAACCGGTTTTATAAATCTTTATTTAATTGACAGAAGTCGTAAAATATGCCTTATATAGAATAGACGAATGCAATTTGTAACACTTCCAAATAAAAAATGTAAACAATGACTTATGAAACTAGTCTTAAATATTTCGTTGTTTGAGATAACGTTGAAAAATATTTGCAGGTATCAGGAGGCAGTTTTTAAAGATTACAAAATTTCATAATCAAAACAGAGGAAATGTAAATCAAATAACATTCAAGGCTGCTCTTATCGATTAGTTTACATATTTTCGTTCGCATCCTTTATCAGGAAGTAAGGAGTAACGAACCTTGTCGACATTTGTCCGTTTGTGTTTACCCTATGACAAGTCTTCACGACACCTTTATAAAAACGCGCGCCACGCCAATTTACTTCACATACCTATTGCGGTTTTCTGATCGCCTAGTCCTTTTCCTTAAAACAAGGTTTTTATTTTAAATAAAAAATAATATAAAATAAGCATAGAGCTTTCAGTTAAAATATAACTAGCCTGAAACTACCAAAATGAATTCTATAATTTATTTCTTTTTAGTAGTTTTAATTAGTAGAAATAATGCGTTGCCTGCAGGCGAGGGTTATTATAATTTAGTAGATTTTCTATATGACGACATGGAAGAGAACAGCATAGATGGGAGTCAGGCTATAGATGTGTCGAGTTTGGGACCCGAAGCTTATGGACTACCGAACAATGAGAGCGGTGAGTGATTCATGAAATAATATTATTATGATAACCTAAAATTATACATTCAACTTCTTTATTTAATATGAGTAGAATTTATTGTATAAAGAAAATAAAGTGACTAAGGACCCTAGTTCTTAATGTCATCGATATAATTTATTTTGATTTAATATTTAAATTTATAAATTAATCATTGATAGGTAATTAATAATTAATTAATAATCATTTATTTTTTTATTTTAATTTGGCCCTAGCCAATAGGGCCAGTATTAACTGAGCGGACTTCAAACAGAGGAGACCTCAGATTCTCCTTAGTTTTTGACACTACAATTTTAATCTGTGAAAATAGTAAGATTTTTAATTAATTAGTCTGAATAACAACCAATACTTAACTGTTTCTATGACACTTAAAATTGCCTAACAGAAAATATGAAAAATAATTGATACATATAATCCATAGTTTACCATTAAAGTTTGTATGTAGGTAATAACGTAATTATTATCTAATTTTATTATGTCATATTGTAAGTAATTAAATTACAGCCGTGCGATTCTGTAACCATCTCACCGTGACAGCTTGGGTGAAGTGAGCGTGGAGTGAGCTGTCATTCGGTAGGGATTAACACTATTAAGTGCTCACTTCACTTATGATTTCACGGTGAGATTTTTACAGAATCGACCGGCTGTTTCTTTTATCATCTAATTGCATTTTATAGTTGTACCTAATTACAGTTATTATCGGGTGTATAAAAATTGAATTAAGTCATTAACTTTATTGCGTAGTTTTTGACAGTTCAACAAGATTCATTGCGTTATTTACGTTGTTGAGCAGACACATTTTTCGAGCATATGGAGCAATGGATTAGCAATATGCTTCAAATTGAGAGTAATAGTGTGTTATGCAATTAGGGTGCTGGTATCGGTGGTATCTAGATGTTTAATTATTTTAATGATAAATGATAAATGATTTATTTTCTGTGAGTAGGTTTGTACAAACACTTTTACATGTCAATCATATTTTTTTAAACTAGATGAGGTCGGCGTTTCCTATCTGACTACTCTGAGAAGAAAGGCCGAAACAAACTCAGAGGTTACAGTCTCTTTTAAAGTCCAGACATAATCTTGGTCAGATCATGTGAAGACCATGTAGATTGGTGTCTGAAATGGTCTTTTGAGTAAAGAACCACACAGATTGAGCGGACCTGTCCAGTCAGTGCACGCATTTGTCAAAAATCGTGCAGCTCAACTCAGAACTTGAGGAGCCTTACGATTCGACGAACAATACCAATGAAAGGACATTTGGGTAGGCCGCATAAATGACTCAAACTGCCAGACCATGATTAAAA
This sequence comes from Eremobia ochroleuca, assembly GCA_949629135.1. Taxonomy (NCBI): domain Eukaryota; kingdom Metazoa; phylum Arthropoda; class Insecta; order Lepidoptera; family Noctuidae; genus Eremobia; species Eremobia ochroleuca. The sequence continues at coordinate 3,593,490 of OX451404.1, read as the reverse complement.
CTAACTAAGAAGGAAAACCGAAAAAAAAGAAATGACCCACATAGTCTTCACACTCACAGTTGTTTTAGTTGAGTGTAGTTTAGTAGATTGTTACGTCAACTCTAACTAGTAAGCTTTAATAATTATTATAAAAATGATATAGATCCACTTAGAAATTATCATCGAATCGTTCTAACATGTTAACTTAGTGCAAACGGTTTAAGCTCTAACCCCGGTACTCAGAGTCATTACTTAAAATTAATCAATCATTAACTTTAATTGACAAGTATAAATTGGAACGCAGTCAGTTAAGAAAAATATGTCAGATTAAAAACATTTTTGTTGACATTTGTGCCAAGATATGCTGGTTTTAAAAGTTAATGATAATATTGATTAATTTTAAGTGAAGTCTCTGAGTGCGGTTAGGGCTGATTTTTCAATCGACAAATAATTTTTATTCGTGGAATAAAATTGACGTATAATGTAATTTTTGACAGTTTTGTAACGCTTACGAAATAAATTAGAAAATAGGTAAAATAAAAACTGGCCAAGTGCGAGTCGTATTCGCGCACGAAGGGTTCCGTAACATTATCTATAACAACGGCTAAAAATCACGTTTGTTTTATGGGAGTCCCCTTAAATATTGATTTTATTCTGTTTTTTAGTATTTGTTGTTATAGCGGCAACAGAAATATATCATCTATGAAAATTTCAACTGTCTAACTATCACGGTTCATGGGATACAGCCTGGTGACAGACGGACGGACGGACGGATGGACGGACGGATGGATGGACGGACGGACAGCGGAGTCTTAGTGATAGGGTCCCGTTTTACCCTTTGGGTACGGAACCCTAAAAATACCAATCCAAAATCTCTGAACTAAAATATTCTGAATTAGGTATTTTATGCTTTAAATATTATTTGAGACATGAAATATGTTGTATGTTCATGCAGTACTTAATAGTTTTCATAAAAAATAGGTAAGTCTAAGGAAGGTAATAATGAAAATGAATAATTAATACATGTAGATCGATACATGAATAATTAATACATGTAGATCGATACATGTAGATCGATACAGGTCGAGATGCATCGGTTGTCATGTTCACACGACAAACACGACAGCGGCCGTGTCAACCTCATCCGATAGTAAAATAACGAAGAGTCCTCCAGCACCAAGTTGACAGCCCACTTCCTCGACTTCATGATATCCTAATCGTGTCATGTACCGTATTACAAGTTACCTAACTTTTTCGATAACTTTTTTTTATCTTCATTCACGCTTTTGTCGGTTCCTATGTAAAAGGAAATGGGGTGAAAGGCGTCATCGATTATTGAAATCATTTATTTGTTCGAAAGGAGGATATAATATGCGAAAGGAACATAATTATAATCGATCGTCGGGCACTACTGTGTTCCGGCTCATATCAACCCACCCGCCGGTCGATTCTGTAAAAATCTCACCGTGAAATCATAAGTGAAGTGAGCACTTAATAGTATTAATCCCTAGCGAATGACAGCTCACTCCACGCTCAGTTCACCCAAGCTTTCACGGTGAGATGGGTACAGAATCGCACCGCTGTTGATCATTTTATTTTTATTTATTAAACCATTTATGTACAAACATATAAACAGCCAAGAAGAAAGGTATACGGAGAGATAATTCTTAGAAAAATTACTGTGCTCGTCACTCTAAAGCGACTGCAAGTGACATCTACAGAAAATTTTCTGATTGAGATTGGGAAAAATTCACTATTTGTCCAATAAATTTTACTGTACATCATAAGAATTTTTGCTGTGATAGCATGGTAATTTTTCCATTACCACTCAAATGCACTCAGATTATGAGACAGCATAGTAATTTTTCTAAGATTTTTCTCTCCGTGTACAGAATAATACAGCTGATGTTTATTTTACAGAAATCCCTTCCAACGTATCTGCGATAGGAGAAGAGTACATTAAAGAGATGTAGGCAATGTGACAACGTTTCACTTTCTACTTTTTTCACCTAGTCGCGAACAATAGTAATCCTTCGAGTCAAATTCGTCTTACCCCTTGTTCGGTTAAGATCCACGAGGATTACGATGAGAAATTATTTTTAATGTTAATTTGATGTTTGCTTCGACTTGAATTTTTTTGCCACAGAAAATTTGAAATATACGTAATTGGAAAATCTAAAAGATTAGATCGTGTAAAACACCATAGATATAGATATTCTATTACTTAGTTTTTATTAATTATAATTAAAATACTTTGAATAAAAGAACCATTTTTAACAGGGTTTCTCCTATGGGTGAAACGAATCTATTAAAAAAATGACTCAATTAATTGGTTTTCGCAAGCTAAAATGTTTTCAGGTTTCACACTTGATTGACGGGAATTTTTTTAGAAATATTTTGATGTTTTTTCGTTTCTACTGCATTAAATCGATTTTTGAAAAGTACAGAATTAATTTCCATTAAATTATCTATTCAATGGTATATAAATTAAGTAGGTTCTGTGTACTAGCAGGAGTATAACAATAGAAACAGCTGTAGAAAGGGGGCAAAAAAAAAATCGATTATAGGTACGAGTAAAGCACTTTCTAAGGCTTCGCATTATGAGTCGTGCAATACGAGTATTGCGAGTATCATTATCTGCCTAGCCTTTTCCCAACTATGTTGTGGTCGGCCTCCAGTCTAACCGGATGCAGCTGAATACCAGTATTTTACATGGAGCGACTGCCCATCTGACCTCCACAACCCAGTTACTGAGTAATACGATACCCCTTGGTAAGACTGGTTGTCAGACTTTCGGGCTACCGACGACCCGTAACGACTGTCAACGATCCACGAATGACAGCCGGGACCAACAGGTTAACGTACTTTCTGAGGCACAGAGGGGTCTTGGTGTGTGAAGATGGTCACCCATCCACGGACCAACCGCGGCAAGCGTAGCTTAACCTGATCGATCGACCCGTGCGGCTGTTATTACTTAGCCACAAGCCCCACGAGTATGATAAAGTAAAATTAGTTGTGGAACTTCTTTTAGATCCGGCCAAACAGCAGGTGGAATACTCGTATTTATTCATAATTTGATTGGTCATCATTTACACATCCGGCACTCCAGAATATCTAGCTGTTCTTATTGCTTTGTAATTTCCAGGCCATGCGTTGGCGAGTTGGTCGGAGTCATCCCTCGTGAACCCTGAGGAGGTAGGGGACTACGCCGAGGGAGACATTCTCATGCCGCCGCAGCAGGGGAGGAATGGCGTCAGGGAAGAGGTCTTACGCTGGCCGCAGGGACACATTCCCTATGTTCTTGAGGGACAATTCAGTACGTATTCTAAGACTTGTCGTAAACTCAGTTGTGGGTAAAGGGTATTTTATCAGTGAATGGACTACTGACAAATCCAGCACATAAACTAAGTGCCTAGATTCCAAGTTAAAAGTGCTGATGATGATAAATTGAAACTTGCCAGGTTTTCATTGCAGAATATATTTTTTTCTTTTCGTTTACTTTTAAATTCTGTAATTTATTTGTACTAATTTGAATTTGCTTGGTTTATATTAGTGGTGGCCCATTGGTAACCGTGACTTACGTGTTGTAGGTCGCAGGTTCGAACCCAGAACAGGCGCTTTACTTTGTGTAACTTATATCATCACCATTGCTCACAAAACGGTGAAGGAAAACATCGTGAGGGAAAAGGCATCTTCTAGCACCATAAATTAGAAGACATCTACCAACCCGTACTGAGCCCGCGTGGTGGATAACGGCCCACTCCCGTTACTTTGAGGAAGCCCGTATCCCAGTCGTGGGAACATTTTTTTTTTAAACGTTGTCTTACACTAGGAATTTCTCCTGTATTGTGGGAGCGTTTACAAACATTTAAACTCACAAACAGCCAGACCAGGAACAACTACTTGTAGTTCATCACATTATGGGCGGATGATATGAAGAAGATGTATCTTTTTTCAGGCTCCACGGAACGCGAAACCATAATGAAGGCGATAGCGGACTACCACAGGCTGACATGTCTGCGCTTCGTGCCGTACAACGGACAGAAGGACTACATCACTCTCCAGAGCAAGAACACCGGCTGCTGGTCCAGTGTTGGAAGAATTGGTGAGTTTTACCACTTACAATCAAAATCAAAATATGAAATAAATCACATAAACTTACATGGGAAACGTCAGAAGCTCGGTTTCGATTGGTCATTTCCTATGGAGAAGAACCGGCAAGAAACTCGGCAAGATACTCTTTTAAAAATAATTGGCTATTACAATGTTTTCAAATTACAGTGTTAATAATATGACTTAATTGATAAACATCAAAAAGTGGAAACACAATGTAACAATCGATTTAAATAAAGTATAAGGGATAGTTTTTATTCGGAACAATTAACGCCCAGTTGAAAAGTAAAATATGGATCGTTTTATTTTCGAATAATTTTGCAACAAATTATAAAAAAGTCTGTTCAAGGTAAGGTACATATCTCTATTTTGTAACAAATGCTTGTCTTCCTTTAGAGATTCTGTTCTCAGGCGCCGTTATTGGAATAATACAGGGTGACAGGCAGATGGATGTGCATACTGAAACTATGAAATCGGCACATGGTTCTACGAACCACTAGCGTAGAAAATTTTCGTCGGATATAAAAAACAAAATCTGTGGTTACATAGAAAAGTACGCGCTCAATGTGAATGGCAGAGCGATTTAAAAAAAAAATAATCGACGAAAAATTTGGTCCTTCGTGTCAGATCAGAATCATTGTACTGAATCCGTGGTAACTGGTTGTACGTTCGATGCCACATGTATGACTTTAATTGACTAACAGATTTCTAAATTACGTTTAATTCCAGGTGGTCGTCAAGAGGTGAATCTGCAGACCCCTGGCTGCGTGTCCAAGAAAGGAACAGTCCTTCACGAGCTGCTGCATGCCGTCGGCTTCATGCACGAGCAGAGCCGCCCTGAGCGTGACGACTTCGTCAGGGTGCGGTACAATAACATCAGACCAGGTGAGGAATCTAACAGTTCTCGTCTACATAATTGAAATCTTAAATCCATTCATTCACTCACTGACAGACAACGCACACCCCAAACCGCTAGACCTCGAAGCATGAATTTACTCAAGTGTTCCTTTTCTAACGAAGGTAAGCACTAAGAAAGTTCATCTAAAGTTTTGTATGGAAGTTCGTCTTTTTGCCGAAGGGAAATTCCATCGGGCACACGGCTTGTTACTTATAATTTGCAATCGATTATCATCCTTATATTAAACAGTATAAGGTCGAGAGGCAACTGATTTAAAAAAGCTTTACCTATAAAACTCCCATAATTGCTTATGATGACGACCAATTTCATTTGATGACTCCTTCATTTGCATCATATTTTTTTCTATTAATGTTTAACTGTTAGCAGCTGCTGGTTTTTTTGCTGACACACTGCTAATTGCTGCCGTTGCTGGAAATAGTCCTCTCCTAACATAGTTTCATGGCCGTACATCAATGAAATGACTCGTTATTTTATCACTTGAGGGTCAACGGCAGGTGTGAGCTGTGTGTAGAGTCATCGTGAAATGGTTTGTCGACTTGATCTTGTGCAGGTTCCGAGACCAACTTCAGGAAAGCGACCACCAAGCAGACGAATGACTTCAGCATCCCTTACGACTACAACAGCGTTATGCACTACTCCGAGTACGCTTTCTCTAAGAACCAACAGAAGACTATCGAATCTAAGGTATGTTACCTACCAGAAACTTTATTTAATAATGATTTACCTATGGAAATCTGCAATGTAATGAATGCGAAGAACTGCTCAAATGTATTCAAAAGATACTTTCTAGATTGCCGTGCGATATAGAAAAAAATACGTATGTACAGACGCCAGCACATTAAGCTACCCGAAACTGTCCAATTTTCCCAATCAACTTTGAACCTTATGCTGTAGCGATAAAGTTAAAAATCTATTAAAGAAATTTGACAGATTGTGGTAGCTTGATGTGCTGGCGTCTGCGAACCTAATTGTTCATGAATTCATAATTAATATGTAGTGGCACCGAGTTGCCGTATCTGGATATACCGCTGTTAAGCCCAAGATGGTTTGTGTGGTATGTTTAAAGTTTCAAAAAATGCATGTAAACTGTTTATTTTTGATCAATCAATAAAAAAATATATATATTTGATGAAAAAACCAAAAGGGTTCACAAAAAAAATTCAGGCCGGAAATATAAGAATTTTCATATCGAATGATTTCATAATAAACGATGAATCAATGTATCCTGGCTACCTACCTGAAACGAGCAGTGGTGGGCCAGTAGTAACAGCCGCGACTTACGAGTTAGGTCCTAGGTTCGAACCCAGACAGGCGCTTTACTTTATGTAAATTATTTCATCATTACTGCTCTCAAAATGGTGAAGGAAAACACTGTGAGGAAACCGGCATGTCCTAGAACCAAAAAATTCAAAGACATGTGACATCTACCAACCCGCACTGGGTCCGCCTGGTGGATTACCGCCGACCCCCTCTCATAGAAAGGCCCGTGTCCCAACAGTCGGAACATTATAGACTGATTATCCTACCTAAAATGTATTATGGTGGTTTGTGCAGACGCAGGTAAACTAGATAAAGAACAATGTTCGGTATAATGTCTTGAGATTAACTTCTTCGATCCACTTTTTCAGGTTGGAGGTGTGAAACTAGGACAGCGGGAAGGACTGAGTCGTGGTGACGTCAAGAAAGTCAACCTCATGTACAACTGCAAGAAAGAGTGAGTGGTTGCTTACGTTTTGTGTAAAGTAGAATTCATTCTCCTATCACGAAACCCCTTAAAAATATATAAACTTTACATGAAAGCTAAAGAAATCAGTCCATTGTAAATAATCCTACTAATATTATAAACGTTAAAGTTTGTGAGAATGGATGTTTGTTACTCTTTCACGCAAAAACTACTGAGCGTGTGTCTGTAACGAATATATCAAAATAACACATAGAAGACTTTTTATCCCGATGTTCCCACGTGATCGACACTTATGCGGTTGAAATCGCGGGGCGTTCCTAGTCAAGATCATAATCGTTTGAAACGTACTATTTAAAGGTTCGTATGTAAAATACGCGCTATGACGTGGCGTTGCGGAAACCAGCTAATATTACCTACTAACTGGGGTACCCGGCTTCGCTCAGGGAGTTGATATGAGATTCCAGAATGTTCTGGAATGTTGTGGAATGCTCTCGAATACTCTCGAATGTTCTGGACTGTTCTAGAAAATTTTAGAGCGTGAAAATTCCAGCCCTTATATCTTCAAAAGCATGCCCTTCAGGTAAAAATGGGAACCTTCTTCATGGACACGAGATAAAGAGTTACCACACCATATAACTCCCTTGATCGTACCCGGACTCATTTCTGAGTTTTAGCGGTACGCACATTGTACACTTTCTTTTATAATACTATACTACACTACACTACAACTATTGATTACAACTTCAAGGTCCCTCCTTTTCAAGATTATACTTCAAAGCAAGTTATTTTTCATAGGTGCATCTACTTATTTTAATACTTAGTTCTTAATTTCCAGGGAGCCCCAATCCGGTTGGATGGGAGGAATCTTCCAGAACCTGTTCGGAGCCAAGTCACGTTAATTTAAGAAATTGTTTTCACTTTTCTGCATTTAAATCACAAAGATCTGATAGTTATAAGATTTCTAGTCTTTACGTTCGTATGAAATAAAACGTAAATTATATTTTTTTGTCTTTTACTATATATTTAATTCTTTGTTGTAATTATTTAATTCTCTGATTTGTGTGGAGCCGTTTTTAGGGCTCCGTACCCGTAAGAGTGCCAACGGAGCCCTATAACTAAGCCTCCGCAGTCCGTCCATTTATTATGTCCGTATTTACCGACATATTTTGCCATTTTCACAGAGTGTGTATTTCTATTGCCTCTATAACACAACATTAAAATAAGTAAAAAAATAAAAGCGGTCCGATTTACGTTTGGCCGATTATTTCATCTTTCTTTGTGCCAACTAATTATTTCAAGTGTTCAAATAACAATAATTATTTAAAATTAAACTATAATGTTCAATTTTCAGTGGATGTTGGTTACTCAGAAGATTCGATGATATTCTTAAGATTTACTCAAGGAAGCTTAACACATATTTTGCAAAAAATAAAACGAATAGATTCATCAATAAATAATGTTTATTCAGGCAACACTAATTATCTACATGTTGCTATAATCATGGTTAGAATATGTGTCATAATAACAGTGCTAGTAGAGTACTAAGTCGGCATAAGCAACCAAGAGGTGTCAGTTTCAGCTTTTAGGACTTTTCATATCTCTCTATTTCCATCGACATCAAACATCTCAGGAACTGGTAAGATCTGTTGCAAGGGCAAGTTTCCTCTGAAAAGCCAATAATATTATACTAACATATGAGCAAGAAAAACATGCCATGGTACTAGGGTATAATAAACTTACGTCGGTCAGCAGCGCATAAGGCAGTCATGTCACCAATATCATCCATAGGCTTTCCGTTCCGTTCGCCGGCAAATATGACCGCTGCCCGCGCTGGATTGAACTGGCGACCGTCTTCCGATACTATGCCTACGTTCTCGAAGACGCAACGGATGAAACACTAGAAGAAAATAAATGAGTATAATATAAGACAGTGTCAGTTGTGATACAAATAGAACATTGTAGGTCTTTATGGATTGTTGGCCATGTAAAAAAGGAGAAGTTGCCAATCGTTGAGACAGCCACACGGTAACAATATAAAGAGAACAGAAATCTTGCTACTCTGTTTGCAACACAACTATCATGGTCAAGAAACGTTTTCGTAAGGGCGGAAATTAGGCAGTTAATCAACGGGATCCACATTGTGCTTGGTATTCTGTATATGTACTTAGAGAGCAGTGGTAGCCTGAGACTGCAATGGTGGCAGACAGGCGTTTTACTTTGTGTAAATTATTTCATCACCACTGCACTCAAAACGGTGAAGGAAAACATCGTGAGGAAACCGGCATGTCCTAGAACCAAAATTTGAATACATATGACATCTACCAACCCGCACTGGGCCCGCGTGGTGAATTACAGCCCACTTTCACCTGACGCCTGTGTCTCAGCTGTGGGAAAATTATAGGCTATAGATATGTACTTATGATTTAATATAGCTTTGCTCACCTTTGGCGTTTTATCAGTTTCATCTATAAAGCTCCCGCTTTCATTCAGTGCTTGTATGTAGGCTGTAATGGAAAATTATACATTAGTATCGATAGTATAATGGCCTGTGGATGGGTGACCATCCTTTTTATACCGAGTTGTTCTTCGTGGCTCCGAAAGTACGTCAAGCCGTTGGTCCCGTCTGTCATGTACACCTTTGTTATGTTTGACCTTTGTTTTGTTTATGTTTGACAACCAGTCTTACTAAGGGGTATCGTGTTACCCAGTAACTGGGTTGTGGAGGTCAGATATAGTCGGTCTATCACACACACACACACACACACATACACATACACACACACACATCGAACTTCAAGTCGCTTGTGGTGCGTGTTCCGAGACATCATCTCGAGAAGTTCCTCGAGGAAGAGTTCTGGCCGAAGGGTTTTGTGTATCACCGGTTTCGTGGCCGGCTACATGATACCAGTCAGCGAAACACGACACCGAATTCGTGTGCAGTAGTTTTAGTTGGTTATGTTGTATGTATTTATAGTATTTTTAAGTTATATTATTATAGTATTGTATTTGTGATTATTTTTTATGTATTAGTTTATAAGTATTGTTATGGTTGTAGTAGTATGTATTGTTTGTAGTACCTATTATGTATTGTTTTTTTTTATTTATGGGCCCTAGTTGCCTGAAATAAAGGAATAAATAAAATAAATAAAAGCTACATTGAGTTAGACTGGTGGCCAAACTGTATACTCGTAGTTGGGAAAAGGCAAGGTATGATATAGTATCGATAGTACTAAAAGCTAAGCTTTGATAAATTACATTAAAACCGTGATGAAAGTTTCGTGAATGAATGTGAAGACCAATGAAACGATGGATGTATGAAATTATGATATAGATGTGTGGCGGAAGATAATTATTCTGCACCGACCCAAAATTAATTATTGTCGTTGTGCTTACGGGCAAGTTCGCACCTGTCTTGTTAAGGCATCGTTACATAATTTATTTAATTATGATCTCCAACAAAGGATATAATAATAATATAATATTCCTCAACTTTCACATAACGCCATCTAGTCCCAAACTGAGCAGAGCTGGTGCTATGAGTACTAGACAACTGATAAACATGCATATATATTTCTATATACATACATATTATAGATAAATTACACCCAGACACAGAACAAATGATTGTGCTCATCACACAAACATTTGTCCTGGGTGGGAATCGAACCCACGACCTTGCGTATAGTAGTCAGGGCCACTGACCACTAGACCAACAGGCCTCCCTAAATACACAAGACATGACACATAAATAATAGGCAACTGGTGATAATGTTTACGAAGCTTACCCATTTCAATCCTGAAACTTTCATTGCAGGAGTTCATAACAGCTAAGACATCAACATCTATGTTATCAATGCTGCTATCCTGGTCAGATATGGTGGTAGTCGCCATGGCTTCCTTCGTCATCGCATCTTTCATTTGCGTATTCGCCGATTTCGTCAGTGCGAATGTGATCACGGTCAGAAATATGGCTAGTATCACCTTCGTCATTGTGATTGTGTGTCACGAATCCACTGACACTGAATATGGTCATTTGGTAATTTCGCTTTATATGTGGACTTGTGGAGTGGGTAATTGATTTATTCAGAGGTTGAAAACGTTTCCAACTTTTTACAAAAGAGATCTAGTTAAATATTGTTCTATCTCGCTTATATGATAAATGTTTTAATTTGTGTAAGTAGGTTTTTACAAACACTTTTACTCGTCAATCATATTTTAAAAACTAGATAAGGTCAGCGTTTCCTATCTGACTACTCTGAGAAGAAAGGCTGAAGCAGGGCACAGTCTCTTTCAAAGACCAGACATGATCTTGGTCAGATCATGTGAAGACCATGTAGATTGGTGTCTCAAATGGATTTTTGAGAACCTCACAGATTTTTGTGGACCTGTCCAGTCAGTGCACGCATTTGTCAATTATCGTCCAACTCAAGTCAGAATATAAGGAGTTCAACGATTAGACGAACAATAACAAAGAAAGGAAATTTGGGCAGGCCGCATAAAGTACTCAAAGTGCCAGACCATCATTAAAACTAACTGAAAGAAAAAAAAAAAACAAAGTCCCACATAGTCCTCACATTCACAATAATTAAAATAATACAATAATATTATACTTTACAAAGTAAATATTCATTTCACTACATATGCAAAATGTTAAAAAAAACCCACAAAAAAATACAAAATTCACTATGTATTCGAGCAGCTCAATCCCAAGCCTTCTTGTCTTCAATACAGGAAGGCTATGATAGGAAGTTTATTACAAAAATTATATGTCGTCGCAAGCGATATCAAGACGACAAAATAATCAAAATACTACTTCCGGTTGATTTCATAATATTGGTCAAACCTGAACTTAATTCTCATTGGTTGATCGGTTAGTACAGTGAACGCCGTGAGGTGGCGCTATAACTTCGCGCCATTTTCTACACGTGGACAGAGCCGATTGGAGAGCAGGCGGCTTTCGACTTGCGGAGCTGACGCCGGATGGTTGAGACCATACAATCGGAACTGTCATGTTCACCGTACAAACCTTTGTTTCTTACTGCTCATAAAGTGATTGTAAATTACCGAATAAACGTGACTGTGATTTGTGCTTCAAGCTACGTGTTACTAGTTTGCCCGAGTACCCACCTTCCTCATGGAACCCGTACCAAGAAACATACATTGGCATCTAAACGAGCACCTATTTTCTTGAGCCTGGTTACAGGAATTATTCAGTGGATGCAAAAAATCTTTGTTGAAGTTAAACGTTTGAAATTAAAATGTAAATCAATTTAGGAGTTTATATATTTTCAGACATATCCTCCACGTAAGTCCTGCACCCTAATTGCGTAACACACTATTACTCTCAATTTGAATCATGTTGAAGCATATTGCTAATCCATTGCTCCTTATGTTCGAAAAATGTGTCTGTTCAGCAACGTAAATAACGCAATGAATGTTGTTGAACTGTCAAATTTAAACCCATTGCTACTGATAGTGTGTTACTGTTTACCTATCACATATTGTTTTAATTTTCATTGCTACATAATCAGTCAACTCAGGCTATTGCAGAACACTGCTGGACATAGGCCTCTCCCTGGCCTATGTCCAGCAGTGGACTGCAATAGGCTGAGTCCTACAAGTCGTCCTCTAGTTACCACTAGGCCACCACTGGAATTGACCATCGTTGGGCTATAAGTTTAAAAAACATCATCTTGTTGATGATTTAAGTGAAATTCAGCGGTTTTTCTGTGTATACAGCGTGTAACGGAAGGGGGGTATCAACCCTGAAGGAGGTGAATGTGCTCATGAAACTCAACAACTCTCCCCAAAGAACATAGGTCGAAATATGAAAAAAAAATTTGGCCCTCCCATAGTAAATCAATCAGCTGGTAGTCAGTTTTGTAAGGGAGGGCCAATTTTTTTTTTCATATTTCGACCTATGTTCTTTGGGGAAAGTTGTTGAGTTTCATGAGCACATTCACCTCCTTCAGGGTTGATACCCCCCTTCCGTTACACGCTGTAGATCTATGCTAGAATCATCATGTGTATAATCTGTATAATTTTTAGTAAACCATAATAATCCAGACGCAGTAATTGCCGCAAATTGAGCGAGGTCTGCAGTTAATGTGCCATCAATATAATCGGAGCAATTTGTAATCATTGCCTTTGAAAACCTGGTTATTGTACGTGAGAACTTGCATCCTGTATTTTTCATTTCAGTTCGGAGCAATTGTTCAAATTACTATCTATGTTTCAGTTTTCTGTGTTTGCTTTATGCTGAAAATGCAACCATGTGTTTTTTATTTTTATTAACTTGTAGGCAAAAGACGAAGAACCTTTCAAATTAGCGATTTCCGGCAATTTGTTCACTTGCTAATTTTCATACCTGCTTATAATAAAGCTGAAGAGTTTGTTTGTTTAAACGCGTTGATCTATGGAACTACCGGTCGGATTTGAAAAATTATTTGTGCATTGTTTTGATAGCCCGATTTTTGGAGAACAAATCGCTATGGGTGTGGCTATAAAATTTGAGGGTTTCCCTCGATTTCCATGGGATTCCCTCATCATATTCCGACTTGGTGACAATGGGACCAGTTCGAGAACAAAAACAAAAATTTTTTAACATAAAAAAATCCATATATAAAGTCGAACATATAACCTCCTCCTTTTTGGAAGTCGCTTAATATAAAGCATGAGTATTGATCACCACGCTTGCTAAAGCCGTATTGGCAATTCCAGATACTGATTCACTTAGGAAAGGTAAATAATTTACTGTCTTGAAGCAAGTTTGTTGCTCATAGATCATTCACCAAGACGCATGACTTTTAATTTCACTCTCTTTTTAAGCTAAGTTTATAAACCATTATTATAATTTATTTGGACTTAATCTCTAAAGGCGTGCGTGTATGACTAGCAGGTAATTGCGTAACACACTATCAGTAGCAATGGGTTTCATTTTGACAGTTCAACAACATTCATTGCGTTATTTACGTTGTTGCGCAGACACATTTTTCGAACATATGGAGCAATGGATTAGCAATATGCTTCAAAATGATTCAAATTGAGAGTAATAGTGTGTTACGGGTGTAGACATGAACAACAATGAAAAGCAGTATGTAGGTAAGGAATGTATTGATTGGCGTTCTGTAGTTTCTGCTTACTCCCATGGGAAGAAGAGTTTATTGTATGTGTCATCTTTGATATTCTGTGTCCCCAATATATCAAGTGTGTATTCAAATACATTGCGCATAAAACATTGTAAGATTTACTAAAACCTTCACGAAGCATACATTGCTATCTACATTTGTTCCACATATCTGAATACCAAGGTTCATAGAAGTGATACCGGTCGTCTCCGTGCGATTTATCTTTCTCGCTCTGTAAAATACATATATTTCAGTTCCTATGTGTGTAGAAACTTAACTATGTTGTGATCTAAGTTTTGGGCCACTCATTTGCTTTCCCTACAGCCGATGTATTCTGTAAAATCACAGCGTAAAAACAGGTGGAGTGAGCTTGAAGTGAGCTGTCATTCCACTTGATGCCGACTAATATATTCCGTGAAATTGTCACCGTGCAAACTTAGGTGAAGTGAACTTGATGTCGGGATTAGTGCCAATCTCTAATGCCCTAGCATCAGGTGAAATGACAGCCCACATCAAGCTCAGTTCACCTAAGTTGTCACGGTGAGATTTTTACGGAATAGACCACCTGTTGACACGATTTATAACTCACTTCAAGCTCACTCCTCCTTAGTCTTCACGTTGAGGTTTTCACAGAATATACCGGCTATAATATTTTCTGCTAAATTAATTATTTCACACATCTGTACGTATCATCATTCTTCTTTGCGTTTTGTTTGCTTCACATTCCATAACAAATAGTCCTTACACTTGCACGTTTCTCTGGAAAAAACAATCTTGAACTAATTGTTCAGAAGAACACCAACGCATCTCGGAACCCGAAAAACAACAGTTGTTCATTTGGCAGGCTGCAACATACATGTGTCAAGTCAAGAACCACTAAATCTCCGTCGAGTAAACAGTTTTAGTTGAACAAATAATGTATTATTTATTTATAGTGCTCATTCGACTGATGTGTGATTTTACACGTGGTTATGAATGATGCCAATGCCCTTAGAATGTAAATGTGGGGGAATCGGGAAGATAAAATAATCGGCAATGTTTCATCAAACGAAAAAAATATACAAGGTGTAACTTAAATAACGCACAACCTTTTAAGGGGTCATTGTACTCATCATTATGAACAACTTTTACTATGGGACAAAACCTGAAATCGCGAATAAAAAATCAGTTGTTCCCTACATTTATGTTCGAATAACTCGTCAATATGTAGGGAACATCAGATTATTTTCCCGATTTCAAGTTTGCCCATAGTAATTTGCTGCTCCATACATTTTGACCGTAAAGTTATGCGTTTTTCTATGAAACAGAATGCGTTTTTTTTTTGATAACCGAGTAAAAAGTTCTATTTATTTATTTAAAACTTTCGCACAAAAGGTACAAAGGCGGTTAGAACACAAGTCAAGTCTAGTATCATCTGCTGAATTCATGATTTCAGTTTGCGCGTCGACATCCCTGCCACCCGTTTTTTTTTTACTTAAAATTATCATATACATATGATAATTTTAAGTAAAAAAAAACGGGTTAAGTCTTATGGACTTTTCTAGTTTGAATATTTAAACGGGCAATTAGGGACTATATAAAATAATCAAGATACTAGATTTGTTTATCTTTCTCGGCTTTCACGAGAAAGATTATTATTATTATTGTTAGTAGATTTTAAAACAAACTTTTGACTAAATGGAGGCTCAATGGTTTGATATGTTACCATTAGATACTGTTAAACGAGTAATCGCTTCCTGCTTAAAATTAGCGAATGAGTGTAAAAAAAAAAAAAAATTATATAAATACATTACCTATTCACCTCATCCATATTTGTTATATTCTGCATTGAAAACAAACAACTGTCTGTTTAAAGAATCACGAATTCGTAATGATCCTGGGAACTATAATATTTCCATTAACTATTTCCATTATTTATATTAACAGTGATTTTCCTGTGTTGATTTTAAAAGGCACAGCATAGTTGATTTCAAATGAATTATGTATCTGTGTCGAAACAATAATATGATAATATTTGTGATCGGTTTTTTTAGCTAGACAAGTTTTTGTGTTTGGTAGGTACTATTTATAAAGAGAAAGTGAGCCTATTCTAGAAACGTAATATGATCTGGTTATTATAGCACATAAGAAGCCTACTGCTGATGCTTGACCCTGATGTTGCGATATTATCAACTTCCCGATAAGAAAGTACACGAAAGTATAAGAAAGTACTGCTGATTAAATAATTATGAGTTGTGCACCTTACTATCGACTATAAAACTGGGTTAACCCGTAGTTTGCTGCAGTCATTTGTTAATTGAAGTTTTCATCAATTTGTAACCTATTACATGCAGTACGATTCTGTAACCATCTTACTGTGAAAAATTAGGTGAAGTGAGCGTGCAGTGAGATGTCAGTGTCATCCCACCTGATACTAGGGATTGACCAAGCATACATTTACAATCATAAATGTGTTAAATAAGATCCAAAAAAATAGTGTTTAAAATACTTTTAGGGATGATTTAATAGGTTTACAATTTCTAAGAAAAATTATCCCGTTTCCACATCTCAGCAAAAAGCATTAAAAATACAACTATTCGTACCTACTGCTAATCTTGTCGAAAGTTACATTTTAAAGATTCCACAGAACCTCATAAGTAAGGCAGAAGACTTCAAATGTGGGTACGTTACAAACACCTTCCAAAACCAAAAGTAATTTATTGAAACTAGGCAGAGAATCAGCAATTTTTGAACGTCCAAGCAGCACCCCGCTGTTTCACCCGCATAAGTTTCGATCTCGTGAGAATATCAGGATAAAAAGTATCTTATATGTTAATCCTGGTTATAAACTATCTATGTGCCAAATTTCATGCAAATTCGTGCTGTAGTTTTTGCATGAAAGAGTAACAAACATCCATCCATCCTCAGAAACTTTCGCGTTTATAATATTAGTAGGACTAGGACAGTCCCCCAAAACGCCCGCTCTTCCCCACTTCTTAGTGCTTTAGCTGAACAGAAGATGTGGTAACAGACTTCCCAGCAACACAGCTGTCTATTCAGTTAGAAAAACTTCATTCTATCGAGTAAGTACATTATAAAACATAAAACATTAAGTTATTTTCCATATGCCAGCTAGCATACGCCAATGCACCAACAAAAACAGTTTTCGGTGTCGATACCCACGTAAAGAAGGGCTCATCTTCATTGAGCCTGTTGAATACCTAAGCAGCCCCTTATCTTATCTTTACAAATTACGACCTGTTCGACTTTCTACAGTTTTTTCGCAGTAACTCATACGAATGGTCCACGACTAGTCGTAGCGATATAAACAATGAAGGGTAACGGATTTCAAACAATATTTGTAGTGGTTTTGTTAAATTTCAATATACTGGGAGTAGTAAGCGAAATCGACGGTAAGTTTCAGTAAGTCTTTCTACATAAAGTGTGTTGTGGACTGATTTCTCAGCCACAATTCTAGCCAGTGCCAATTTAAATCTTTTATCTTGCACATCACTGATATTGGTGAAGGAAAACATCGTTAGAAAGCCTGGCCTTATAGTTTATGTGAGTCTGAAATCGCCAACCCATCTTGAGCCAGCGTGGTGATCAATGCTCGCGCCTTCTCTGCATGAGAAGAGGCATGTGCCCTGCAGTAGGATAACAATGGCCTGGTATTATTATATTATTATCCTGCGTAGCTAAGAGTTGAAGAAATTAATCTCCCTGTAGTTTCCCCATAATTTTAAAAGTGCCATTAAAATTTAGTGTCTCTTAAATTAATCGATTCATATTTTCTAGAGTCAAACGAAGAAACACAACCACATTATGAATACATACAAATATTTAAAAGCATACCAGCGTTGTTTGAATACCTACTAGATGCATTAGAAGAAAGACCAGAAATATTAGAGAAAAACGATGTTACCATGTTTAACAGAAACATTGATGGTGGAGAGTCGGTCGAATTTGACAGTGAAAAGAAGATGGACAAACGAGATACTAATTGTGATAATACTAAAGCACAAGATGAACAAGGTGGTTCTAATAAAGTAAACAAAAGAGACTCCACTTCTACTAAAGATGTATCAGAAACCACTGTGGCCTACGAATATGGCAACAGTAATGTTGTCATGAAAGGTTTGGATGAAGTAGAAAATAACAAAGTGATTTCTAAAAGATTGGCCAATACAGATAGTTTTAACAATTTTGCTGACAAGGAAGGAATGAAAAGAGAATTACTAAAGAGAGAAGACAGAATAAGTAGAAAGAAGAGAAATGCTCTATTTAAATTAGACGATGATACGAATTACCTGTTTCAGAATTATGGTGAAGTGTTTTTTGGATTTGAACATTTATTTGGTTTAGATTTGAAACCTGAAGAAATTGAAGAACGCATACTAACTGCTGAAAAGCTACTGGAAGAACACAATAGTAAGAAGGATAAAAAATAAGAAATATAAGCAACAATGACTTGACTTGTAGAAAGAAACATTCAAGATTATCCTTCCGGAGTCATGTCTTGTTGTTTTCCCAGTAAATTAAAAATAAAATTCAATGTTTTCATTTGGTTGCTTATTTTAATATTAATTCGGAACAGTGAACACCTTGTATTTTAAAGGGTGAAAAGATGGTGAAGGGTTTAAAAAATAAAGTAGATTTTGATCTGAGAATTGTAATGCTTTCATATTTGATTTATCAATGACACAATCCAGATAGTCTTGAAAAAGTAAATGCCCTATATCTGTATGATGACGACTAAGTATGTAGCGATGCTTCCAAGAATCTGAAAAAAAAAAATCTATGGAATAGTCGTTAACTTATTCTGGCGTGATTTAGGAGAGGCCTATGTCGTGCAGTGGACTGCTATAGGCTAATTTGATTGAATTGAGCAAGTTTGGCTAATGAACAGCTATTATCAGCAAGAAAAACGAACACATTGTAATAATTTCTGGAAATGTCACCATAGTTTAGATGGAACGTTGCAGAATTCTTTATTGTTATAAAAGAACGGTGCCGGAATAATCTTGATTGTCAATACACTGGGCCGCAAAGAAAGCGGGTCGGTAATAAAAAATGTAACTTTTAAAATATTTGAGCAATCTTTTTAAAATAAAAGCTAAATTAAAGTTTATTTCATTAAAAATATAGGAAGAAGTAAAACGTTTCTTTCTTTTTATTTAATTTTGGTAATTGTGTTAAAAACAATAAATAAAAATAAAAACGATTTAAAAAAAAAAATCCGAAAGCCGCACCGTGCTAGTGGTAATAGAGAATGGTACTTTAACTGCAGAAAGATACGTGAATGTAATCTTAAATGGATATGTTGGCCCATTTTTAGTAAACATGCACGAGAACGCCATCTTTATGCAAGATAACGCTCGTCCCCATACAGCTCGGGTAGTGTTTGTCTACCTTGAATATGTCGATATCACACGCATGGAGTGGCCAACACGCAGCCCAGACTTGAACTCTATCGAACATGCTTGGGCCGAACTGGAACGACGTGTACCCCAGCGAAATTCCCCCCCAATCACGCTTCGTGAACTGAAAGAAGCACTGATAGAGGAATGGGAGAATATTCCTCAGCATTAGCTAAGAAATCTAGTGTAAAACATGCCAAACCGTATAACAGCTCAGCTCTATTAACAGCTCATGGTGGCAATACAAAATACTAAAATGTGTAAAAATTTCATATTTGATACCGTAGCACATTTTTCAAAATCTAGTGAAAATGGCCATTTTTACTTAACTCACTTTTATTCAAACTAAACTTCATAATCTTAAACTTTTATGACATTGATTTAGGCACTATAAATTTTGTCTATAATACAGATTTTATGTCATAAAGTTAGCCCCCTATATTTTGGATATTATTGAGGTTTTTGTTACCGACCCGCTTTCCTTGCGGCCTAGTTTATTAATTAGGCTGTTACCGTTGTAATTAGTGTCCTGTTTAAAGGAAACATTTTTAACGGTGCGTAGCTCACATCGTTCAGTATCAGATGCTGGTAGAACATCTGAAGTTCTAAAAACAGCGCGCTGTCCTCCGAGGATGCGTAGCGCATCATCTGACTCACCAGGTGCCTCGTCAGCTCCATCTAGAAATTCGATATCGGGAAGACAATCATTAGTGCCGATTCTCTTGTTCACAAATTAAACTAAATTTAAGTTCAGTGCATCTTTTTCTTTCTCTTTCATTAAGAAAAGGACAGAAGATAAATATTAGGTTAGTTTTGTTAAATTAGTCAGCGCCTGACGTAAATTGACGTATTTTTAGTAGCCAATTTTTTAATCACGTCTAATCTTGTCTATGGAGTATCTTAATTATAGGAATAAACTAATAATAGGTCTTTACCTATGAAATTGCCGTTTTGTACGAAAAAATTTAAACGAATTTTTTTCATGTATTTTTTATTTGTAGGTATTAATCGAAGTAATCACCCATGCAATCAATGCATCTTTGCCAACGCAGTGTCAGTTTATTGATGCCCTTCTTAAAGAAATCAGCTGGACGGGATGCAACAAATTCTTCAAAGGCATTTTCATCTCGGGTATTGAATATTTTTCCCGCCAAGAAGTTATCCAAATTCTGGAAAAAGTAGTAGTCTGTAGGCGCAAGGTCTGGTGAGTAGGGTGGATGACGGAGAGCTTCCAACCCCAGTTCTTGCAACTTGGAGACCGTCTGCTGTGCAGTATGAGGTCGCGCGTTGTCGTGCAGGAGCAGCGGAGACGAGTGATTGACCAATGCTGGTTGGAGATGTGCGAGCTTCTCCACCATTGTGTTCAGTTCTTCACAGTACACATCTGCAGTAATGCTCACCCCGTTTGGTAAGAAGCTGTGATGAATCACACCGGCGCTAGACCACCAAACAGTGACTATCACTTTTCTAGGGGTAAGTTTTCGTTTAGGGCATTGTTTAGGTGCTGAAGCAGGATCCAACCAACTTGCTGAGCGCTTGCGGTTATCAAACAGAATCCATTTTTCATTGCAGGTAACAATGCGGTTCAAAATTCCTTCATTTTTGTGTCTGTTGAGCAGTGCAAGGCACGTCTCGACGCGTACTTCGCGCTGGCGATCATTGAGTTCGTGGGGCACCCATTTGTCAAGCTTTTTTACCTTGCCAATTTGACGCAAATGGACCAATATTGTTTTGACGCTAACGTCGAAAGCTGCTGCTAATTCAGCCGTAGATTGTGTATCATCAGCTTCCACAATCGCCTTTAATTCGTCATTGTCGACCAAAGTCTTCGGACGACCGCAAGGTTCATTTTTCAGGTCGAAATTTCCAGAACGGAAGCGAGCAAACCAATAACAGGTGGTGCGTTGGTTTGTAGTGTTAGCTCCGTAAACGTCGTTGATGTTGCGTGCCTCTTGTGCCGCGTTGCTGCCACGACGGTACTCATATTCCATAATTACTCGAATTTTTAACGTATCCATGATGACGAAAAAGATTGAAATGCGATGAAAATGTAACACTAATCAATAAACAAAACAAATGACTACTTTTGGAAACAAAATTCCATTTTTTTTTAATAAAATTAATTTGAAATTAGAATTCTTAGCCAAACAAAAATTATTTTGATTTGAAATGGCCAGTACTGCAGAACGGCAATTTCATAGGTAAAGACCTAATATTTATCTTCTGTCCTTTTCTTAATGAAATAGAAAGAAAAAGATGCACTGATCTTAAATTTAGTTTAGTTTGTGAACAAGGCAATCCGCACCACTGTGCAGTTTAGCGTGGATCAACATAAACGTTGTGAAATAGAGGCCGTCCGTCGCGGCTGTCGTTCGTAGATCTATGACAGTAGTTCAGGGAGCCCGAAAGTCTGGCCACCAGTCTTACAAAGAGGTAGGTAGCTAGTTTCCCCAGTTACAACGATATTATAGGGGTCAGATAAGCAGTCGCTCCATGTGAAATACTGGCATTCAGCTGCATCCAATTAGACTGGAACTCCAACATAGTTGTCGCATAGGCTATGCAAATGATGATGAGTCTTAGGAGGAGAACTAAATCTTTGTAGCTTCGTCTTCAAGCTTACCTCATCATGTGTCCGGTGACAGGGTTCAATAATTAGCAACAAATTGCAAAAATGTAGCACAACCCAGTTTAACTGCAACAGTGTACTTGAACGATCAGACCTGGATTTGTTGACTGTAAAAGGACACAGAAATTACAATTTATGGCAAAAACTTACGGTTAGTTTCTAAAACGGTAAATAATGCTACAATATTTAGTGGTGATGGCATCTTGTAGTATTATTACATATATGATATGGCAGAGTAGGAAACAGGTGCATATTCACTTTTATGACTCAAAGTACTCTCAACCTACAGACATTAGTGATGACATGGTACGGCGTGATGACCAGGTGCAGAAGTAAGCACAGCAGTAGAGCTACGAGCACAGTCCCGTGACTATCATTGACCTGACGAAGCACGTCGCAGATGGAACAGTACAGCAAGGCCAGACGACGGACCGTGGTCGGGATTGATTTTGGAGAATGTTTTGGTTGTCCTGCAAAAAGTTAAAAAAATATCTTGGCTTTTAATTCGGTACAGAATCTTTTATGACAATTAGAGAAAAGGAAGGATTGATTCCTTTTACAATAACTAGTACAAATTACAAGGTGCGGTAACAAAATAAGAATTATTTTTTCTTTACAGACATTATTTATTTATTTATTAACCATTGATGACTTACAGCTAAAACAAACATAATAAAAAATAGAATGTGAGACTAAATTAAAAGTCATCACTTTTAAAAACAGATTGGAAAGAAAGAGTGTGAACAACACAACACAACTACCAAAAAAAAAAGAAAAAAAAAACACTATAACATACAAGGTTAAACTAAATTCACATTTCATATTCAATACAAGAATAAAAACCTGAACAAAACAACAAAATCTTAATTAAAAAACCTAAGGCTCATTAATATAATGATATAGATACCTATATACAGGGTCATAGTGTCGACCACGCTGTTAATGGATTTGTTGGTAACATTCGTGTACATGTCTATTCGGCATTCCCGGTTGGTCATTCCACGTTTTGCCTCAGGTGCTGCAAAAAACAAATATGTACCTACATATGAAAATTCTAGCAAGATCAATTAAGTAGAATAGATTTTAGATAGTGTAGGTATATTAAGCAAGTATACCTCGTTGGTAATACGTGTAGCTGTATATTACCTACGTTGTATTGTATTTGTTAGTAATTTTTTTGACCATAATGTTAGTTTACATCCCGCAAACTTTTCACAAGGACTTCAAGTTTCACTATAGAACAATATTCAACTTACAATTATTCATTATCTCTTGGAGGAGGTCCCTCAAGCAGTTGCTCAGCGTTTGTAAGGAGGTGAGCACAGAGGTTGTTGTCTCAAAGAAAGTCAGGAGAATTACTTGCTGCACCGCTGATGTTATGTTGTAGAATATATACATGCACGATGTCAGCACTGAAAGAGGATGGTTACAGTCAGCTTCGGGAGTAAAAGTCAGTGGAATGGAGAGACATGGTCGGTTGAATGGAGAGGGAGACGAGAAATGGTCCAAGGCTTGCACAAATAATGGGCATTTTGGACAATTTATGAAGTATTTGAAGTGGAGAGGTTGAAGACACGGTTGAAGTCTTTTTGAATAGGTGCTAGACTTATGTATATTTATTGATTTTTGTGCCTTTGGTTACGAAGCTTGAACCATAATGGGCGGCATACTGTTACAATAGATTCAGTAGATGATTCTAAACCCTACAGCGTTGAATTTTCTTTTACTAACCAATCCAAAAATTTGTACGCTTGGGGTTTAAAATCATGTGTGAAATTCATGATTACAGTTAGTGCGTTGATCTATGCCATCTTGTATAGTGCAAAATAGTGTCATCCACCCATAACGGTGTCATCCAAGCACTGCAGGAACTGCTACGGAGAAGTTACTGAACCTGTTTTGTCTGACCACCTGCGGTAGTACGAGTAGTATTTACACATACCTTTCCCGTGATAAGTGACGACTTGGTATATGAATAGGCCGTAATCTAGTAGTATAGTGGAACATGTAAATATTAAAGAGCTCATAACTATCAACATTCTTGTGCCCTCATTCGATGGCTCTTCACGGTAGAGACTCAATTTCAAGTTAATCTGAAAACAAAGTAAATTATGCTTATGGTCCTGTCTTTCTAGTACCGGTTGGGAGGGTTCCTCGTAAAAAGTACCAAACCAATATAGTTAATTTTTATACCCAAATATAGTGTAGAGCTCGGAGTAATGATTAGTTTTTGTTTCAAAGATATAATCAATTTAAAGTATTCTAGAACAACTTTTCATTACGAAATGTGACGACATCTATAGGCACGATATAGTACTAACGAAAACAGATTGTGATATAAATAACATTATTAGGTATGTGAATAATCACGTCATAAAGGCTTACCTTTATGACGAAATAACACAGACACTTATGTCTGTGTTATTTTAAAAACTGAGGATTAAGATAATAATAATTGATGTGGTGTTCTGAGTGTTATAGAATGCATGCAATGTTATATAAATTATTCATTTAGGAAAGTTGATTCAAGTAGAGCGAGTTTCCAGTTAACCACTTTGTTCGGTAGGTGGCGTTGAGCAAATGTCGTCACATTCTGAATCGCGGGGTTACTGGAGCGAAGTTCTTTTACAGAGCTTGTGGTAGGAGTAAAATGGGAGAAATCGTCATGTAACAAAAAAGCGCTATGCCCCCGCCATGCGAATTTTCATTTATGTAATAGACAGAGACAGACAGAGAGAGAGAGAGAGATAGCTTACATGGTTTTCGAGTGTACTACAAAGCCAATAGTGAGGTCAAAAAGAAAATACAAGATGGAGCTGCAATTTATTTTTAATTTTCGTCAAAGGTGTGGTTTTCATGATTTCCGAGAATGCTGAAGCCAATAGTGAGGTCAAAAAGAAAATTCAAGATGATGGTTGCAAAAATTTTAAATATTTTCATCATAGGTGTCGTTTTTTTTTTTTTCGAGGGTGCTGAAGCCAATAGTGAGGAATTTATAGAAAATTTTTAATTATAAAACTGAAATTGTTGTCTTAAAATTGTAGGAAAGAAAGTAGTTTCGTAGAGACAGTAGATGTTGTTATGGTTCTGGATTGTGGGCCTGGCTCTTAGAATATTTGTTAATTTGGAAAAGCGGGAAGTGGTCAGATCATCAGCCTCGTGCAGGCGCTTTTATTTTTATTTATTCTCAAACATCAAAGTGACACTTCTTCGCACTGACACTATGAACCCTGAAGACGCAGTGACTGCAGTCGAAAGGTCTGTGGTAGAAAACCCCAGGTAACGCGTCCCACCAGGCAAGATCGGAAGATTCTTCCTTCTCAATGTAGATGTAAATGTAAATGGTAATTAAACCTTTCCTAAGCTACACATTTTCCGACATCCATGCGAACGAAGTCGCGGGCACAGCTAGTCGTGATTAAAATCGAAGACTTCTACCAACCCGCACTTGGCCCGCGTGGTAGATTACAGCCAACTCGAGGAGGCCTGTGTCCCAGCAGTGAGAATATGGCTAATTATGCTGTGTGGAGAAATTTGTCCACTGGTTGCAGTTGGTTGTTGTGAATTACGTGAGACATATCTTTTTCTCAAAGTATTGAAAATCATAATTTCATTTTGGCGAGCTTCCATTGGTAGCAATGAATGTACCTTCATCCGGCGCACAGCCAGTCAGCCCCGTTATGTTCAAACTGAGTGGCTGCAATTTGTACCTCGAAATCATGTCATAAGGAACAGGGATTTTAATGACCCTTACGAAGTTTGAAATTTCTACGATCAGAGCTTTGATCCAACCTTCCAAAAATGATGACTAAAGACGTGATGGCAGAGTGATAAAGAATAGTCAATTTGGTGCTGTTCCTTTGACAGAACTTTGAATGCTACCTACCTCTTGAAGCTTCAGCATGTAAACTGTGAGCCACTTCATCCGCATCAGCCCAGTGAAGGCCGCGGTACAGACCACCAGCCCCACGGTGCCCACATCTGCCACCCACACGATACGGGTGGAGTTGGTGCGGGTTCGGTACGAGCGCTGCGGCTCAATGAGTATGTCTATTGCTATGGTTAATGTTGAAAGAAACCCTGGAGAAGATAGTGGTAGTTAGGCTATGAACTGCTTATCATCATTCAGCTAAAAGACGTCCACTGCTGGAATGGCCTCTCCAAGCATTGGCTTGGGGAGGCCATTCCAGCAGTGGAAGTACAAAACTTATCGTTACGGCAATCCATAACGATCGGTTCTGTACTTCTCGCATCCAGCTCATTCCTATGACTTTCACAAGGTAATCGGTCCATCTTGAGGGGTGCCTGAAAGTGTTTATCAGAGAAAAAAATTGGCTGAATTGCTCTGGATTGATGGATCTAGCTTTTAGTTAAAGTTAAGTGGATGATAATAAAAATGTTTGCTTGCCGAATGGTGAAATATGGCTGAGCTATTTGCAAAATAAATATTCTAACAACTCTGCACCTTTCTTATGATCTGCTATTTCGTATGAACTACATGTTTATAAGCATTGAAATCTTTGCCGCGGCTGTCGGTTAGGCAACGAACACATCTGTATTGTAAAAGCCTGTTAGAACCGTGGTTAAAGTGTGTGAAGAATTTGGAGGAACTCATTAGACATTTGTCACCTTTCGAAGTAAAACTGGAGCTTGGACGAGGTCTAAAACATTTTTGGTTTAAATAAAAACGATGATGATGAATTATAGCCCACTTCACAAGTAGGCAAACTGAAAAAAAATCTACTCACATAAAGTAAGAGAGAGTGTCTTTCCGTAGAAGTTAGCAGCCTTCGACACACGGACGCACCAGCCGGCGGGCGTGCGCCTGAAGCTGAGTGGAGCCACACCGACGATCTGTGACATTCGCAGCATGAAGCACTGCGGGCCAGACACTACACACTCTGTCTCAGGGGGCGAGTACATCGTGCATTACCTGGTACCTGGAGAAATTAATACTTTTTATCCAAACAGTTATGTATGCTACTAATCACATACTGGCTAAAACTATATAAAAAAAGAGGAAAACAACGAGGAAGAGTACCATCGACACGAAAAAAGAAGATCTAAACAGTTGTATACCACTTCCCATGGCCCAAGGGCTGGCTTTTGCTTTGGCCAGAGGCTAAGTATTGCCATCAAACGTGGTAACGCCACCAGTCTTTTGGGCATGCCACCAGTTGACAGCGATACGGAAGGATATTTTGGTTTATTTTTAAGCTTTTAGATACCTATTTCTACCTAGACCTATTCCAAAAGTAAGCAGAAACTACACAATGATACGATTAAAAACATCGTTAGTTTTTTTTTTTTCTAATTTGTTCAATTAAGACATCTCTTCAATCAACTCAGCCTATCGCAGTCCACTGCTGGACATAGGCCTCTCCCAGACTGCGCCACAACACCCTGTCCTCCGCCTTCCGCATCCAGTCCACCCCAGCCACCTTCTTTAGGTCGTCCGTCCATCTAGCTGGGGGGCGTCCCACACTACGCTTGCCGATACGCGGTCTCCACTCCAGGACTCGTCTGCTCCACCGGCCATCGGCCCTTCGACAGACATGGCCAGCCCACTGCCACTTCAGTTTGCTTACTCTGCAAGCTATGTCGGTTACTCCGGTTCTTTTCCGGATAATTTCATTCCTGATTTTATCCTTCAAAGAAACTCCGAGCATAGCTCGCTCCATAGCGCGCTGAGCGACCTTGAATTTGTGGACCAGCCCGACCGTCAGTGTCCACGTTTCAGCACCGTATGTCATGACGGGCAGGACGCACTGGTTGAAGACCTTAGTCTTCAAGCACTGAGGGATAGGCGACGAGAAGACTTGACGAAGCTTTCCAAATGCCGCCCAACCCAACTGTATCCTTCTGTCGACCTCTTTCTCAAAGTTGTGTCTACCGAGCTGGATGACTTGCCCTAGGTAGACATAGTCCTTCACAACTTCGAGAAGCGACCCTTCGATGTGGATGGACTCGGCAAGACGTGCGAATTGTACATGACTTTTGTCTTGTCCAAATTCATGCCGAGGCCAACCCGCCGGGAGGCTCCATTTAGGCTGTGCAGCATTCGGTCTAGCTGTTCCAGCGTCTCTGCCATTATGACGATGTCATCGGCAAATCGAAGATGTGAGATGTACTCGCCGTTCACGCTGATCCCCTGTCCAGTCCAGTCCAGCGTCTTGAAGACGTCTTCCAGCGCGTTGGCGAACAATTTAGGGGATATTACATCCCCCTGTCTCACCCCCCTGAGCAATTGGATGGGGCTGGTTTTTTGATCCTGGATCTGGACAGTCATCGTTGCAGCGTCATACAAACATCTCAACACTTCGATGTAGCGCCAGTCAATTCGACATCGTTGCAGAGAGGCCAGAACTGCCCATATTTCGATGGAGTCGAAGGCTTTCTCGTAGTCCACAAATGCCATACACAGCGGCTGATTGTACTCCTCGGTCTTCTGTACAATTTGTCGAACAGTATGTATGTGGTCTACGGTACTGAAGCCTTTTCGAAAACCGGCTTGTTCTGGCGGCTGGAACTCGTCAAGTCTCCTGGCGAGACGGTTCGTGACGACCCTCGAGAACAGCTTGTAGACGTGGCTCAGAAGCGAGATGGGTCTATAGTTCTTCAGCAAGGATTTGTCACCTTTTTTGAAGAACAGAACCACCACACCCCTGCTCCACGCCTCGGGCGTTGTACCCTCTCTTGTTGTAGACATCTCTTACCTTGACCAAATCTTTATTGTTCTGAACAAGTCCGTCAAGACTAAATCCGACGAATGAAGAAACAGTTGAAGCTATTGTCTTGTAAAAACACAATGTAAACACATGAAAAATAAATTAAAACTAATCTTAAGGTTAATCAAATGTCAAAAATATTTTCCTTCAGCAAAGATTATAGAATCATTAATGATGGATAAGAAATAAGAAATTATGACTTATTAGTAAAAGGTGTTTGGAGATTAGAAGGTTTAAAATAGTTTATAATATTCTAGTTTCAAATAGCCATGTGACCCAATATTTCTATTTACTTATATTTTTCTTATCCAAACAGCTTATTCACTCAGCTGAACTGTAGAGAGCTACGATTTCTTTTTAACCGACTTCAAAAAAAGGAGGAGGTTATCAATTCGACTGTTTTTTTTTTTTTTTTTTTTTTTTTTTTTTTTTTTTTTATGTTTGTTACCTCATAATAACCGACTGGGTGAACCGATTTTCATGATTCTTTTTTTATTTGAAAGCTGGTGCTTCCCGTGTGGTCCCATTGTCACCATTTCAATATCTGATGATAGGATCTTGTAGAAATCGGGGGAACTCTTCAATAAATAACAGCAGATTAACCGCGATTGTTGCTATAGCATATCTAAGCATTGTTTACACCATCACACAACATAATATCACGCCTGTACTCACTACAAAGGTTATAATTTTTTTTATATTATAATAATAATTAATACCAGTAAAACAACCGCGATTGCTGCTATCGCATATGTATGCACTGTTTACGCAATCGCACAACATAACATCACGTCTGTACCCTATAAACGCAGATGCAGATTCCTGTCACTGATATTTACATAGCAAGTAGTGTTTATATGAATTTGATTGGGGTAGATATAACTAAAAAGTGAAAAATAAAAAATTTTATATAAAAAAAACAACCGACTTCCAAAAAAACACTACAAAGTGAAAAATAATTTTAATTTCGGAAGTCGGTGTCAAAAAACCAAAATGCGGAACCAACGACACCGACTTCCAAAATTAAAATTATTTTTCACTTTGTAGTGTTTTTTTGGAAGTCGGTTGTTTTTTTTATATAAAATTTTTTAATTAGGTATACTTCAATTGTTATTTAAAAGTGCTTATGGTTTTACGAGTACCTATCTATAAGCGTGTCTATTTTAGCTTGACCTGACTAGTATAGATAGTAATAAAGCCTTCAATATTAGTTACTATGAATTTGTCTCACGAACGTTAAAACACATCTACCTAAAATTAGTTGTTTTAAAGTGCAGAAAAAAGTTGCGAAGTTGCATTGTATATTTTGTAGTGTTTGATGTATTTTTTATGTTGTGTATTTTCGTGGTGTACAATAAACCTACTACAGGTCATTGCCATCATCTGCCTAGCATTTTCCCAACTATGTTGGGTTCGACTTCCAGTCTAACCAGATGCAGCTGAGTACCAGTATTTTCCGTGGAGCGACTGCCTATCTGAACTCCACAACCCAGTTACTGGGTAATACGATACCCCTTGGTAAGACTGGTTGTCAGAGTTTCGGGCTACTGACGACCCGTAACGACTGTCAAAGATCTACGAATGACAGCCGGGACTAACGGCATAACGTGCATTCCGAGGGACGGAGGGGTCTTGATATGTAAAGATGGGCACCCATCCACGGAACAATGTGCGAAGTCAATAACTGTCTTTACTTTGTGGTTGCCGAATATGTTGCTAGTGTCAGTTTTCATTGTAAACACAGAACTGACCTCGGAACAAAGTTCAGTAGCACGGTCAGATTGTTTGTGTCATTCGACTATCCACACTTAATTCACTCTAACACGTTCTTTAAACAAAATAATATGAATTGTTTTTCTTGTTAAACATGGTGACAGTTTAAGTATTTATATAATTCTGTTATTGATTCGGAAAACGTTTGTAAACATTAGGATTACGAGTCATTGTCCAAATGGTGTTAATGAATATTTTGATAATATCTCTGAAATTGAAATTTGTTATTACGAGTAAAACTTCCAATTTGAGTCCAAATGGGCTGTATTTCATTATAAAAAGAGCATAGTTAAATTCGACAATCACCTTTCATATACGCATAGCCAAGCGCATATTGGAGCTGCAACGGGCCACAGCGATACGCATTTTCATATAAAAAGGGCGGTGCGGCCGCCTGTAGTATGCGTTGGTTCATAGAAAATGGGATGACCCTATCTGCGTTAGTTTTATCATCATCACGAATCCAAAATAAATAAATAATAAAACACTTTATTGCAAAGAAGTGTCAATGATTTTTGAGTTGAACATAGCTAGTAGTTTGTTTCAGGAACTTCATTTTTGGAGACAAAAGCATGTTCGCATTTGTCAAGACAAAATAAATAAGTTCACAGAAGAGCACATTTTGCCTAAATAAATCATTCCACTCTGCCATTAGAAGCAATGGTAACATCGCAACTACAAAACATTCGTTAATCTAAGCCAATAATTGACCAACGCGGTTAGAGTGATTGATTCAACCTAATTTTTCTTAGTGTAAAAAGAGGGGCTTATGGGTGCATAGAAAAATGCTGTGAATGATGTGAGTAAACCTAAAGACAAACTCTATTAACTTTCCCGAGGAAGCTTTATACGCAAATCCCTTATTGCACTCACAAATTCACCGGTTGCACAACAGAAAACAAGATTAATCAAATTGAAATTCTTTTATTTTTTTAATGTCGTCTTTGCCCCTGGGGTCTTTCTTTACTGCAGGATTTATCTTATTTACTACAGTCTATAATTGTATTTAGTA
Source organism: Eremobia ochroleuca (assembly GCA_949629135.1). NCBI lineage: Eukaryota > Metazoa > Arthropoda > Insecta > Lepidoptera > Noctuidae > Eremobia > Eremobia ochroleuca. Next base: position 3,562,127 of record OX451404.1, on the reverse strand, counting down.
TGTTCGCGTTTCAGAACCAAGAAGGCAGATAATATAAAGGCACTTAAAAGGCACTTAAAAGAGTGTCCGTGGAGTTTCTTGCCCGTTCTTCTCCACAGGTACCTACTACGCTTTGGAATGGGCAACTAGCTTCATCTTTCTGACTGACTGACCCCTTGACAATTCAAAAGTGCCTGTAATTGGTTTACTTGAAATAAATGCTTTGAGTTTGAGTTTATAGAACCTACTATTACAACTAATATTCGTATAAATAAAATTCTTGAATATTCCGCCTATAATAATTAAAGCTAATCACCTACCTCACAACCCCCCTTATACCTTCAATGTTAAGCCCATTTCTTAAATTTAATCAAAATAATTTAATTTAAAATAAAATTTTAAAAATTTGGCACCTAAAAATACATAAAATTAGCACAACTCTAACGCAGATTAAATTGTATGAAAATTAAAAGGAATAAAAAGAAAACATAATGTTAACAAAACATATACCTATTTAGAAGACGTAAAAGGATATCTACAAATAAAACTACACTTATATTTTTTTGTTTATTTCCAAATACCAACCACCGCATAAATACAATTTTTTTAATATCATTTTTTTTTAATTTAAACTGGCACTTCTATTGTTCATCCTAAGCCCGGTAACTTCATAGGTCTCAGCACTGCTTGAAACGTACCCATGAACATCTGAGTATCGCCATCTCCTGTTGGTATAGGCAAAGGATTCTCACCTTCAGCCTGTCTCTTTGTCTTTCCAGAATTGTTTTCTGGATTCGAATTATTATCCAGTTCTAAGGAATTACTATTACCGTAATTTAGAAGGTTTTCTTCGCTCAAAACAATTGAAGAATACTCATTTACCTCTCTTTTCTTTGGATTTAAGTTATCATCATAATTTTCTTTTTCTTCTTCTTCGTCCTCTATTTTACTTTTTATTTCATATTCTGTTGATTTATCTATTTCGTCTGGAGATCTCTTTGTTAAATATTTTGTTAGCTCAAAATTCGTTAGGCTGTCTGGCGCAACTTTAGCTTTCTGACTGCCTGGTATATCATGCGCAGCTTTAATGCCATCTTGAAGTTTTTCTTCACCGCCCTCTTTCTTTGATAAATCGTTTTTGGATATAATTGCATATTGGAGAGGAGACAGATTTTTAAAAACATTATAATTCGTCAATTTTGTATTTGACTTTTCTTTATCTTGAAAGTACCAAGTATTTTCACGTTCCCAATTTAAAATAAGTTTCAGATTGTCAGTTGTCACAATAAGATTTTGAATCAGAATGTCTTTATAAACTTCATATTCCTTTGTTTGGCGCTGATTTATTTGAAATATTTTTATGGAAAAAGTTTCTGCATTAAAAACAGTTAGAACAAGAAGGAGTAAAAATTGTACACCCATATTTTTCTCGGTGTTTTAGCAAATAATGGTTTGTGAAGATGATGTTACGATAATGAATATTTACCAGTACGATATGATAAGGATCTAAAATAGCTGTAGTTCATTTAGGACGATAGTGTGAAACGGTGTTACTTGATAATATCGGTTCGCATAATTATAGAAGCGTTGATGATAACAGAGTACACGACAGAAATATGAAATGAACAAAATACCTTTTGTTCTGCTTAGGAATGAACCCAACATCCCACACTCGACAGCTGCGATTTCAATTAAACTACAAGATAGATGACCATCGACTAACCAGACTTATGCGTTGTATGAATAACTAGCGACCCGCCCCGGCTTCGCACGGGTGCAATGCTGATCACTGCATAGTATAAAACAAAGTCGCTTCCCGATATCTGTCTGTCTCTATGTATGCTTAGATCTTGAAAACTACGCTACGGATTTTGATGCGGTTTTTTTTATAGATAAGAGTGATTCAAGAGGAAGGTTTATATGTATAATACATGCATAATATAGTAGAGAAACACTGATAATTTTAGAGCCATTATTTCTCGTAAAAAGTATAGGATAAAAAATCGTTATTGTGGGTTATCCCTAAGAGATAGACATATGCCATTGTGAATTTTTTGTAGACCTTTTTAAGGTGTACAATACTGTAGTACATTATTTTGATCTATCTCGTAGGATTCAGCCAGCGTTAGCAATGTAAACGCAAAAAAATGTGTTTATTTACGACATCACATTAGAAACCTCTAAAATTAGCAGTGTTTCTCTACTATATTATGCATGTATTATACACATAAACCTTCCTCTTGAATCACTCTATCTATTTAAAAAAACCGCAACAAAATTCGTTGCGGAGTTTTAAAGATCTAAGCATATATAGGGGCAGACCAAAGACTAGTGGTTATATTCTCTATGGGGCAGACAGACAGGGAAGCGACTTTGTTTCATACTATGTAGTGATTTAACAAAGTTGTACCATGACCCCGCCTAGTACACTGTTATAATTTATACCATAGGTACCACGACCTGGAACTGAAATCTTTTATAATAATTATGAAAATATTATTCTATTCAGACAAGGAAAACGCGCGTTTGGAACGTAGACGCGCGTTTGGAACGTAGACGCGCGTTTGGAACGTAGACGCGCGTTTGGAACGGAGACGCGCGTTTGGAACGCATTTATTGCCATGCTTAATTACCTAAGTTTTTGTTTTGATTTTTATACCTACTGCATTGCATCGGTAGAGGGGCCCATGGATAAATAATAACAGTCGCACAGGTCGATCGATCAGGTTAAGCTACGCTTGCCGCGGTTGGTCTGTGGATGTGTGACAATCTTTACATACCGAGACCCTTCCGTGCTTCGGAAAGTACATTAAGCCTTTGGTCCCGGCTGTTATTCGTGGATCTTTGAGCATCGTTACGGGGAGTCAGAAGCCCGAAGGTCTGACAACCAGTGTCACCAAAGGGTATCGTATTACCCAGTAACTGGGTTGTGGAGGTCAGATGGGCAGTCGCTTCATGTAAAATATTGGTATTCAGCTGCATTCTGTTAGACTGGGAGTCGACCCCAACATAGTTGGGAAAAGGCTAGGCAGATGATTGCATCGGTACAAATCAAAGCATCTAAGAATCTGACACCCAACCGGTCGCATACAGTACTACTTAAATAATTATAATGAAGTACACTATTACCTCCATTCCATGGTTCATATAAACTAAGATTCACGTGCCAAAACTACGAGTACATAGTTATAACTCTTGATTCTCATTCACAAAAACAAAAAGATCAGTATAAATACCATTAAGACACTGTAATGCACACTTACGTTCATTGCAGTTTTTCCATCGTGTTTACAAAACTAACATAAACATCTACGGCAATGTATAGAGTTTTTAAGAAATAATCACAGCGTTACCCACCGAACGGACTGGCTCTCAAGCTATGATTCGGTTTAGTCCTCGCCCCGCCCGCCCAACATCTCCACGCGTTTCTGGGACCCTAGTACTTTACTTACGATATTTTAAATGGTTGTTACAAGTTTTACACAGTTTTGCTAGAATATGTTGTTGTTTAATCATGTAAATGGGTGAAAAAGTTCATTGAACTCAGTGGTTAGTCATCAATGGGTATGTAATTATTTTTGTTGTTTGTTTTAAGTTTACTTTTAAATATAATATTTTTCGTCTCTATCAAAGTAAGTTATTTCATCACCACTGCACTCAAAACGGTGAAGGAAAACATCGTAAGGAAACCGGCATGTCTTAGAACCATCAATTCGAAGACATGTGACATCCATCAACCCGCGCTGGGCCCGCGTGGTGGATTACGGCCCACACCCTCTCACAGAGAGGAGGCGTGTGTCACAGCATTGGGAATATTATAGACTGATTATACTTTATCAAAAGATGAAACTTTTATGAAACAATAGATTGTTACGAATATTTTGTCATTTAAATACGCTATGATTTTAAGTAATCTTTTTACTTTTAACTTAAAACAAAAGTGAATGATAGACTTTTCATTTCCTATTCAAATAGATTTATATAGAATCGCGAAGACAGACTAAATGTTTATATTATCACGTGTCGAATATCCCCAATATTCCTTAATGGATATTAAATGCTTTTCTGATAGTAACGCTGATAGTTTTAACTGTCAATATTCGATTACATTTCGTGTTGTTTACGCATATTGGTCCTTTGATCTATGAGTTGTTTACGTCATTTTGTAAAGCGGCGCCATTTGACTAAACAATGTCGGTCACAGTGAAAATATGTAAAAATAATCGCTGTCTATTTTCTATTTTCTAATGGCGAAAAAACACATCTTTTTCACACATTTTTATTGGGTACTGGAAACAGATTTACATATGTACGGGACAAAATGCCACGTAAAACCAAAATCTTAAAATAATAATATTATGTACGAGTAGATATATAATATTATAAATACATAGAGCAGTTGAATCAATAAAAAATCTATGCTGAAAGCCGGTAAAAATAATATCAGTTAAACAGCAGATATTTTGTACAGACACCAGCACATCGAACAACCCGAAACTGTCAAATTTTCCCAATCAATTATGAACGTAATGCTTTAGCGATAAAGTTGTAAATCTATTAAAGAAATTTGACAGATTATAGTAGCTTGATGTGCTGGCGTCTGTGCCATTTTAAATAATTTCACTGCCTGAAACTAATTCAAAAGTAGCTTGGTTAGCTTAGCAAACTCCCTTTATTTATAAACGTTGGTTAAAGGTAAGAGACGTGAGACGTTTAAATGTCATAAATGTAGTGTATATGTATGTATGTCATGTATGTAGTTTTTTTTTATCATTGTTCGGTTCAACCAAAGCACCTGCCATCTAATCTCTTCACCACCCTTGTGTTGACTGGTAGAGAATGCCTAAGGCATGAAGTCCTCCTTTGTACCTTTTTGTGTGCGAAAAGTTGAAATAAATAAATAAATAAATGTATGGTTAAATTACTTAACCCTTAAATGCATAATGTTGCCATATGGCAACAAAGTACGTCATTTTTTTTTTTAAGAATGTGATCCATAGCTGTGAGTTTCTGAACGCACCTCTTTTTGTCAAAACAATATATATACTCTATGAATATTAATACTTTTATGTAATTATAATATATTTATTTTTTCTAAATTCTATAGATAAATATCTATACAATAGCATTTTTTGCAATACGATGTAATAAATCATGCATTTAAGGGTTAACTTTAAGCAACGTTTATAATAAAGCCATTTATGTTTAAAAACCATCCACGTGTGAAAACTAGTAAACACGCCTGTCGTCGTTAGTCACCGTCTAATCTTTTACCACTACATGACGTATTCTCGTTTATCTCACGTCCCAAAGGAAAATAAGAACAGCCGGTCGATTCTGGAAAAACCTCACCGTGATAACTAAGGTGAAGTGAGCTTAGAGTGAGCTGTGAGTCATGCTGATGCTAGGTATTGACACTATTGACGACTCACTCCACGCTCACTTCACCTAAGTTTTCACGGTGAGATGGTTACAGAATCGCACGGCTGTAATAATTTGTCAGTGGAACGATCGTCACTTGTTCAACAGTGTTGAACAGGCGTTTCATAATGTATAATACTTATTGACACTAACATTAAAGTAACCAGCCTATTTCCTATGATCTACACGCACACACATACACTCACTCTTACACACCGACACTACTTATTCTAAATTGTTTTGTTTAATTTTAATTTTAAGATTTTTGCCTTTGAGTTTTGTTTTATAATTAAAAACGTAGAAATAACTAGCGTAGAAATTCTTCATCATATATATATATATAAAAAAAATCAGATGTTTCATAGAAAAGTGTTTGGAATAGTTTCTTGGTCTAATATGTACAGACACCTACAATTATTTGCGTGCCGATGTCCCTGACACGCTGTATATCTGCCTACCATTATTTAGGGGGTCTATTTGCAATCATTTTTTTTTTAAAACCAAGTGAGTGCTTATTTATTTATTAAATTTTATGCACAAGTAAAAGAAAGTGCTGTACAAAGACGGACGTAATGCCTGAGGCATTTTCTACTAGTAAACCTTAGGGTGATGCAGAGACAAAATATGGCATGGTATGGTATGGTTACATATTTTGATTAAAAAAAAATGGTGACATGCAAGCATGCACACGCTAACGATGTTATTTATTACAAACTTTATCAATACTGTTCACATTGGTATGACCGGTGACAGTATAGCTACTTTAATTGCTTTGGACACGTCAATCAATTATAGCAGTAGGTTATTTTGTAACAAGTAGAAACATGCTAGATATTTTTTAGTTTATGATTTTGTACTGTGGCATAAGGTTGTCAGTTGCGTTGATAAAAGGACCAGCGGTTTAATTGCATAATACACTAAGGGCTCTTTCTCACGGCAAGATCCCGCTTTTTGAAGTATACGGCAAACAGGATGCTTGTGTGAAACACGTACACTACTAAACGGGATCCTGCAAAAAACGGGATCATGCCGTGGGAAAGAGCCCTAACAGTAGCAATGGCTTCCATTTTGACAGTTCAACAACATTTATTGCGTTATTTACGTTGTTGAGTAACAAATCTTTCGAACATATGAAGCAATGGATTAGAAATATCCTTCAAAATTATTCAGAATGACATAGATAGTGATACGCAATTAGGGTGCTGGTTTTTCATTTATGGCTTTTGAGTTGTAATTATTCTAGAGTAGATGTGATTAATCTTCAGTGATTAAATAATATTATAAGGGCGCCGATAACCTTGTTCACAAACTAAACTTTTAAGTTCAGTGCATCAGAAGATAAATATTAGTTTAGTCCTGTCAAGTTAGTCAGTGCCTGACGTAAATTGACGTATTTTTAGTAGCCAATTTATTAATCACGTCTAAACCTATCTATGGCGTATCTTAATTTGACAGGACTAAACTAATATTTATCGTCTATCCTTTTCTTAATGAAATAGAAAGAAAAAGATACACTGAACTAAAATTTAGTTTTGTTTGTGAACAAGCGAATCGGCGCCACATTATAATATTATTTAGCAGACTCATATAAAAAAAAATGCGTGTAAAGAGACGTAAAGTGTTAGTTTTAAGAACACTTTGATCAAGTGGCACTGTTTTTTTCGGAATAATAATAATTAATTAACTGGGTTCTAATATTAAATTATGAATCTGTGCGTTTAGTGAAAGTGTATGCCAGTTTTTACTATGGAAGAACTGCGATGATGTGGTGTCTTAAAATAAATTGTGATTTGTGAATGAAGACATTGGCAATGTTATATGTTAATGTTATAGAATCACGTCACTATTTTGGTACGTATTATAAACTTAAAGCTTCTGTTTACTTATGAAACCCTAGTACTCTGTTTGTTTATCAACGAGAATCTATGGCGTACTTACTTCCTTTACCTATGATTTTATGACTGTTTCTCTAAATAAACATTAGGCAGAGCACTATTTTGTCAGTTCGTGGATATCTTGAAAACTTTAAAATCTACCAATAATGCTGATCAGTTTTTTTCTTTGAACGCGTTAATATCTGGAACTACAGTCGGATTAGAACATTTAATACTCAATACTCAATATTTTTATTTGCATTCCACAATGTGAATTTAGGTGTAGTTACATTATAAAGTATACATAATATTAGATCATTGTGGACCCTGTCGGGCACAGCAACATAGGATAGAGGAAGAGGTCTATTATTATATTCTATATTTATTGTTGCCTTTGATAGCCTAATTCATGAGGGGCCCGTGGCTAAATAATAACAGCCGCACAGGTCGATCGATCAGGTTAAGCTACGCTTTCCGCGGTTGGTCTGTGGATGGGTGACCATCTTTACATACCGAGACCCCTCCGTGCCTCGGAAAGCACGTTAAGCCGTTGGTCCCGGCTGTCATTCGTAGATCTTTGACAGTCGTTAAGGGTAGTCAGAAGTCCGAAAATCTGACAACCAGTCTTACCTAGGGGTATCGTATTACCCAGTAACTGGGTTGTGGAGGTCAGATAGGCAGTCGCTCCATGTAAAATACTGGTATTCAGCTGCATCCGGTTAGACTGGAAGCCGACCCCAATATAGTTGGGAAAAGGCTAGGCAGATGATGATGATAGCCTAATTCATGAGGAGGGTTATTTTACATCACACTAGGACCAATAAGAACCGAGCAAAAAGCCGGAAAGAACGCTAAGTGAAAACTAGGGGTTTTATAATAAAAATGTGACTGTTATTTTATAATAACTTGGCATTGTGTATCTTAGGACTTCCACGCGAACGAAATCGCGGGCAGAAGCTATGAAGGGTACGGACACGAAGTCAGCGGGAGCGGGGCGGCGGCCGCTCCCCGCGCCGCCGCCCCGCGCCCGCCCCGCAATCGCTGACTTCGTGACCGAGGCCTCAGAACCACGCGTGTCATGATTTCTGAAAACGTTTTTAATCCTTTTCACAGCGTCTGTAACTCAATAGACGCAGAAGCTTTTGAAATAGATAAGGAAGAGTTGTTAGGGTTTTATAGAAAAATGATTTGTGTAATACCTATATACCTTGTAATAACAATCATTTTATTTTAAATGTTATTGCAAATGATAAGTTTAATATTTTACAGGCCTCATGCCTAGATTGCAGCGGTAAAGGAAAACATCGTGAGGAAACCGGCATGTCCTAGAATAAAAAATTCGAAGACGTGACATCCACCAACCCGCATTGGGGCCGCGTGGTAGATTATGGTCCACTCCCTCTCGAGGAGTGGAGGCCTGTGTCCCAGCAATGGGAACATTTATAGGCTTATTATGAATGTCTACGTATAGCCTCGGTAGTCAGCAGTTAATCTATGATTCGAAAAATAAAAAAAATATCCTTGAAATTCACGAAATCGTTGGCCAGACTTAGTGAATCTTTTATGGCTTTTAAATTATTACTTTTTATATTATCAAGTGCTTTCGTGGGAAAGCAAGGAGCGATGGCTGGCTGATATGAATGAAAACTTTCCTTCATAAAATTAACACGTTATACTCCTTGTACAATATAAGTCAATATTTACCAAAAAGGTACTGTTAGAGAATTTTGTCAATAAGCACCTACGTCACCAGACACACCTCAATTTTGTACCAAATGGGAAATAAAAGTTTTATGCCAGAAAAATAAGGGTTGTGAACCGTAGCTACCAACGTCTCGTCGCCTATAATCCTTTTAGCTCTGCGTTCCACCGAGTCAAGTGCCGCAAGCTGGTATTTTGCTGAGCCATGCCATAAGCTGAACCATCCCATTTTGACAGTTCAACAACATTCATTGCGTCATTTACGTTGTTGAATAGACAAATTTTTCGAACATATGAAGCAATGGTTTAACAATATACTTCAAAATGTTTCAGATTATACTCGTAATTGACAGTGTGTTACGCAATTAGGGTGTGTGTCAAAGCACGAGGCGGCCGCGGATACAATTAAGGCCTCTTTCGCACTGAGTGACCACACCTGCAGCGACCAACCTTTTAGGTTCATCAGGTACATATGTAATGTCAATAAAATTATAAAATAAACTACCAGAACATCTTAAGAATATAAATAAATTTCATATGTTTAGTAATAAATTAAAGCTATTTCTAATAAAAAAAAGCTACTATAATATAAATGAATTCGTGAATGATAAACTGTGACTGGAATTGCAATAAATTTTATATAAATATTTAATTGAGATTACATATTAGGTACATTATTAGTATTACATTCACACATAAACAATAAATATTGTATATTATAATTATATAATTTTTATTATTCATGTTCTAAATGCTAATTTAACTTAATCTAATTTCTAATTTTAATGTTTAATTTTAATTAATTAGTTTATCCCTGTTACTTATGTTGCTGTGCCCTTACAGGGCATAACTGTATCTTAGCTTTAAGCCTATTTGTAACACCTTTATTCACATTATAGTATGCAAATGAAATGAAATGAAATGAAATAGGTCATGTTAGTGAACAGTTGGTCACTGTGACGACAATCACGGTCGCCCAGTGCGCTGCAGGCCTAAATAATAATAATAATAATAATAATTTATTTCATAAGCCTAATACAATAAGGAGAGAGAAAAGGGTCAACAATGCATTATGAACTTAATTATCTTATAATCCTTATATTATTAGGCTAAGTAATTGCACGTTGTGTGAAACTCCTGACACCCAAACTAGGACATGTCCTGTATCTTAGGTGTCAGCGTTCCTTCCTGCCCTTCACATTCGTGCAGCCCTACTTACTATTGCATGCAGAAATAAGGATGATAACCAATTATAATCTAAGTTGTTTACAAATGTCGTAGGACGAGCCCGCATACTGTGTCACCTCGTTCATTCTAATTATTTACGTGGGTGTGTCAGTACTACAACCATAAATAAACTAGTCGAAAGTGACAAATGATAGTGTTTGTTTTGGTAATGAATTGCCTCGTTAGTTATTCAAGGGGTTCACGCCCTGAAAAAGAGCACTGATTGACACGAGATTGAACGGAACATTGTTGTTTTATGTTTTATACTATAATTTTTGATAAGGTACGATGGAGTTGGCATATTCGTGTGGATAAAAACTCCTTTTCATAATAAAGAAGGAATTACAAAAAATATATGTAATTTATTATAGGTAATAATAATAATGTGCTTACACTATTTGACGCAGCAGTATCTGCTATTTCTCACTCATTGATTCTGCCAAATAATAATATAAAAAAATGGTCCCTTAGCCTCAAACGCGGCTGCCGGAATCTATTACAAAGGACCAAATACCAGAAAATACACCAAAATTTTATTATAAATACAAATTTCACCATCTACTTTTAGTATTTTTTCATCAGACAATAGGCATAATATGATATTATTTATTTATTTTTACACCCTGTCCGAAAAATGGTCTACAAAATAACAAAATTTCGTGAAACCCTGTTGTGTTAGCAAACAGACGTCAGTTACCTCCATGTTTACAGACTAGCATTTGTTTAGACTGTCGTTGACGCCAACACCCGTCTACGTATTTTTCTTACCAATACCCGCTGGCTTACAACATTTTCCATGCGGTCAAAAGGTCAGTTGTATTACTGTCGAAAATCACGACGAATTTTGAACGATGTCGAGGTGTTAATCTGCCGTGATTTACTTTAAAAACCGTGCCGTGCCGTGATTTACAGAATTTTGTGCTATTGCGTAGTGCGGTTCTTAGTGAACTTTTCAGGCTCTGTGAGATTTTTTAGTTTTGAACAAGTCAATTCCAATACCCGTTTATTATATGCTATTGGAAAAATAGTGAACATTACAAAAAAAAAAATGTAAGCAACATACACATTATTTCTGATTTTCTGCTGCCAAGCAGCATGTCTAGGTTCTGGATTGAAACGCTTGTGGTGTGGTTCAATAACACGAGAGTTCCACCTGTGACCCTAATGATACACTTCGCTTGTTTAAAAACATATTTAATTATCACGAAAGATATTAGAAAAAATATTAGTCTCGCCCCCTATTAACTGTGACTGAAACTTAACTGATTAAATGTGGGTTTCTATGGGTATGTAGGTACACCACTGCCTGACCTTTCTGGAAATACAAGCATGAAGTTATGTTATATCTGTTATGTTACAGTAGAAAATTTTCTTGCAATTTCCGTAAAAAAGGATTCTTGATAGAAAACTAATGAGTAGAAAGAAGCAATGTAATTGCACAAATAAATAACCCTCTTACATTTCGGTACTGAGCGCGGTATGAGGTTGTCGTCTGCTTAACCGGGCTTGCCTGTGGATGCCTCAATAAATTAAGGCCTCCAGCCAGGGCGAACGCGTATCGCCGGCGTAGTGAAATGTATTTACTCGTAGTACTTTTATTTTATTTATTAAAAATCAAAGTATCAATACTTTTTATTGATATTGCTTAACCAATTATTGGAGAATATTTTGGTATAAATACTAAGTGACAATAATGTAGAAGTTCGGAGATATTCAGACTTGTTTCCAGTAGAAAATTGAAATAGGTCCAGTCGCTTTTCCTTTATTTATAAGGCATATATTTTGTCTCTGCATCACCCTAAGGTTGACTGGTAGGAAATGCCTCAGGCATTAAGTCCGCCTTTGTACAGTACTTGTTTTACTTGTGCATAAAGTTTTAATAAATAAATAAATAAATATAACAAATATTCTTTTATTATAGAAGTATATGATATTTGTGATATGAGAAAAATGGTTTTGATGGATTTATATTCAACAGAATCTGCAAATTACAGCTCTCAAATCAGCTCTCCATGAGCTTTTGCCTAAACATGCATCAGAAGAACGATTATTGCTAAATACATAATAAAAAAAAAACACTGTAAGAGAAAACGAACTATCTTTACCAATTAATTGTTATTTGTCCCAAACAACGAATAGTATTCAATTTTAACGAGGAAATCATGCACCCACGCGCATTTTTGTAACACTTCTCTTAACGTGTTTACCAACAAAACAATACATAAATTACTAGTTCCGTAATGTTTTCCATCCTGTGACCTTGAACACCTACTTGTCAAAAAAGTTTGGTTCATTTTGAAAGTGATAAAGAGATTATAAACAACTTATTGGGGACAACATTATTTAAACTATCATTTTCGGTCGTTTGGAGTGACACACGGTGGTGTTGTTTAGACAGCACTGAATCGAGAAGTAGAGTGAAAGAAGAAGACTATATTGGTATGAAGAACGGGGAGTAAAGTTCACTCATCCTCTATAGAAAGGGGGGATCCCTCAACCAGACGGGTGTTCTGTCTGGTGGGGTACAGCCCGACGATTGTTAGCGACAATTGCGGCGATTGGCCCACCTTTTCTATGAAGGTTGAGTGAACTTTACATCCTATTCCTCATACCTCTATAAGACCATAAAGATATTATTATGAAGAAAACCTGGTAAAAGTCATAGCGAGCCACTTAGAACCGTGGGTAGTCATTTTTCGGGTAGTAGATTTTTCATCTAGTCTGTTCTAACACTAATAATAAGGCTGAAGAATTTGTTTGTTTGAACGCGTTAATCTCTCATCAAGGTTATCAACCCTTAGGAACCGAGCGAAGGAAAAAAAAGTCAGAAAGAACTGACGCGAGTAAATCGACTGGCAGTAGGCTCTGAAGACCTACTGCCAGTCGATTTACTCGTGCAGCTTGTGGGTTAGGTATACGCAAAAGGTTTACAACGCTCTGCGCGTGCAGTATAATAATGCGCTGAGGATATTGTTGCCTTTCCCCAACTATGTTGGGGTCGGCTTCCAGTCTCACCGGATGCAGCTGAATACCAGTACTTTACATGGAGTGATTGCCTAATTAACTAAGTAGGGTAATACTGGCCCCTTGGTAAGACTGGTTGCCAGACTTTCGGGCTACTGACGACCCGTTTCAACTGTCAAAGATCCACGAATGACAGCCGGGACCAACGGCTTAACGTGTTTTCCGAGTCACGGAGGGGTCTTGGTATGTGAAGATGGTCACCCATCTACGGACCAACTGCGGCAGGCGTAGCTTAACCTGATCGATAGACCCGTGCGGCTGTTATTACTTAGCCACAATACAAAGAAAAAATAAAATGTATAGACTCCTTCTGAGCTTGTTCCAAAATAATACAGTATAATAACTGCATGTGTTAATAACAATAGGATCTTTTAGTTAATAATCAAATAACTTCGTAGACTCCCACGCCTCAGCAAAGGGCCTGTTCGTAACTGCTACGGAAATTTAATTTTCCTTTCATAAAGTTGTGATTATGAATGTGGATGGATATAAGAGTTAATAAGAGCAGGGGAACACCAAAGAACCGATGGATGTACTGTGTAAAAAATGGAATAAAATAGAATACTCTTTATTATGTACACCATATAAATTACAGACATAAATATAGAAATTTTACAAAGGGTATCACTCTTTGTAAAATTTCTATATTTATGTCTGTGGGCGGTCTTATCGCTAAGAGCGATCTTTTGAAGACGAACTTTGGATGGGTTGAAAAGGGAAGGAGAGACAAATACTGTAGGTAGTCTGTGGTGTACCATTTACACAATACAATGAATACATACATAAAGTATATTATACTAATCTAAATAAATATATAGAGTAAGTGCGCCAATTATGGACTGGTTCTAAAATATGGACTACTGGTGTTTCTCGAAGAACATCTTTCGTACCGAGCCGTCAGTCAGCGCACGCTAAGCTTTACCCCCCGCCGGCCCTCTAGTCAGTTGCAAGCCAACAGAGCGCGCGCATGTGTTCACGGGAGAAATTTTTCGTTTTTGTCAACGCGTGATATAATTTTTTAGCTAACTTCTTAAGTTCATAATTTCAACAAATAATATTCTTTGTGAAAGTGAATTAAACAAGGGGAAAGGTGAGTTGTTTAACAATTATTCATATTAAGTGACAATATCTAATGGTTTTTATGATTTTTTTAACAACAATATTAACCTAGAAATGTATGTGTATTATAATATGGACCGCCGGCATGTGTTGAATATGGACTAGTGGTCCATATTACAAACAGTCACTTATATTTAATTTAATTGTTTTAGGATGGCATCTACAACCAAAGAAAAAACCAGACAAACTTGGGATAAAAATGCAATGGCAAATGCAATTAAAGCTGTACGAGAAAAGCAAATGGGCTTTTTGAAAGCATCCAAAACATACGAAGTACCCAAAACTACGCTTATACGCTTATCAAAAATAGAAGACAAATCAATTAGTGATATTACGAACCAAACACTTGGAAGAAAATCTACTTTACCAAGTCAATTGGAAGATGAATTAGCTGATTATATTCTAGAAATGGAAAAATCTGGATTTGGTCTCACACGCAGGGACATCAGATCTTTGGCTTACCAGCTGGCAGAAAAAAATAACATAAAGCACTCATTTTCACAAGGTAATGAATCTGCGGGAAGATCATGGTTGAGATTATTCCTTAAGCGCCATTCTAATCTATCCTTTCGCCGTCCAACGGGTACATCAGTCGCCAGAATGAAAGGCTTCAATAAAGAAAATGTTAACGCATTTTTTGATTTGTTGGAGAGTTCTGTAAATGAATATCAGTATCCTGCGACCAATGTATACAACGTAGATGAAACTGGCATATCTGTGGTACCATCGAAAATGCCCGAGATATTGGCGCTCAAGGGCAAAAAACAAATAGGAACTGTAACATCAGCAGAACGTGGATCAACGATCACTTGTGTGATATGTATGAGTGCAGGTGGCACATTTGTTCCACCTATGATGATATTTCCGCGAAAACGGGATAATCCACTACTCATGAAAGGTGCTCCACCTGGTGCCATTCACGCTTGTCATCCATCAGGATGGATACAACTTGAACTATTTACTCAATGGTTCGAGCACTTTTTACAGCATGTGAAACCAACAGCTACATCGCCGGTTCTCCTGATTTTAGACGGGCATGCTAGTCACACCCGAAATATCAAAGTAGTGGATTTAGCCAGAGAAAACCACGTTCGCTTGCTGAGTCTGCCCCCACACTCTAGTCACAAAATGCAGCCGCTCGATAAAACATTTATGGGTCCATTAAAAAAGTACTTGACTGAAGAAATTCGTAAACGACTACGAATGCATGCTCGAGCAATAACACATTATGACATTGCAGAATTATTTGGTCAAGCCTATATAAGAGCTCAGCGAGCAGAATTGGCCATTAGCGGCTTTCGTGCTACTGGAATACATCCCGTTAACAGAAATGTATTCCAAGATCATGATTTCATTGACGAAGACCTTCCAGAGGTAGAAGGGCTTTTTGATAATCCAGCGCGCGATTTAAGGACACCAGTAAATGATGATTCCCATAACCGCTTGCCTGAGCCAAGAGTTGCTGTAACTCCGAGACATCAGTCTGTAAATGAAACGCCATCACCCCAAAGCATTGATGGACATCACCAAGCTAATCAACAAACCAAATTGCCGACGACAACCATCGATGATTCTATAGCTGGTCCCTCTACATCATCTAGAACATTTTTGTCGCCAAAGGTGTTGCAGCCCATACCGCATTTAAAGAAGACTGTCAGCAATAGAGGAAGGAAAACTACCAGGCCTACGATTTTGACATCTTCACCTTATAAACAAGATTTAGAAACGTCGATACAAAGGAGCACAAAAAAGGAACAAAAGAAAACGCCAAAGAGAACGCCAAAGAGAACAGCACAAAAGAAAACAGCACAAAAGAAAACAGCTCAAAAAAAAAGAAAAACCTCAAAAGATAAGAAATCATCATCTGAAAGTTATGATAAGAATGATTTTTCAGTCAATGATAGTACCGATGAAAGTCCAGATCGTTCCCAAAATGAAAATGGTAGATGTTTGTATTGTAATGGTCTTTATTCTGAAGATGTTCATGGAGAGAAATGGATCCAATGTGTATCTTGTAGGGAATGGGCCCATGAAGATTGTGCTGGCGTAGAAGATATGGTTGATTTCTTCGTGTGCGAAGTGTGTACCAATGACTAGTTTAACCCTAATAGTTGACTGATTCAATTTTAGGCAAGAGGGCTAGTTTTTCTGAATAATTCTGAACACAATTAACTGTGGTCCATATTTGAAACCATATTGTCCATATATTGTACACTTTTTGCAAACTTACAATAATGACATAATTTAGAAAATGTTGATTATTTCTAATATGTTGATGTTTCTTCAGAATTTTATTATTCGTTTTTGATATCAAATAATTATCGAACTGTTCAAAATACATAAGGCTGATTAAACTTTAAAATTCTGAGTTTTATTTGACAACATCCTTATGGTGGTCCATAATTAGCGCGCTTACTCTACATATAACAATAGACATGAAACAGGAATAAAGAAAATATAATGGTGCTGTTTAAGGAGAGAGGAAATAGGAAGGAGGCTAATGATATGATTAAAAGGGGGGTGACTACTGAGATGACGACTAATAGAGAAGGATGAAAGAAAAAGATATTCCGCCGACCCTAAATACATGTGGATATGGGCAGGAGGGCAGGGGAACGATGGTGAAATAACAAAATTCTATGCCATGATAGATTTAACTTTTTAGCTTGACAATTTTTTTGTTCCTGAACCGTTTTCTAAGACAATACTTTAATGTAAATATAACATAATTTCACTCATAACGCTGTCACAACACCAACTTGTCTGCTCAAAGTCCGTGTGTCACTGCATGGATCATCCAGCAGAATATCAGCGTCAGGTATATTTGCCTGACACATGCTGAGATGGACTCCTATTTGGTACAGCTTTGAGCCGCACTCCGCACTGTGTATTTGCGTTATTTAGTATTTGTCATAGTGTTATTTTTATTTCGATGTGTTTTTTTTTCAATTTTTTTTCATATTGGCACCTTGTTCTTTATATTTACATAAGTAATGTAATTGTTTATCATCTAATTGTTCTTTTGTGTGTTGTGCTGTCTTTTGTGTGCGCCAAATAAATGGTTTATATATCTATCTAATGTTGTTTTGATTCCGTTTTCACTTTGGAAAACTTTGTGACTTATAATGTAGTCTCTTCGAAAATGTCGTTATTATATTAGTGTTAATGCTCAGAGGAGATTGTTCGGTTGTACTCATTTTCTTGTTTATTTTTACTGCTTTTATAATTCACTTTGTAAATGAAGATACGTTTTTGGTTTAAAAAATAAACAAAAAGGACGAAATTTTGCAGCTTGATCACCAAAAAACCTTTTACGATATTATGTTGAATTTGTGAAAATAGTGCAATTTAGAAAATTATCACTAAATTTGTTTGTTTAGTATTTTGGTGGTCCTTTTGTACAAAGTTTTCAGCGTTAGGAATTTAGGATCGTGTAATCTAAACGTTCACTGACCGTTCATTGCAAACAGAAGTATTCAAAAGCTGCTCTCACACACGTTGTCCACATATCTTTTTATCTGCTCTCCTATCGCAAGTATGCTAGAGAAGATTTCTTTAGAAATAAGAATCACCTTTGCACGTATTTTTCTGTTCCTTTCTTCTTGTCTGTTCATATGTGTGTACAGACGCCAGCACATAAAGCTACCCGAAACTATCAAATTTCCCAATCAACTTTGAACCTTACATTCTAGCGCTAAAGCTGAAAATCTATTGAAGAAATTTCACAGATTACAGTAGCTTGATGTGCTGGCGTCTGTACATAAATGCTTAAATAAATAAAAAAAAAATAATAAGAAATAACCACATCTTACAGTATCTGCCTTTTGGCTAGCAATAGTTATTCAATATTTTTCACAATGAACGGCCAGGAACGCAATACTTTTGTCATCACTATTTCCCTACTATGATTCATGGGACATGAAAACAGATAGTTTGGCTTCCATCAATAATAAATAAAACAGTGCAACTCGTGCTTACACGTGGTAAACTCGTTCGGTAGCACTTACCTACATGAAAAATCCACAGGATAGCTCTATACATCAAATGGATTTTGGGTCTTTGGATTTTTAAAGCGTTGTTTGATATTTGATTTAGCTAAAGTGTCGTTTTTAGAAAACTTTTGGTACTAGTATTTGTTTATTTTTTAAATTAATTATGTTTATGTGCTAAAATAGTTTTTAAATTGCCTTGTTTTTATTTAATTTGGTGAAATCGATGCTTTGAGATGATTTCGTTTATTTAAATAATTATGTTTATGTGCAAAAACAGGAAGCCAATTTAGCTTATATCGCTTTGCAATACTAGTTGATATTAAATATCTTAATAATAAAATTGTATAGTGTGTGTGTGTCGGAATAAATATGATACGTTCTAATTGGATATCTTCAAATAATTACACTTTAGGTGTAACTCCGATTGGCGGAGTGATATTTGGTATGTATCATTTTATATTTCATTGTCAACAAAATCATTATAGATTATTGTCTAACCATAAAGAATGTGAACAATGTGTTTTGTTAAAGAAAGAAAAGCGGCCAAGTGCGAGTCAGACTTGCTCACGAAAGTTTGGTACCGCATAATATTTAACACTATCTACATATTAAAAAAATATAGAGTAACGAGTAAATACAGTCAGTGTCATCCCACTGATGCTAGGGATTGACCAAGCAAACATTTACAATCATAATCGAGATTTTAATCATATATTTTTTATGCTAATTCTATTGATCATTTTTGATTTTTTTGTTTTTGATCATTTCAAAGCTAGTATTTTAGTTGTCATAACCCACGTTTAATCCCACGTAGCTGGTGTGGCGTGATCACTTCACCCGATTCACGAAATGTCCCGAAATCGGGTGAAGTGGTCACGTTGACTCGTTAAGATTAGTCTAGGGAAAAAAGAAAAAACAACATTGAGATTCTGACTCAGTTCCTGTTTTGCTATTTTATTTTAAAACCCTACAAAATATTATAGTAATATTTAACTACTATACTAGCGTTGAAATTATATAAAATGATCAATAGAATTAGCATAAAAAACAGTATTAAAATCTCGATTATGAATGTAAATGTATGCTTGGTAAATCCCTAGTATCAGGTGTGATGAAACTGACAGCTCAGTCCACGCTCATTTCACCTAAGTTTTCACGGTGAGACGGTTACAGAATCGCACTGCAGGTATTGTGCGTGAAAACTAGGATAATATGACACTTCCTCTCCCTAAGAAAGTTGTGTCGGTCCTTGTATCAAACATCTGTATAGTAGGTAGGCGTTCAGCAGTGGGGCATGAACCACCAGATTGTCTGTAGTCTGATAGTCTCACGCGCAACTTCTGAATTGGTCATAAGTACGATCATCTCAGTATGAAAACTATTATTCTTACCGACATAGCACGTCAGTTGACTGACGGACGCCCGATTGACGAGTTTGACCAACGGTCGTCGTCCGCGCGACTTAGCTGTACGCGCATAACGATTCATCAGCCCTGTACTGTACAGTAGTTGTTCTTCAGTTTTCATTGATATATGTAGCTACGTTCGATCGATGTCAGCGCTGACCGTCGGGCGAGCATTATATCCAGCCTAAATCGCTACAGTGTTGAATAGAGAAAATAAATTGTGCTTATCCCAACATATTTTAGCTATGGCAATGAAACGTGGTCGCTCATAATGGGCCTCATTGGAAGGTTAAAAGTCACCCAAAGGGCAATGGAGAGGGCTATGCCTGGAGTTTCCCTGCGTGATCGAATCAGAATTGAAGAGATCCACAGGAGAACCAAGGTAACCGACATAGCCCGAAGAATTGCCAAACTTAAGTGGCAGTGGGCAGGACACATTGCTCGCAGAACAGATGGCCGATAGCGCCGAAAGGTTCTGGAGTGCCGACCGCGTACCGGAAGACGTATTGTTGGAAGGCCTTCCACAAGGTGGATCAACGAGCGACGTAGTGAAGGCAGCAGGAACCCGCTGGATGCGGGAAGCACAGAACCGGTCGAAGTGGAGGTGCTTGTGGGAGGCCTGTGACCAGCGGTGGACGTCTTTAAGGTGAAATGAAGTATCCCAATTTATTAGGCAGGAGACTATTGATAATGTTGATCTATAATATGACTAGCTGCGCCCCCGGTTTCACCCGCATAAGTCTCGATCACGTAAAAATATCGGGATAAAAAGTATTCTATGTGTTAATCCTGGTTACAAACTATCTGTGTGCCAAATTTCATCAAAATTGATACAGCCCTTTGATCGTGAAGAAGTTACAAACATACCCACGCACACACACACACACACACACACACACACACACACACACTCACACTCACAAACTTTCGCCTTTATAATACGAGTATTACTGTGATTCTTTAGATACGTGATTGAGTACAGTGTGCACCGATCGGGCTTAGATACAATAATATTTTTCTGGCTGGCCTGTAGGTAAATATTATTATGCAATATTTATGATGTTGTCCGAATTTTATCAATGGCGTCATGTTTGTCGGCTTTTCTGACACATAGTGTTATGATATTATGTTATTAGATTTAGTGATAAATGGCCTCCTGCGAGCGATATATGAATATTGATGAGTTATTCTCTCGGGGAAACACTTCGAGATAATGTTGATATTGAAATTATCTTTCGTCCGAACTGAGTATAAAACTCTAAATTATACATAAACATAGTTCAATAACCTGTACATACGTGCAGTATATTACTAAGATATTATATATGGGGAAGGGGACTTGTTGAGTTTGGGGAAAATAGGTGCCAAAAGTTTTTTTTTTAAGGCTTTTACGGTCTGAGAACTTATATCTATGTTCAACTTATATGTTTTTGAAATAGGACTCATTTTACATCACCAACAGCTGAAGAGTTTTCAAGAGATAATTAAAAAGTTGTAGTATCGACAGTTGTAAAGATAGATAGAGCACTTTAATGAGCTGCCGGCACTCAGACAGTGCAGCCTTATCTAGTTTGTTTTTAACCGAGGTAGAGAAACGGAGTCCTTTTTGCCACCAAGTTCTTGAAGTAATCAGGGAAAAGTTTTGCATGCTGTTTATTTAGACTTTAAAAAACGGTTATTGTTAGCTGCTGTTGAGTGTTTTTGTGTTTTATAGTATTTTTTTTTAAGTTTTATCAAACGAACATAGACTTGCAATAAGTGATAATTTTAATAATGAATTTCGATCACATATCTCTTGGTATTCCTCGTAAAAAAGGTAGTACAGCTACAGCAATTGTGACGGCATTGGCCCTGATCCCCTTGTTCTTAAACTAAACTAAATTTAAGTTCAGTGCATCTTTTTCTTTCTATTACATTAAGAAAACGACAGAAGATAAATATTAGTTTTGTCCTGTCAAATTAAGATACTCCATAGACAATATTAGACGAGATTAAAAAATTGGCTACTAAAAATACGTCAATTTACTTCAAGCGCTGTCTAATTTGACAGGCCGAAACTAATATTTATCTTCTGTCCTTTTCTTAATGAAATAGAGAGAAAAAGATGCACTGAACTTAAATTTAGTTTAGTTTGTGAACACGGGAATTGGTACCACTGTATTACTAGTAGTTTAGTTGGTCTTCCTAATTTTATAGGCACTGCAGATGGGCTCAGCAAGGAATATAAAGTCTCGTCTTTATCTGTGGATTATGAATACAAGAGGATAGCAAAGATCATCCTTTTGTCTGCTAATAACATCAAATAACTATCAGCTATCAGTCTTCTCAGCGTAGTTTAGCATTTTTTTATTGTTTTATACACATATGTACCTATTTTTTATTTAAGTACCAGCTGACCGTAGATTTCGTACCGCCTCACAATCAATAAGAACGACTATAAATGAAAAAATGAATTATCATAATTGTTTTTTTTTCGTGTTTGTTTTTTTGTTTTTAATAGTTATTCTGCTATTCAGGGCGGAGACAAATCCAACAAATCTAAGATCATATTATTTATATCGATTTAAAAACACTGTATAACTGATTTACCTAAATCCGTAAGCCGTCCTCGATTAAGTCGAAAACCAGCGTCAGGCACTACTTGTCTGGAATTCATGCTGATTTGGCGCAGCCGTGAGACACAATACTATTTTAAGTTTTTTGTTTTTGTTTGAATATTATGTGCTTTAACCTGGGTCAAATAAATTTACTTTCTTTCTTTCTTTAGTCCACCCTTCGCAGCGGTTGAGAAAGGCTAATTCTGATCAGTAGTAGCCGTGACTGATATGAAATGCTTTAAATCCTTTCTATTTAAACTTTCTTAATTAGTAAGTTGGCTCCCCAAAAGTTAGTCGACATTGTTCCACTACAATTTGTATCATCAGCTCTTATCCCAATTTATTTGGGATCGGCGCTACATGTCTTAACTTTGTACGTCTTGTTCAAAGGCGTGGAGTCAGCGAAGGTGGAGGAAGTTACGGCTTCGCCAGTCCCGACTGAGTCGGGGGCACGATCCAACCGCCCCACACACTGCTTAGTCGGTGGAGCACATGCCTTCATACTTAGGGTGAGTTCTCCTGCGTTTTTATGTAGCCCTGGTAATGAATGTACTACTGCCGCTCGTGTCTGGGGCACGACCCAGCCGTTCCACATACTGCGTTGTTGTGCGGAGCACCTGTCTTAATACTTAGCGTGAGTTCTCTCGCGGCCTATGTAGCCCTAGTAAAGGCTGCACCAGTCCTTACCGAGTTAGGGGCACGACCCAACCGCCCCACGAACTGCGTGGTCGGTGGAGCACATGCTTTCATTCTTATAGTGAGATCACCTGCGTTGTATACAGGGTGGCTCATTCAGAGCGGTCAGTATGGGAAAGTCTGAAACTATAAGATATACGAAGATCTGTTCTTAGGAACCATGTCATCCATTTTAATAACAAGAAAAACTGCATTCATACATTAAAAAAAAACCTGTACTCAGCTCGGGAATCGAACCCGGTCGTTTTGAAAAATAAAAAAAACTAACTAACACTATTTCTATTTAGATATCGATTGTGTAGGTCTTAAGCAGTAAATGTTTCTATGGAACATGATGTCTAAAATGAATAAAAGGCATTGTTTTCACATACTTTTATTTATTTTAGTAGGTGTTCGAAACTTCGAAGTGACCACCGTTTTTTTTAATACAATATTCAACACGTTTAGGTAACGATCTTACTATTGCATTTTGTATCTTCATGTGGTGAATTTGCGTTAAAATTGACTGTATGGCTGCTTTTAGGTCTTCAACGGTGTCATAGCTTGTTTTGTACATTTCATCCTTAACATAACCCCACAAGAAATAGTTTAGAGGCGTTAAATCGGGCGACTGTTGAATATTGTAATGGTGGTCACTTCGAACACCTACTAAAATAAATAAAAGTATCTGAAAACAATGCCTTTTATTCATTTTAGACATAATGTTCCATAGAAACATTTACTGCTTAAGACCTACACAATCGATATCTAAATAGAAATAGTGTTAGTTTTTTTTTTCAAAACGACCGGGCTCGATTCCCGAGCTGAGTACAGATTTTTAAAAAAATGTATGAATGCAGTTTTTCTTGTTATTAAAATCGATGACATGGTTCCTAAGAACAGATCTTCGTATATCTTATAGTTTCAGACTTTCCCATACTGACCGCTCTGAATGAGCCACCCTGTATAGTCCTAGTAACTGTTGCACCAGTCCCGACCGAGTCGGGGGTAGGGTCGGTCAAAATGCGTGGTTGGGGGCAGGCCTTCATACTTAGAGTGAAATTTGTTATGTTGTTTATGTAGACTGCAGCAGTGCCGCCTTCTTGGGGCAAGACCCGGCCACTTCACAGTCTGCGTGATCGTCAGAGTTCTTGGCATGGGTAATGCAAATGCTGTTCTGCAGACCTTGAAGTTGATGCAGCCTTGGTATTTGAATCACGGTGTTGGTGTTTCATAAAGAACAAACAGCACGGCTTTTTACATAATTATTGTAATCAAAATAAAATGTAAAACATTTGCATCTAATTCCAGATCTCAAGTTTCTTTGGACTAGCCCCCCTGCGCTTCGAGTCCCGCAGCAATGGATTCACGGTCAGCATATCGGGTGCCATGTGTGTGTACAGCTATATTCTAGTCACAGTGCTCGGTGAGTCGTGTTTGTGTTAGTTTAATATTTTAACAGAGTATTGTGAATCGCAGCCATTACGATTTATCGATGACGGTGTTTTGTTAATATTGTCGAATTCAAACTTTGTGTTGTGTTTTGGAAGAGTCCTATGTATAACTATTTTAGATTTTAATGATAAAGACCATTGTAACTCTCAAAAGTTCTATCGTAATTTATCATGGGCTATAATTTTGTATATCTAAGCAAATACTTTACAGATTTTCGAAACATTTTCGGCTCCAAGATGCCATTTACAAAAATAGTAGTACACATTCACACGGACTTAAAAATATCGCGGCAGGATTTTATCACGCTCTGGATTTTGAGCTCTCGGCACTAAGTAGTGCGATGAAAACCCATTACGCGCGAAAAACACACTCGCTCGTTCCTGGGTTTAAAGGCATAATGCGTTTTCACTATCCCCATTTTTTAAATTAAATGGATTATAATGGTGTTGAAATTATGGTTTTTCCATCTAGGAAGTTAGGAATCACAATTAATACAAAGCCCAGTTTCTTAATTTCCTTTACTTCCCACCTTCCAGTGATATGCACACTGCTCGGGCTGGTGGCCGAGATCAACGTGGGCGTGGAGCTGTCAGTGCGCATGTCGTCGCGCATGTCACAGGTCGTATCCACGTGTGACGTGCTGGTCGTGGTGGCGACCGCCGGCGCCGGAGTGTACGGCGCGCCCAGGAGGATGAGGAACATGTTGAAGTTCATGGAGAATATCGCTTCGGTAAGCGAAAATATAAGAAAGAAAAAAAAATAGGTTTATTTGTCACAGAACAGGTAATTCTAATAATAAGGAAAATAAAAACAAAATATATCTATAATCACGAGCACAAAGCAGAAATAGTCGATAGAACGCAGGTTCGTTATGACTGTGACAAAAAAAAAAAATGTTAGTTATAGCGAAATAAGAGGTCCATACAGACCCAATCAGTGGGGTAATTGCGTAACATACTAATAGTAGCAATTATGTGTGTGTGTGTGTGTGTGTGTGTGTGGATGTAAGAGGGTGTGTACTTGTGGTAAGTAGTCAATTTGGTATATTATGTAGTATCAATTCAGTCTTTTCGTAAGTAAGTTTTGTTAAGTATTTTTTTACGTTTTCCTTACATTATGTTCTCGTTAAGGGGTAAATATTTATTAGAATAATTTACGTGAGTGCAATATGAAATTGGATCACATGGCTTATTAGTACTCGTAATGTACGAAAATTTACGCGTCATATCAAACACAAAAAAAACCCCCTGAACAAATAAATTGATGAGAATTTTGTATTTTTACTTTGATTTCCATTATGAAAGTATTTTTAACCGACTTCAAAAAAAGGAGGAGGTTATCAATTCGACTGTATTTTTTTTTTCTTGTTTGTTACCTCATAATAACCGACTGGGTGAACCGATTTTCATGATTCTTTTTTTATTTGAAAGCTGGTGATTCCCGTGTGGTCCCATTGTCACCATTTCAATATCTGATGATGGGATCTTGTAGAAATCTGGGGAACTCTTCAATAAATAACAGCAGATTAACCGCGATTGTTGCTATAGCATATCTAAGCATTGTTTACACCATCACACAACATAATATCACGCCTGTACTCACTACAAAGGTTATAATTTTTTTTATTATAATAATAATTAATACAAGTAAAACAACCGCGATTGCTGCTATCGCATATGTATGCATTGTTTACGCAAACGCACAACATAACATCACGTCTGTACCCTATAAACGCAGATGCAGCTTCCTGTCACTGATATTAACATTGCAAGTAGTGTTTATATGAATTTGATTGGGGTAGATATAACTAAAAAATGAAAAATAAAAAAAAAATATATAAAAAAAACAACCGACTTCCAAAAAAACACTACAAAGTGAAAAATAATTTTAATTTCGGAAGTCGGTGTCAATAAACCAAAATGCGGAACCAACGACACCGACTTCCAAAATTAAAATTATTTTTCACTTTGTAGTGTTTTTTTGGAAGTCGGTTGTTTTTTTTTTATATAAATTTTTTTTTTCCTATATTTCCAGGTGGACACCAGCATTGGAGGCCAGTACTCGCTGGTGACGGAGCGCAAGCTGTGCGGCATCATCCTGGGCATCCTCATCTTCTTCTCCGTGCTCATCGCCGATGACTTCACCTTCTACGCGCTGCAGGCCAAGAAATTGGACAGAGAATGTAAGGAAACAAGTTTATGTTTTGTAAATAAGCTGTAATTCGGATTTAGATTGACCAATAAACAATAATTATGCAAATGAGCTTACTTCTTAGAAAAGCAGCGTTTATTTGTAATTGGGGAATACGTCTGGTTTGATTTTGGATTTGGCAATTCGGCAGTAAAAAAAAGATAGAAAAAGTATTTGTTGGCACTCGCACATGAAAATCAAACAAAAAAAAAAAAAAAATGTCCTGGACGAGGGCAAAAGGCCATATTCAGCCAAGACATTTTAATTCTGAATATAGATCAGCACCCTAATTGCGCAACACACCATTACTCTCAATTTGAATAATTTTGAAGCATATTGCTAATCCATTGCTCCTTATGTTCGAAAAATGTATCTATTCAACAACATAAATAACGCAATGAATGTTGTTGAACTGTCACAATGATATATGTGACGATAGTGTGTTACGCAATTAGCCTGCAGGCTACAGTCTGTTAGTGTTAACAATATCTATCTATTTTATTTTCTTCTAATCGATCTAGTTATGTATATTTATAAATAAATATAAATTGCCATGCTTTAGTCTCGCAAAAACTCAAAAAAGGATTGAATTGATTGTGACGAAACTTTGGTAAGTTGTTGTGTGCATGCCGGAGAAGTTTTCCAACAAAAAAAAAAAAGGCATTGCAATAAATATGTTTTCTTATTTGGTTACGTGGTCAGATTGCAGCAGTCGCAAGTTAAATGAGCTAAGATTGAACCATGGAAATATGTATGTATGTACTATATTTAGAGCTAATTTGTTGTAAATTAGCTCTACCTTTCTTATTATTAATTAGCTTCACTTTACCTTTATTCTCTTTATGTACTCCTTGTGACCGGTTCCAGGGGACGTGGTGACGAACTATCTCGGATTTTACATGCTGTGGTTCGTGGTGCTGATCCTGGAGCTGCAGTTCGCGTTCACGGCGCTGTCAGTACGCGCGCGCTTCTCAGCTGTCAATGACGCGCTCGCACTCACCGCTCGACAAGTCTCCATCCCTGGTACATACACATTAAATATGACATTTAAATTATTCCAGATTCTTCTTCATAATTTTATTTTTATCACGGAATGCAATTCTGTGATGTCATTGAGGCCAGCAGAATTTAAAAAGATGGACTTTAATCACTCTCTCGAAGGAAGCCAAGTAGGTACTTACTAAACATTCAAAAGAAAGTGCAGTAGTTTAAGATCCATTGTTATGATGGCGATTGAGGTAAAAATAAAAGGGCAATCCAAAACATTTTTCATCTTGTATTTTTTCAGTGGAGAAACCTAAGAGCGCATCACCTCTGAACATCTATGCTATCCGGGTGGCGCCGGCTGACAACCAGCGGTCTGCAAACGTGAGCTTGCTGGTGGACTCTATGACTGGCAGTGAACATGTCGTCATCATCAAGAGAACTGGTAAGATTATCACCTCAATATGTATGTTGTCCTGGTAGCACTGGCTTAAACTCAGAGTCCGCGCCACCAAATACCAATGGAGTCCTCCCTCAGAGGCGGCCGGCGCTGTACTCGTACGACAAAACCTCTATCGGCCTAGAATGTCATTATCTATGTATCTCTCTGGGAACAATAAATGTTCATATTCATCAATAGAACGAGAACTCGTAAGGTTATCACATCTGAACATTATGCTATCCTGGTAATTCCACCGGCTGTCCCCACGCAGTCTGCTCTCAGGTAAGCCTCGGCTTGTGTTATATCCATCCAATACTATACATAAAATGATCGAATTAGTATATACTTTGGTATATTGTTCGTCGAATCGTTGAGCTCCTTAAACTCTGAATTGAGCTGCACAGTTACTGACAAATGCGTGCACTGACTGGTCAGGTCCACTCAATCTGTTTGGTTCTTTCCTCAAAAGACCATTTCAGACACCAATTTACATGGTCTTCACATGATATGATGAAGATTATGTTTGGAATTTAAAAGAGACGTCGACCTAATCTTGTTTAAAAAAAAAAAGAACTGTAACTTGCCGGTCGATTCTGGAAAAATGTCACCGTGATAACGATGGTGAAGTGAGCTTAGAGTGAGCTATGAGTCATACTGATGCTAGGGATTGACACTATTGACGACGCACTTCACGCTCACTTCACCTTTGTTTTCACGGTGAGATATTTAGGTACAGAATAGATAGGCTGACTATGGAAAAAACAAAAGAGATCTAAGAAGTACGAAACAAAAAAGTATATTATACGAGTAATAATGTTTTGAGAAGTCAGCCTATAACCGCAACAGTCTCTCTAATTTCAGCGACCGGCGAGCCTCGTCTTATAGTGTCTCCATGTGATGCGGTCCGACGACTGGCGGCGCTGCACGGCACGCTCTGCGACGTCGTCAACAGCATTGACGATAGCTACGGCTTGCCCCTCATCGTCATATTGATATCGACGCTGCTGCATCTTATAGTCACGCCGTACTTCCTAATTATGGAGATTAGTGAGTGGATTTTTAAAATTTATAGTTAGAAGAAATTAAGAGCGTGACGAGGTTTTGGGTAGGTTATATGAAGCTTTTGTAGTACTCAAAGTTTCTATGATCTTTACTTATTCCTTATTACCACCCCGGTGTTCCCTCTCTCACCTACGCCGGGGGTCGCGGGAACGAACGATACTTCCGCAACCCCCGGCTGGTGCTGGCCCGCTCCTGCGGGCCTCTCCTCGTGTCAGGGGGGGAGTGAGGTGTTAAACTCCCCCCGCGACGTCTAGGAGGGGCGCGCGTGGAACACTACGCGCCGCCACCTCGGGTCCAGATGTGTGGGGGGCGACGGACGTCCCCAAGTCCGTCACCCCTGGACCCATTTAGGGGGGCTGGAAGAGGGCGTTGTCCGCCCTCCGCCGACGCCCGGTGCGCCTGCTGCGGGCGGGGTGAGGGGACGAGATCTCCATCTCACTTTCCGCAGCCTCCTTCTGCGAGACGACTGTTTCGCAGAAGGAAACCACCGCGTCCCAGGACTCCTCGCTGCCGACCATAGACTCGACCACGGCCGGCAGCGATAGGTCATTGCCTACTCCTGAGATGAGGGCACGGCGCGGCTCCTCATTGGGAATCAACTAACCTAACCTAACAGCCCGGAGTTCGGAAGTCGACGGTGTGATACCCCCGTGCCTCGGACAGCACGTTAAGCCGTTGGTCGGGCGCCTGATCTCTCTCCGGTCGTGTTGGATTGCCGTCCCTGAGGACTATGAGAGTGAGGGAAGAGAGAGTGCACCTGTGTGCGCTCGTATTTGTGCACTATAATATCTCCCGCGCCGACAGCTAGTCCGCTGAGATTGGCCGAAATTGAGCCTGGAGGACTTTATTTATTTATGATCTATCTCAATTAATGTTCAAGAAAAATATAAAGATGCCATGGCAGTATTTTCAACTGACTCTGGAAGGGAATTAATTTGCAAATCCTCCCTTATTAACAAACTCTTTTCTTTCAACATTGCAGTTGTGTCCACGAACCGGGTGCACTTCCTAGTACTCCAGTTCCTGTGGTGTGTGACGCACATGTTGCGCATGATCGTGGTCGTGGAGCCTGGCCACTATACTATAGCTGAGGTTAGTGTCTTACTCACCTTATTTACTAGGTACTAAAATATTTGGCCCGCTTGTACCACAAATCACTAAACTCATTTAACACTAAACGAATTTAAAGAAAGAAAGAAAAATGCGTTTATTGGCATTGCAGCAAAAAAAGACACATTAAAACTATAAATTCATCATCTGCCTAGCCTTTTCCCAATTATGTTGGGGTCGGCTTCCAGTCTAACCGGATGCAGCTGAATACCAGTATTTTACATGGAGTGACTGCCTATCTGACCTCCACAACCCAGTTACTGGGTAATACGATACCACTAGGTAAGACTGGTGTCAGACTTTCGGGCTTCTGACTACCCGTAACGACTGTCAAAGATCCACGAATGACAGCCGTGACCAAAGGCTTAACGTGCTTTCCGAGGCACGGAGGGGTCTCGGTATGTAAAGATGGTCACCCATCCACAGGTCAACCGCGGCAAATGTAGCTTAACCTGATCGATCGATCTGTGCGGCTGTTATTATTTAGCCACGGGCCCCTCATTAAAACTATAAATTACAGAAAACAATTCTTGTAATGCCAAAAGGGTCTCAGCTCAGCATATAATGTCAGATGACAACACAAGGTCACCACCTGAAGCTGACACTAACACTGAATTTTCAGCTGCAGTCCATGAGTGCCATACGCTGGAATAATGAACACAGGGAAGCGCATGTGTCTGTTTTAATCTATTAACAGAATAAATTAAAATTGGTAATATAAAATAGCTGATTCGAAAACAAATAAAATGTTGTGACATACATGTGTGTGTGTGTGTGTTGCGTGTGTTTTGTGTAAAGATACAGATAAAGAATGTAGTTTGAAATACGTTAAAGTCAGATAGTCAGGATGTTCTAAGTAAAATAAGAAAGATGTTTGGTTTTGCATAGATTCATGATACAGAACAGAGGAATAATAAAATTGCATGTGAGACATTAAAATGTATCATGAAAATCTAGCAAAGAAAGTGTTTCCAAACCCTTGTCCCTGGTCTGTAACAATAAATAGCTCCAAAATATAAGCTAAATTTGGTATGTTTTAAGGAATTTTTGATAGAACCAAATTGAGAACGATTTTTGTTAGGTTTTTATAAAGTTATTACTCTCATTGTACCAGGGCAAAAGAACTGAGGGACTAGTATGCCGTCTGATGACGTCCGCGCCATCTACTGGCGTGCTTCCCTCGCGGCTGGAAATCTTCTCTCGACAATTGATGCTGCAGTCTGTCAGCTACGCCCCCATGGGGATGTGCACGCTGCATCGACCACTGATTGCTTCCGTGAGTTCATAGCTAATTGTAGTAAATGATAAATGATAAATGATTTATTTTCTGTAAATAGGTTTGTACAAACACTTTTACATGTCAATCATATTTTTTTAAACTAGATGAGGTCGGCGTTTCCTATCTGACTACTCTGAGAAGAAAGGCCGAAACAAACTCAGAGGTCACAGTCTCTTTTAAAGTCCAGACATAATCTTGGTCAGATAATGTGAAGACCATGTAGATTAGTGTCTGAAATGGTCTTTTGAGTAAAGAACCACACAGATTGAGCGGACCTGTCCAGTCAGTGCACGCATTTGTCAAAAATCGTGCAGCTCAACTCAGAACTTGAGGAGCCTTACGATTCGACGAACAATACCAATGAAAGGACATTTGGGTAGGCCGCATAAATGACTCAAACTGCCAGATCATGATTAAAACTAACTAAGAAGGAAAACCGAAAAAAAGAAATGACCCACATAGTCTTCACACTCACAGTAATAATAATAAAAATAAGATACTTTACAAAGTAAATATCCAT
Organism: Eremobia ochroleuca; assembly: GCA_949629135.1. Lineage (NCBI taxonomy): Eukaryota > Metazoa > Arthropoda > Insecta > Lepidoptera > Noctuidae > Eremobia > Eremobia ochroleuca. The sequence continues at coordinate 3,530,070 of OX451404.1, read as the reverse complement.
GTCATTGTTTATATAAAATTCATCAATGTCAATGTGTATATAAAAATCCGGATATAATCTTTGAGGACCATGTAGATTGGTGTCTGAAGTGGTCTTTTGAGGAAAGAACCACACTGAGTGGACCTGTGCAGTCAGTGCACGCATTCGTCAGTAACCGTGCAGCTCAACTCAGAACTTAAGGAGCTCAACGATTCGACGAGCAATACCAGGGACAGGACATTTGTGTAGACCGCATACACCACTCAAACTGCCAGACCATGATTAAAACGGAAACAATGACCCACATAGTCCTCACATTCACAATAATTAAAATAATATAAGACTTTAAACAGTAAATGTTCATGTCATTCTGTATATAAATAGATATTCAGAAAGAAAAAAAAAAAAAAAAAACAAAAGTGTAAATCAGCAAAATAAAAAATAAACAACATTCACTGTCTAGACCTATTGGAGCAGCTCAATCCCAAGCTTTTTTGTCCTCAATATAGTCTTTTACAGTATAATAGGCTTTCTGGCATAGTTTTAGCTTTATGAAAGATTTGAATTTATTAATGCTTAGTTCTTGAATGTGGCTAGGAAGTTTATTATAAAAATGTATACATTGGCATCTAAACGAGCCACCTATTTTCTTAAGCCTTGTTGTAGGAACAACATATTTGTGTTTGTTCCTAGTATTAATATTATGGATATCACTGTATTTTTTAAACAGATTAATATTTTTATGTGCATACAAAAGATTATCATAAATGTACTGAGAAGGCACAGTCATTATATTAATCCCTTTAAATTTGTCTCTGAGGGAGTGTCTGGGACTTAATTTATAAATCGAACGAATTGCCCTTTTTTGTAAAATAAAAATTGTCTGAATATCGGCGGCATTTCCCCACAACAGAATACCGTATGACATCACACTATGAAAATAACTAAAGTAAACTAAACGGGCTGTCTCTAAATCAGTTAAGTCACGAATTTTCCTAACGGCGTATGCTGCAGAGCTAAGCTTTTTTGACAATTTATCTATATGGGGGCCCCATTGAAGCTTGGCATCCAAAGCTATGCCTAAGAATACTGTGGTATTTTCGGGTTTTAACTCATCACCCTTTATAAGAACACTAGTTTCTACTTGTCTAACATTTGGTATCGTAAACTTAATACATTTCGTTTTTTTTTCGTTAAGAAGTAGGTTTTTAACATTAAACCAGTTAACTACTTTTGCGAGGGCACTATTTATATTGTCAGTAACCAGCTGCTGACGTTTGAGTTTAAATAAAAGTGAAGTGTCATCTGCAAACAACACTATATCATGTTCGTCCCTTATGAGGTAAGGCAAGTCATTTATATAAATAAGAAATAAAAATGGGCCAAGAATTGAGCCCTGGGGGACCCCCATTTTTACTACAGATCCGGGTGACCTTTTTCCGTTAACATCAACTCTCTGAATCCTATCACTCAAGTAAGAAGTAAGAAGATCCAGAGAGGCGTTCCGAATTCCGTAGTAGTGTAGTTTCCTGATTAAGGTTTCATGAAGAACACAATCGAATGCCTTGGACAAATCGCAAAAGATGCCCAAAGCATCGCATTTGTCCTCCCATGCATTATAAATATGTCCTAAAAGTTCAACTCCGGCATCAGTAGTTGAACGACCCCTTGTAAAACCGAACTGTTTGTTATGCAGTAATTTATTTTTGTTAAAAAATCTTTGCATTTGGTTTAAAATAAGCTTTTCAAAAATTTTACTAAAGGTAGGTAGTACTGAAATAGGTCTATAATTAGTAGGGTCTGATGTACTACCCGATTTAAACAATGGTATGATTTTACTATGTTTCATAAGATCAGGAAACTCACCACGATCAATACAATTATTAAATATAACAGCTAAAGTAGGTGCTACAATGTTTATAATTGACTTAGCAACATCCACAGAATTACCCCATAGATCTGCAGTCTTTTTAACATTTAACATGTGAAAAGTTTTAATTACATCTGTACAGGTGACATATTGAAAGTGAAATTCAGAATCACCAACTGGAACGTTTTCTTTAAGTAAAGACTCTGCAGCAGTGGGTGACGAGCTTAGAGATTTAGTTGTTGACACGGGAATCTCTGAAAAGAAATTTTCAAAGGCCGCGGTGACTTGAGAATCTGATCTAATTACATTGTCATCAATAGCAAGGCTGTAGTCACTACTTCGGTTGCAAGTCCTTCCTGTTTCGCTATTAATGACATTCCAAGTCATTTTAATAATGTTACTACTATTTTTAATTTTTGAACTCAAATAACGTGACTTGGCTATACTACAGACTGTTTTAAATATTTTAGAGTAATTTTTAACATATAAATTAAATTCAGTAGTGTTTATACAAATTCTTCACCAATAGTACTACGAGTATACTGATTGCCTCATTGGTCCCAAGTGCTACTGCTAAACATGAGGTTTTGGGTTCGATTCCCAGGTCGGATAAAGTGATATTGGGTTTTTCCATCAGGAATTTATCAGTAGCAGCCCGGAGTATCGATGTGTGCCCGGTTGACGACCAAATCCTGGCCTTCTATTACGTAGGCCTATAACATAACGGGAAAAATATAGGAGTATTATAAGTATACATCATTGACATGTAAAAGTGTTTGTATGTACAGACCTACTTACAGAAAATAAATCATTTATCATTTATACCTCTGCCTAACCTTTCGATGAATACAGGCAAGATGTCATGTTTATGAATATGCGGCAAAGACCCTGAGGCATAGAGATTTCAGTCTTAAATCTACTTTAAAAGACTTTGAAAGGGTATAACGGATATAAAAAGACATTTAACGAAGTCAAGAGCCACTTGTACTCCCCGTCATTGTAATCATTTTTATGTTCTGAAACTTAAGAACCCTCTGGTTACGGAGATATTGAAGAACAAAACTCCAACTTATACTGAGGTTTTTTTACGAAAACTAATTTTGAATTTTATAATTTGACAACCCCACGACCGTTGTACCGTTGCATGCACCCATAAACACTATGTATGCACTACCGCAAACAGCAAATTTTCACACCAAAAATAAAACTCGTTTCCCAGCAATTATTTTGTGCAATATTACTTACCATAGTTGACATTCATGTGATGTGTCTTTTTTGTGAGTACATTAACTAACTTCTGAAAATATAATTTTTGCAGGTGATAGGAGCTGTGACGACGTATCTGGTGATCCTCATACAATTCCAAAGATACGATAATTGATACTAACGACGATAAGATAATAATTATGGCTCTTGTCACACATAGGTTCCTAGTATACTTTTACAATAATTATTTTATAAAATGAAATGTACGGAAAAGAGACGGGTTTGTAAATAAATTAGTACAAAATATTGTGTATGTTTAAGTACAAATAATAGTTCTTATAAAATGATTGTGTTTTATTTTATATTTTTCTGAAAGAGACAAACTTCTCTCGGCTTCGGAATTAATTTGGACAAGATGTTAGTCATCCACGTCCGAATCCAATCCACGTCGAAAGGTTGCTTCTCGAAGTTGTGAAGGAGTATGTCTACTTAGGGCAAGTCATACAGCCTCATTGGACTAATTTTGGTAACCACTTCAGCCGAAGCTGCTCAGCCGAGCATGAGGTCCTAAATTCGATTCTCACAGTCGGGCAAAGTGTTAAGTTTTTCCATTAGAGATTTATCCGTAGCAGCCTGGAGTCTGGATTTGCCTGGTTCATGGTAAAGGCTCGCCTCTTATTAAATCAAAATCAAAAGACATTTATTCAAACTAGGCTGAGAATCAGCACATTTCAAACGTCAAAATTACAAAAGACAGTCCTCCAAAACGCCCACCCTTCACCACTTCCCAGTGCTTTCGCTGGGGAGAAGTTGCGCAACAAACTCCCAGCAGCACAGCTGTCTGTTCAGTTAGAAAATACTTGATTGAATACAATACAAGGTATGCAAAGTAATTAACATTACAAGACACAGAACACTAAATTAAATTATTTGCCATCGTCAGCTAGCCACGCCAATATACCAACAAATACACGTACTCAAGCAAAAAAAGTAATAAATCAAAATTAAAAATGTAAACAAAAACTTACTATCTAAATAAAACCCTCCAGGTATAAAGGGGGTGTGACCGGTTACATATTTATGCAATGCTGAGTTCTGTTAACATAGCTGTCACTTGAAGTCACAAATGATAATCTAGGACCATCGAAGGAAACTAAATAAGCAACTTATTACTAATGACAACAATAAAACCATGGTCAGCAAGACGACCAGTCACCACAAGCAGCACCCGTTCACGAGCATAACGCAAAGATCCGCCATTACCCCCCTCGCCATATTTGAGGGAAGGAGGCAACCCGACCCCCGACGTTACCGCAATTTCGCTACGCTTCAGCCATTACATGGTACACCTCTGCATAACCCGTCAGAGATTACAGGCGTGTTGATATGTTATTCGTTAAATGTTCCTTTATTCTTCGCTATTCTATGCATAAGCAAAATAGCAATTTTCCTCTCAGAACCTGCATAAAAGTAAGTACGTGTTGAATTTCCTTCAGAACAGCGTTTTAGTGAAATCACAAAAGCAACCACGAGACACCACTTTGAGGTCGTTTTGAAGATATGAAAACATGTTGCACATTACTGCGACGAGGCGAATATTAAAGTTTGTGGTAGGTACCAGCTAGTAAAATGCATTGTACGCCAGGGTTCTTCGCTTTAAGGAATTATAACGTGGAAGGTACCTAGGTGTAGAAAGAGAGAATAATGTAGTTATTTAGGAGAATAAAAGTATATACACTGACTGGAAACTTCAATAAGCTAACACACTACTCGTATTAGCCTCTAGAGCCCCAGCGGCACAAAAACGTGCCAGTAAACACCGACCGATTTAAAACTGTATTTGTAGTAACGATAAGTCTTAAAATCGTCCGCTATATATATCTAAAAGAGCCCGCTCGCGGTGCTTGACCGGTTAAAATAAAAATCATCGTCTGCTTAGCCTTTTCCCAACTCTGTAGGGGTTGGCTTCCAGCTAATCGGATACAGTACCAAAGAGACTGGTGGTATTGCCTCGTTTTATGGCAATATTTAGCCTCTGGCCAAGGTATAAGCCAGCCCTTGGGTCACGGGACGTGTCGACCAGCCGTTTGGAGATTTCATTGAAAAAACCATGAGGACTGATAATAATTACATCAAAACTTTTTATTTTCTGACATATTGTCATTCTTGGAGGTATTAAATGGTGATAAATAATATTTGTGTTTGTAAGTAGGTTTGATAAATCATAATAATAATGTAACAAACTCTGTGGCCACACCGTCTTTTAAAGTCCAGCCGTGCGATTCTGTAACCATCTCACCGTGAAAACTTGGGTGACGTGAGCGTGAAGTGAGTCGTCAATAGTGTCAATCCCTAGCATCAGCATGACTCACAGAACACTCTAAGCTCACTTCACCTTAGTTATCACGGTGAGATGTAGGCAGGTGCGGCACGGCAGGTGTACTTGTAGCACACGCATATTTCACTAGTTACGTTATATTTATTTTTCTGGGGGACCTTTATTATTTACCTACATTCCCTTTACGCAATTTCTAAATCAACACTATCCGAAATAAACGAATTTAGTTACCGTTAAACTTCTAAAATACCAAGCCAACTAACCACCAAACAATTTCTCGATTTGTAACGTTAATTCAGTCTCTCCTCTGCTCACCTTGCCACAACGTTCGTTCGTGAACGAATGAACGAGCGACATAGCTTTCCATTTAACGTTGAACATACATTAAAACTTACTCTGTGTTGCATCTCAACTTTAATCTGAGGTGTATCCTACATAGAAAGCGTTAGCGGAGCGGGTGCTCGGTTTGTACGTAATTAAGCGTCGTCTTGCCAAAGACCGCTCCACGGTGGCACGTATGTATCTTTATCAAGCAGATCATTCAGGATTTCGTAAGAAACTGTAATGGCCTACTAAAAACAATAATATCTCATGCTAAAGGCAACGAGCCTATTTTCAACCGACTTCAAAAAGGAGGAGGGTTATCAATTCGGATGTTTATATATACTCGTATATATATATATATATATTTTTATGTATGTTCGGGCAGAACTCCGTCATATATGGACGGATTTGCAAAATTCTTTTTTTGTTCAATAGAGGTTTATTACGAAATGGTCCCATTTAAATTTCGTAAAGATCTGGTGATGAGTTTCGGAGACAGACAACGGAACACTTCAATAAATGCCAGTAAAACAACCGCGATTGCTGCTATCGCATATGTATGCATTGTTTACGCAATCGCACAACATAACATCACGTATGTACCCTATAAACGCAGATGCAGCTTAAGCAAGTAGTGTTTTATGAATTTGTTTGGGGTAGGTATAACTAAAAAAGTGAAAAATAAAAACTTTTTTATAAAAAAAAAAACAACCGAATTCCAAAAAAACACGACAAAGTGAAAAATACAAACCCTATTACTAAGACTCCGCTCTCCGTCCGTCCGTCCGTCCGTCCGTCCGTCCATCTGTCACCAGGCTGTATCTCATGGACCGTGATATTTAGACAGTTGAAATTTTCACAGATGATGTACCTATTTCTGTTGCCGCTATAACAATAAATACTAAAACAGAATAAAATAAATATTTAAGTGAGACTCCTATACAACAGACATGATTTTTTTGCCATTTTTATAGATAATGGTATGGAACCCTTCGTGCGCGAATCCGACTCGCGCTTGGCCGGTTTTTTTTTATTGTTTTTATAATATTAGCGTAACTGTCATGCATGAACAGTTTACCTCCTAGTGACTAAGGTTTTATTTATTAATGGTAGTCTGTGAACAGCGCTGTAGGTTATATTAATATTTAAATAAATTATGTTGTTCTGTTTGTAATATTGCATAACGTAGCTGTTTGTTGTTCCTATTTAATAAAATAAAAAATAAAATAAAAATACAATGAATAAACTTTGTCCGGAGAAATAACGATCGATAGTGGAGAAAATTAAGGCGTTCGCTACTCGCTTTCTGTGTGACATAGTCTTAGCATTTTGCATAGTTTTAACAGCGGCTACTAAATACCACCGTTATGCTTCTATACTCACATGAACTAAGTAGAGTTTAGTGGAAAGATATAATTTGAGACCGTAGTTTATTATGTTGCAAAGTCGCCAGCACATCAAGCTGCTACAATCTGTTAAATTTATTTATTTATTAAGGCACATCAACAACACAAACACAAACATTTACAAATAACAGAGAACAGAGAGATGGACTAGTGTTTACGTCAATTACAGACGTGCACAGCATGCAAACGACTTGCAAATTTCTTCAATAGATTTTCAACTTTACTGCTAAAACATAAGGTTCAAAGTTGATAGGGAAAATTTGACAGTTTCGGGTAGCTTGATGTGCTGGCGTCTGTACTTTATTTTTGGGTGCATCGGAGTTACGAGTAGTTTTGGATTTGCATTATGTTTGAGTGGTAAAATGGAAGCTGCAGGATATATTATTGTTGTAGCGGTGTCTACAACGCCACATGCGATCAACGCGTCATTCTGACGTCACGCAAAATCCTGCATCTCGCAAGCAGAGTTTACCTCGCAACTAGCATATACAAGGTGTAACTTAAATAACGCACAAACTCATAAAGGGCCGTTGTAGTCATCATTATGAACAATTTTTACTATGGGACCAAACCTGAAATCTCGAACAGCCGAAGAGCTGATTTTTTTGCGACTTCTGGTTTGGTCCCATAGTAAAAATTGTTCATGATGATGAGTACAATGACCCCTTATGAGGTTCTGCGTTATTTCATTTACAGCTTGTATAAAATGGCCCGACATTAATCATCGGGCAGTTGCCCGCCAGACACGACACCCGTCTGGTCGGAGGATCATCCCTTTTCTCTGGAGGATGAGTGAACTTTACATCCTGTTCCTCATACCTCTATATTGTTATTTGAGCTAGCCTGTATAGTCCCACTGCTGGGCAAAGGCCTCGCTCCATTGTTTTCATCGGTTTCGTTGCGCCACTTCTTGCCAATTTCTAAGGGAGGGCGCCCACGAGCAACTTAGTTGCCCACTAACTGTTTTGTCCCCGTCGCTGTCTTCTCGCCGTGATTTGGACGAGGTGCACACGGGAGCGACAGCAATGCTACTTTTTTTTTTGTTAAGTTTTCGGTTGAGCGAACTCTTTTGTCACCGTGCGTGCATTTGCATTGCAAACAATAGACGGGCGACAGTTGCGTCCAAACCCGTGGACAAAAATGTATCCCAGCTGTCGCGTCGCTATGCGCGCATTTTGATACAAACCCCTACGGGTTTGTATGTTGTACTTGATGTGAGAGACAAATTAGTTGCGGAGATGAAAGTTGCTCGTGGAAGACATCTAAGTCGTCCTGCCATTGTCCGGTCTGTTTTTAGGATATATATAATTACTCTATAATTTTCCACAGGGAGAGGCCTCCTCTCTGTGAGAGGGAGTACGCCATAATCCATCACGCGTGCCCAGTGCGGGTTGGTAGATGTCACACGCCTTCGAATTATTGGTTCTAAGACATGCCGGTTTCCTCACGATGTTATTACTTCACAGTTTTGAGAGCAGTCGTGATGATTTCATCAAATTATTTAATTTTTACAAAGTAAAGTGCCTGTGAGTGTTCGAACAACGACCCATAAGTATTAAGCCGCGACCGTTACCACAGGATCAGAACTGCTCGGAATTAGGATAAAATGTTGTCGAAATGTGTATAAAAGGATTCCAAACTATAAAAAGCATCCCACCATTCCGTCTCTCTGTATATCTGTTCGTTAGTGCTCACAAAACTCGAGAGCCAATTAAACGAACAGAACAACATGATTTCAAGTTCAATTTTTATATACCCTGGCCCTCGCGATTGGCTCAGCTAGTAATAAAACCATCTCACCAGGAAAAACTATAGGTACAATGATGGTACTTCTGTACCATTTCAGAAGTACTCGAACCTTGACGAGTTACAACATATCAGACAACTTTGCTATCCTAGTATCACATTTATTATCTACGACCAGATGTTTGAGCTGCTGACAAAGTTGCATAGTTGTTTATCTATGCCAATATCGATATTAAGTTTCAGGCGGTATCGCCAAACAACTTCTGAAACAGATACCAATCCCAACTTAGTAGCTCTTTGTTCTAATTGTGACAGCTCGTTGATATTCAGTTCCTAAAGAGTATTCTATTTGTGATTCTATCCTATCTATCTATTTTGATGGAATATCTTGGCGAAAAAAAGAACTGACGATCGCTGACAGATAAAAATTAAAAGTTACCCCGCTTATATTCGAACCGACGAAAAACGAAGAGTAGGTTTTCAAGTCGACGGGTATTTAAAAAATGTTTTTTTTTTGTTTGACCACGCATAGTTTTTGACAGAATTGTCCGATTTTAACAATTATTTTTTTGGTATTATGTAAGGTGTACCTCAAAGCGTTTGAATGATTTTTGAATGGTGGTTCCATTAAAAAATCCACAATTTAGGGGAGAAAACTAGGGGTTGATTAATTTTTCTCTACTCAGTTTTTTTTTACTGTGATTCTAACGAGCACACAATGGTTTACCTGAAGGCCAGTTTCCGTAATTAAAAACGTTCAAAATGTAGTCGCAATCTCATCTCAGCGACACTCAATGTCAAAAAACTTGTTAAAAATGTAGGAAAATTAGAGTTATTTTTGACAGATTAAGACTGAGATCGGACTGTGAACGTTCTTAAAATACGAGAATCGCCGTCAGGTGTAAGTGGTGGTTATGGACATCTGCAATACCAGAGCTGTCAGTGTGCGTTGCCGTCTTAGTAGCAAAGCTGAAATGTCTCTGTGCCCACAATTTCGCCAGCATCCCATGCCTTTCACACTGTAACACAGCGAAATGCTGCTTGGCAACTATGGTAAGGTATTCTCTCCACAAACGAGCTCAAATCGTCACAGACGCGCAATCCGGTTAGTTTCTAGGGTTCCGTACCTCAAAAGGAAAAACGGCACCCTTTTAAGATCACTTCATTGTCTATCTGTCTGTCCCTCATTCAAGACCCTTTTTCTCAGAAACACGTGAAGTTATCAAGTTGAAATTAAATACTCAGGGCTACTATTGATAGAAGCAGTGAAAAATTAAACTTCTAAGTCAACGCAGTCAAAAGATACGGGCGTTTATGTTCCGAGTTCAAAACCTATAGGGTACTTCCCGTTGACCTAGAATTATGAAATTCGGCAAGAACCAATGTCGTGTAGCACAACTAAAGTAAAATATCCGAAAATCGTAAAGTAGTTGAATTACAAAAAAAAATAATAAAAAAACTACAAATTTACATACCTATAAAGGGTATTGCTCTGCGCCCATACATTGTTCGCCCTGGAACCAAGAGCGTCGGAAAATTATGAGTTGTATTGTTGATCATTAGTCAACTCTTATAAGATCTTATTTTTATAGCGGACTAGCTGCAGAATAGATATATTTAAAAAAAAGTATCAGATTTTGAGGTTATAATCAAACCATAAGGTATAGTTTTTTATTGCTCCGAGTGATTTTTAAGAAACTGAAAAACAATATCATAATACATTTACCTATTTTTAGTACCAACATAAATAATTAGGTACCTATACATTTTTTTCTAAAGCCTAACCCTAATCTTTTTCGGCAAGACATGACGTTTGGCAAAGATGACGGCGATTAATGTTATTAGTCGCGTAAAACACTTTATAATGTTCATTTTGGCATGCAGCTAGTCAGTAATACAAAAGTATTTGCAAATAATATAGTAAAATAGAAAATTAATTATCGTGTATGTCCGATACTTGTGTTGCACAGGGCGATTTTGGACAATGTCCTTTGTACGGAGTCCTCGGGGCGCGAGTCCAACGCGCACTTGACCGGTTTTTAAAGTTACGTATTGCATGTTAGATCATAATACTTCATCCCCCATCCATTACTCTCATATTATATTTTTACAGAATAAACCGAAAGTAGCACACACATATATGTATTTCAGCAACTTTTTAATAAAGCACTCATATACGATTGGCATAAAACACGGGCTACATCGTGCATCTCTTGAATGTGAAGCGAACATGCTGATGCGGAAACTTTTCTGTTACAACTACTCTTTTATGTATTTTCGCCCGTTGAGCACTTGTTGGTATTTCAATGAAAACTCCGTGTTTTTGATTCATCTCCGGATGAAATGATGGTAAATGGTGGATGAGAGCAAAATTTGAATTTTTGCTGTGTGGGATGGTAGGTTGTGACGTATTATAATTTGGATTTTCTGGAAAAAAAAATGGATTTTTTGCTGAAGATCTCTCCTTTTTTATTTGTAGAGTAGATGAAAAATGATGTAGGATACCTAATTATACGAAAAGTTTCAAAAATCAAGGACCAGACGAAAGCATTTTGTTAAAACTAAAGTTATTTTGTTTGGATTGCAGACCAGACTTTTTGAAAAATCAGCAAAGTATAGAAACAACAGGCACCAGAAATATCACACAACACCACAACATACAACAAGAACATAATATACAGTACAATATACAACTATTTTGAGACTGTGCTTCAGTACAATCAAAATGGTTGTATGTGTATTTTTAGGTTCGTTTCGAATCGGAAACCCATTGGACGTATCGTTATTTTACTCGAACAAATTGAACAGTGAATTCGGAAAACGTTTTGCTGAGCACAGCGTTTAACTAGGTATATGTAGGAAAAGGAACATTTGTTTTGTAGTTATTTTTATTTCTGTAAATTACAATAATAACTAAGCAAATAACAACTAATACCTAATTAATACTAAAAAATATACAAATACTATATAGGTACAAGTATATAACAAAAACAAAAAAAAATATAAAGAAAAAGGCAGGAGCTCATTGGGCATCAAAAAATTCATCCGCATCGCTGTCAATGGGGTAAGTGCCCAAAAGGCTGGCAACATTACCACAATGTATGGCAATGCTGATTCTTTGGCCAAAAAATAGGCCAGCCCTCTGGTCACGTGAAGAATCAACCAACCGCTTGGCGATGTCCCGAAATATTTGATGAGCACTCGGACCCCAAGGCCCTAGTGTTTCAACTCCAAACGGCTCAAACATATATGTTCCAAGGAGATTGGAGTATTTGCGCCGTTTGAGGTTTTCCGCACCTGCAGCAGCCGCTCCAGCACAGCCCACCGTGCTTGGAAGATGGGATGGCGCAAGGGTGTCGACACACGTTGCATCCCACACCAAAGGCCTACCCACCTTCCAAGGCATTATAGTCATTCCGTAGTTATTTTTTGAGTTGTTAGTGGGCCGATACTTCTAAATCTAAATCATCATGTCGGTTGAAGCTAAGCAACATTTTAAATAATTCGCATTTAAATTATTTTTCTAACTCCAAGGTTAAAATATTCCACTTTATTCATAAACGTTTCTCTAAGTTAAGAGACGTTTAAACGTCAAAAAGTGTAATGACGTAGACGTTCATCATCAGTTAAGTTTATCTAAGCAACGTTTATAAATAACGAGGCATACTACCCAATCGAAACTGTGGCCTATAAAGAACCGCGGATAGGACCTCGCACAGTCCAGGGAAGCATCGCACAGAGGTAGAAATTTTACTCAGCAATGGGCAGAACATGGCTTCCAAATGATGGTGGTGATGAATCAATTGCTAGACCAGCTGCGATGAAGGTCAGTGAACGTAGTTTTTATCATAACGCTTTTCAACCAAACACAACACGTTAAAAAAGTTGAATACCCTGCAGCCAAAGTGTGTGAACCTATTAATTACGGCCAATTTCTTAAACATATCACCAACATAATACGTAGTTTAGGAACAATAGATACTGGATATAAATTAGTAGGCTGCAAACAAAGGAAGCCGGCGGCTTTCGAACTTACACTACAGCCCCTCGATGCAAGTTTGATACTTGTGACACACACACGGCTTCAACAAACAACTTGTTACCGCACGCGCCATCTACCCGCGCGGGGCGGTAGCATAACGACATGAAGCTGCAACAGACGTCGTCCAATCTGGTGGAGCCTGCCGACGCCGGCCAATGAGCTTCGGGCTCGCTGCTCATCAACTTCACACCGATGATTCGTTTTTAAGAGAGATCATGCGTCGCGCGCAATATATTCGTTCTTCACCTTTTTACCCGTTTACCATTGTATCTAATATAAGATTGTACATAGTTAAAAATAAAACGTTTTTTTCATCAAGAGCAAATAAATAAGTCATTTCTTGAGTCGTTGTTCACCCAACCCAACACACACACAAATAAGAAGAGCAGCCCATACCCTGACTGCAAATCACCGAAACAAACATTGGTCCTTCGAGCCGGATCTTCTCGTCGAATAGAGGGTCAGCAAGAAACGATCAGGTCGAATCTTCGCGTCGAATCGAGGATCGGCAATACAAGGTCAGGGCGGTCATTCCTGTTCTTCCCATCCCATTTTCAAGTGTCTAATACCGTACTGTGATTTTGAAATTCCAGTTTTAACGTACATCGCGCAAAGTTCGCAACACGTGGTGCCTACCTACTTCGTCAGCAGTTCGTGCTTAATCGTGAGTAACCTTTGTCTTTTCATAAGCCGCTAAAATGAGTGACGACGAATACAGTGAAGCTGGTAATATTTCTCGTATAGGGGATCTTAAAAAGCAAAGGGGTACACTAAAAGGTCGTTTAACGTTATTTGAAAAATATATTGCTAAATATGAAAACGTTAAGATGTCTGAACGACAGCAGGCGGAACTCCTCTTACGCATGGAGTCGGTCTCCAACATACTAATCGCGTTTACCAAGATTCAAGACAAAATCGAACAAATATTAGATGACAGTGAATTGGACAAACAACTCGAGTATAGGGCATCGTTTGAGGATCAGTATTTTAATATCATGTCCATCGCAAAATGCTTAACCGACGATGTGAAAATAAGAGATGAGGGTAGATCGAAATGTACAACTCCGCATTATAGTGATTCTAATTCTATTAAATTACCGCAGATCACACTCCCCTCTTTCGACGGTTCATATGATCACTGGCTCGAGTATAAAAAATCCTATTTATCTATGATTCATAAACGAAGTGATTTAGACGCGATCCAGAAGTTCCACTACCTAAAATCTTCGCTCAGTGGTTCAGCACTCCACGTTATAAGTGCATTAGAGTTCACTGCCGCTAATTATAACCACGCATGGGAGCTGTTGAAAAATAGGTTCCACAATGATCGTTTGCTAATTCATAACCATGTGAAAGCTTTGTTTACTGCGCAATCTATTAACAAAGAATCCCCTTCGTTAATCAGAAAATTAATCGATGTAATGTTACGTAACCTACGAGCGCTCAAATCCCTTGAAGAGCCCACGGACACGTGGGATACCTTGGTCATTTACATCATAGTATCGAAGCTAGATTGTTCCACTCAGCGTGAGTGGGAGAATTATTTAGGCTCGATTTCTTCTGGCGTTCACAAAACCAAACCAAAATTAGATGATTTGTTATGTTTTCTACGTAATCGTGCCGATATGTTAGATATGGTTCATAGTAACCATAGTCGAAATACACAGAATAACAAACCTAACAATACGTCTGATAATAAAAAGCACACGAGTGCAGCACAAGTACAACAGTCACATAGCTTTGTTTCCACTCGTAAAACTACCGGTACCCCCGAAACATCAAAACAATCTTGTACGATGTGCGGGAAAACTCATGCGTTATATACTTGTTTTAAATTTCTCAATATGACAGTTCAGGACAGAATTAAATTCACTAATAGTATCAAGGGCTTGTGTCGTAATTGTCTACGTACAGGTCATTTAGTTCCCGAATGCGTTTTCGGGCCGTGCAAACAGTGCGAAGAAAAACATAACACGTTATTGCATAACGATAGCAACAATGTTACGGCAACTACACCGGCGTCGTCAGCGACGAGTGCTGATAAGAAACCGGTCTCTGTCGTATCATGTGCGAATCATTTGTTTACCGATAATGCGTCTTCAGTACCGTTGCCACAGGTATTATTATCCACTGCACTAGTCGAAGTCATGGATAGTAATAGTATATATCATACAGCTCGAGCGCTGATAGATAGCGGTAGTCAAAATTGCTTTATTTCAGAAAAGCTTTGTAAACATTTAAACGTTTCCATAATACAGTCCACTATAAAAATATCGGGCGTGGGACAGTCGGTCTCACAATCGAATCAATTATGCGATATAAACATGCGTTCAAAAACTAGTAATTTTAAACGTTCATTAAGATGTTTTGTTTTGCCGTGCATTACGACGAGTTTGCCGTCAACTCCCGTTGTTTATGAAACAATCTACCTCCCGGACAACGTATGTCTCGCGGACCCAACGTTCAACATACCGTCAGAGATCGATTTACTGATTGGTGCGGACGTATTTTGGGACTTATTGGAGGTGGATCGACTTCGATTACCCAACGGTCCATATCTACAAAACTCGAAAATAGGGTGGCTAATTTCTGGTCCCATTTATAATAAATCGTGTGTTAATCAGATTCAATGTAATTTCGTACAGCAATCAAACACAGATACACAATTACGTAAATTTTGGGAATTAGAAGAAATTATGAGTTCGGGTCCTATTCTCACTGAAGAAGATCGAAGGTGTGAAGAATCGTTCGTTAACACTACTACACGAGATAGTAGTGGTAGGTTCACGGTGAGAATTCCATTGAAGGAATCAACTGACGCGCTCGGTGATTCTTATGAAAATGCAAAGTCTCGTTTTCTCTCATTGGAACGCAAGTTAAATCGGTCTTCATCTTATAAAAGGTTGTACACTGACTTTATTCGGGAATATATTGAGCTAGGGCACATGTCGCGAATAAACGAATACGCATGGCCACATTATTTTCTCCCGCATCACGGAGTATTCCGTGAACACAGCACCACAACAAAGTTGCGTGTAGTGTTTGACGCTAGTGCCACAACCACTTCAAATAAGTCACTCAACGACATACAACTGATAGGGCCTCCTCTTCAAAATGATATTTTTTCGATTCTACTTCGTTTTAGACAGTATAAGTATGTTGCCTGCGCTGACGTGGAGAAAATGTACCGGCAAGTACTGGTGCATCCCGATCAGCGCAACCTTCAATTAATTTTATGGCGCGAAAATTCATCTGATGAATTAGGTATATTCCGACTCAACACGGTTACGTACGGTACCGCGTCGGCGCCATATCTAAGCATGCGTTGTTTACGTCAACTCGCACAAGAAACGGAAGATAAAACCATTAGCAAGGTCATAAACGAAGATTTCTTTGTCGATGACTTAATTACTGGCGACAATGATCCTCAAGTTCTTCTAAAAACATGCGAAAAGGTATCGGAGGTTCTAAAAGCTGCCTGCTTTAATTTGCGAAAGTGGATATTCAGTTATGACGTACACATAGAAGCATCTAAAGAGTTAGCTATCGGGGAACATTGCCAGAATAAAACTCTCGGATTAGGTTGGCAAATCGATAAAGATGAACTTTATTTTACCACTAACTTAGAAAATAAAGCTAATAAAGTAACCAAACGAAGTATGATGTCGGTCATTTCACAAATCTATGACCCGCTGGGTCTTTTATCACCCACAATAATTATAGCAAAAATATTGCTTCAAAAATTGTGGCTATGCAAACTCGCCTGGGATGATTCGGTTCCTAACGATATCGAATGCTTGTGGAATCGATTCATTCAAAACTTATCGTCATTAGGCAATATTCGTGTCCCACGTTACGTCATGAGTGAATGTACAAATGTTGAGTTACATATTTTTACTGACGCGTCACAAGAAGCCTACGGTGCTTGTGCATACGTACGTACGTATACGGACGACTGTATAGTCACAAAATTATTATGTGCCAAAAGCAAAGTCGCGCCAGTTAAAACTGTATGTACCATTCCGCGACTTGAGTTATGTGGCGCGTTACTGGGCGCACGGCTATATAAAAGGATATTACATTCATTGAGACTGACATTTAGTAAAGTATTTTTCTGGACTGATTCAACCATAGTCATGGGCTGGATCAGAATGTCACCTCATACTTTAAAAACGTTTGTCCAGAATCGTGTGTCACAAATAAACGAGCTCACAGGTGATGCAATTTGGTTGCATATAAAGGGTAACGATAACCCGGCTGATATTGTGTCCAGAGGTCTTCCTCTAAACGAGCTCCAGACGAATGACTTGTGGTGGCACGGGCCAATCTTTTTACAACAACACAAATTTAATTATACAAGTGAGCTTAGTATAGATGTAGATCAATTACCCGAAGTAAAATCACAAAAAATTAGTATGGTATGCAACACTTCGACTGATAATGCTGGCATAATAGATTTTAATAGATTCTCCTCATATAATCGTTTGCGGCGTGCGACAGCCTATGTATTACGTTTTATAGGTAATGCACGCGCAAGTAAACAACATCGCAAAACCGGTTCGTTATCTGTCGATGAGTTGGACGCCTCAGCTGTGACACTCGCCCGCCTCGCGCAAATGCAATCATTTTGCGACGAATATAATAATTTAGTTAAGCGATTGGTCGTAAAATCGAAAAGACTAATAGGTTTGAATGTTTTTCTTGATGAATTTAAAGTAATACGCGTTGGTGGAAGATTAAGTAATTCGTTATATTTCGATAATAATAAAAAAACATCCCGTGCTATTGTGCAGTAAGCATAGATTCACAATGTTATTGTTTTTACATGAACATAAACAATTGTTGCACGGTGGACCTCAGCTCCTATTGGCTAGTGTGCGTGAGGCTTGGTGGCCGCTCGGAGGGCGAAACCTAGCGAGGAAAACTGTCCACGACTGCGTCACATGCACGCGCATCAGAGGGAAGACTATGCAGCCTCTGATGGGTAACTTGCCGGCTGAACGCTTGGAACCCGGCTTCCCTTTTATGCGCTGTGGTGTTGACTATGCGGGACCGGTGATGATTCTGAACCGTCGCGGCAGGGGAGCTAGTCTCACTAAATGTTATATATGTTTGTTTGTTTGTTTATGTACACGTTCTATTCATCTCGAGTTAGTAACAAGTCTTTCAACTAAAGATTACATACTCGCATTAAAACGTTTCATTTCACGTAGGGGTAAGCCAGTCGAGATAATGTCAGACAACGCTACGAATTTTGTAGGGGCTGAAAAGGAATTCGTTTCTTTTATTCAAAATAATAGTAAAGATATTAATGATTTCGCTTCAAATAATAGTATTCGATTCAGCTTCATTCCTCCGTACGCTCCTCATTTTGGCGGTTTGTGGGAAGCAGGAGTGAAATCGTGTAAGCACCACCTGCGACGAGTAGTGGGGGGTACGAATCTCACTTACGAGGAATTCAGTACGGTGTTGGCACAAATCGAAGCCATCCTGAATTCCCGTCCCTTAACAGCTCTGTCCACAGATCCTAATGACCTACAACCTCTTACCCCTGCTCATTTCCTTATCGGCCGACCGCTGACTGCTCCAGCCTGCCAAGATTTGACTGCTACATCGAGTCATCGCCTGCAGCGCTACGAGGTGATTGAGCAGATGCGGCAAAGCTTCTGGAAACGATGGGCTACAGAATATGTGTCGGAGCTGCAGACGCGTACTAAATGGAAGGCACATCGAGACTCCATTACGCTCGGTCAACTTGCTCTAATCAAGGACGAAAACCTGCCTCCACTCAAATGGAAACTAGGAAGGATTATACGAAATTATCCTGGCGCTGATGGAATTTCAAGAGTGGCTGACCTGCTCACAGCAACAGGAGTCACACGCAGAGCATACTCAAAAATATGCCCACTGCCAGTGCTGCAATCAGTATCCGATGTAGTATCCTGACTCTGTTGGAACCTGCCACTTCCAAGGCCGGACTTATGTTACCGCACGCGCCATCTACCCGCGCGGGGCGGTAGCATAACGACATGAAGCTGCAACAGACGTCGTCCAATCTGGTGGAGCCTGCCGACGCCGGCCAATGAGCTTCGGGCTCGCTGCTCATCAACTTCACACCGATGATTCGTTTTTAAGAGAGATCATGCGTCGCGCGCAATATATTCGTTCTTCACCTTTTTACCCGTTTACCATTGTATCTAATATAAGATTGTACATAGTTAAAAATAAAACGTTTTTTTCATCAAGAGCAAATAAATAAGTCATTTCTTGAGTCGTTGTTCACCCAACCCAACACACACACAAATAAGAAGAGCAGCCCATACCCTGACTGCAAATCACCGAAACAAACACAACTTATGAGCTTAACTGGTTAGTTGGCTGACTTGGATTAAACTGGAGTCAATATTAGAACTCAGAAACTAGCATAATATACCACCGCTGTTGCTGCTATGCTAGTAAACTCCATGACATGATTTTCTAATAAGGCTAGAGTCGGCTATATGTCTAGTCATTTGAGTCTGAAGAACATATGTATGTGTTCTCGAACGACTGCCATACAAAGGACATGTTATTAAATGGGCTTAAAATAATTTTGTTTTTGAATAACTAGCATGTGCGGTTTTCCTGATAGGGAAAATTATCCAGGATGGCCTTACCAAAATAAAAAAAAATCGGTAATATTATTTTTGCACAGGGAAACAAAGAAAAAATTGTTGAGTATCATTTTTTTAAAAGAATTTATACATCTTAATGTTATTTAGCCCAGCCTTCATAAAAAGCCTAACATCTCCTTTCAAAACATATTGGGCAAAACGAACAAGTACCTACCGATTTCTATCCTACATGGCTTCTAAATATCACAGGAATAGCCCACCCGCCCCGACACCCGTCTGGTCGGAGGATCCTCCCGTTTCTATTTGGGATGAGTGAACTTTACACCCTGTTCCTCACACCTCTATGTGCTTTACGGCAGCTTATGTCAATTATATTTGTCAATACAATACATTTTTGACTTTTCCACAATCGTTATCGCTGATAGAAGGTCACTTCGTCTAGGCGTGGTTTAGGCTATGCAAGCTTGTTGGTTATCAAAGGTTTAATATTAGGATAGCAAGTAGAAATTTTCAGAATTATCTAGAATTTTTTTATTTGTTCACTGAATGTTCTTGAAAGTTCTTTTGATGAAGGTATAAAAGCGGACGAAATTTCCTGAGAATAAATCAGACTGTTGTTACTTCACGAATACCGATTGGGACATTCAGCAGCGGATGCGGCAAGAAACATATGTAAATCGATGGGCGATTCTACGGTCACTTATCGCACAGCTAAAAATTGGTTTAATAAATTCGACATGGGCGACTACAGTTTATAAGATTCACCTCACCCCGGCCCTGTAGTTCAGACTGACATAGAACGATTGCGATAACTCATCGAAACTGATCCCCGTTTATCGTCACGAGCACTAGCAGAAGAACTCTGCTGTTCTCATACCACCGTAAAAAATCACGTTGATCAAAAATAGTTTATTATCATGATAATAAATATAAATGTTTTCTTTGATATAAATGTAACAACTTGCCAAACTAATATTATACATTTGTAACTAATTACCAACGATCTTCTTCCAATGCGACTGTGTGTATTCATATGCAATGCATCTCCCATTCGGCGCAGTAAAGTAGCGGATGTAATGCACTCTTGAGTTCGGTTCAAGTCTCGCTCGGTTAAGATACGGATCAGTTAAACTGCGCGCATTAAACTTCCAGAGTAAGTGTTTTACAATAGAACTTGAGAGATCCTGCTAACTATCTCCGAACTGCAGTACAGGTAGACGAAGCGAGGTAACCGGGATACAAAGGCACAAATTATATTGAATTACGACAAATGATGATGACTGTACGCTTATAGAAAGAAAGAAAGAAAATACATTTATTTAGCACAGACTGTAAGACACACAATACACCTGAGACATACATCAGATAAAAACAAATGAAAATCAAATAACAAAGTGTAAAGTCCGATGTAAGAGATTAAACTGGAAGGTGTGCCTCACGGCTGCGCCAAAAAGGCCCAGTTCAGCAAAAATGCCAGACAACTGGTGCCTGACGCTGGTTTTCAACTGGACCAGATTTGTGAGGTAACGGATGTATATCAGTTTTATACTGGAACGTGACGTGTGTATGCATACTTAAATAAATAAAAAAAAAATATAAAATTGTGTCAGATAAAAACAATAATGAGTATGTATAACTAGTGCGATATAACAAAACATAAACAACAAAAGTAATATTGCAAAAAAAAAAAATAATAATAATAAACAAATACTGATAAATAAATGAGATGAAGGTTATGTAAACAGAGAAATTCTTCGAAACGAGTCAGAACAAAAGCCTGTTTTAAACGATGCCTGCCTTCCACGTTGCAACACATTGTCACAATAAATTATTCATGCACTACAATATCATCGTATGTACGTACTTATGAAATATTTGTCTGGAAAAAATCATCATCAAATAAAATCACATCAAATCGTTTATTGCAATCCATAATGTACAATTACAGGTGGTAAATAAAGAAATAATAGAAACAATTATGGACCCTGTCGGGCACAGCAAATTTTTAAATAGGTAGAGAGAGGAAGAGCGCTTTTTTAACCCTTTACCGCATAGGAAACCATATATGGTTTGACATGTTTACAGTTTATTTTACTCTAAAAAATAAAAAACTAGCGTATAAATGCTAATGGGGTTTGTTTTTCATATCATTAGCAATAATAAAACACAACTATTTTGTCTATCATCACATACCACTTGGAATTTAAAAAAAAATCGTTTCACACCAGGCGAGATCGAGGTCAAGAGCTGGCCTATTTTGCAATAAAACGTAAAAAAAAACAAAAAGTAAGTTTTTGTACTAAACATAATGGCATCTTTTGCCTAACAGTAATACATTCATAATACATGGGAAGCTTTACACTCACGCTACACGACCATTCGATTGCTAAAGCCACCAACAGGCTACGCGCACTAATATAACCTACTAAGGGCTGATTTATATCTTTTTTCCGTGGAAAAAATTGACGTCTGACAGCTCTAGTATGGGAAAACTGTAAAGGTGAGTATAGACTACAAAATTTACTTGTAACAGAACAACGAGCCGCTCTATGATATGTTCTAGTGTATCATCCTTTTACGAACTAATCGTCGAGCACGCTCGCCTCTTTGTTACAAACCAACGAGCATATTGGTGTAACATTTCGTCGAGCGGTGTAACATTTCGTCGAGCGGTGTAACTGTTCGTCGAGCCACACCTCCAAGAGTTTGTCTTCTATTGTAAATGTTCATTTGCCAAAATCTTCTATTTCTATTTTTCTTTTTTCTTCTAATATAATTCATCAAGACAAACGCAGCACACGCAACTTGTAGGTCCGACATTTCAAAAAAGAATGAACGCAACGTACAACGAAATGTTGGTAAATGCACTCGCTGTGAGCATTTACCCGTAACATAACGCCGAGCATTCGCAGGAACGTTACATTACATGGAAATGCTTTGGAAACTTGAGCTTTTGCCTGTATTGTACCATTCGTAAGAACGTTACATTACACAGAAATGCTCCAGAAAATGTTGTAGTCTATACTCACCTTAAAAAAAATATAAAATTGTTCTCAGGATGAGACTTGTTCCAGATATAAAAGATTGGTGTAATTCACCCTAAAAGAGAGATAGATGGATACTTTATTCATCATCTGCCTAGCCTTTTCCCAACTATATTGGGGTTGGCTTCCAGTCTAACCGGATGCAACTGAATACCAGTATTTTACATGGAGCGACTGCTTATCTGACCTCCACAACCCAGTTACTGGGTAATACGATAACCCTTGTTAAGACTGGTTGTCAGACTTTCGGGCTACTGACGACCTGTAACGACTGTCAAAGATCCACGAATGACAGCCGGCACCAACGGCTTAACGCGCTTTCCGAGGCACGGTCGGTTCTTGGTATGTGAAGATGGCCACTCATCCGAAAAACATCATAATCTCGATTTATGAACAGCAAAATGTAACAATAAACAAGCACCCCACTACTTCTTACAATGAGAAAAACCGAGTAGGAACTTGATTAGAACTACAACCTTCTTATCGTCGGAAGAAATACCGTCAGCTTACACGAACCATACAATGTCCTAACCTAACTACCTAACTATAAAAATCAAACGTTAAGCTTAATACATACGAGCGGCGGTCGCTTATGTCAGCTAGGTGACGTAACGGTGACTAGTCAACATCAAGCTAGGCTACGCGAGGTAGGTGTGTTTCAGATAGTCTTGGTTTTCATTAAAAATCTTACTTGCTGCTATAAACTTGTTCTATTACTACAGTTAAACATGGATACAGTACTTTCGAAAGAGGTTAGATTTACAGAGCTACGTTTGGTTGAGCTCTGCATGTGGCCACACGACGACTATCGTTCCCCGGTCGCGGCGCGGCGCATCCCGCGCTGGCTTGCGGTGGCGTAGTGAGTGTACGTCGCCGACGGCGTTTTATGTGTGTGTGCGTGCGCACAGCGAGTTGGCTTGAACAAGGTATACTGTGCGAGGAACCAAAATCAAAAATGAACTAAGCCTACCTAACTATAAAAATCAGACGTTAACCCTTTCAGTACGGTTGACGTACATGTACGTTCTGGCACAGATGCTTGTCACGGCTGGGTGACGTACTTTTGCAAATCAAGTCTAAAACTGAATATATACAACACAGGCGTGCAGTCTCTGCCAGCGCTTGTGGCAGATTCCGCTATGTACTATCACAACTGCGCAGAACACATTTCTCGAGCGCCGGCCGGCAGTGCACGCCATGCTTCTCGCGCGCCGCACTGCAAGGGTTAAGCTTACATACGAGCGGCGGTCGCCTATATCAGCAGTAAGAGATGTAAGGGCGACTTCACCGACATTAAGCTATGCTACGTGATGTACTGTGCGGGGAAGCAAAATCAAAAATGATCTCAGCCTACAGCAATCTTCTGCTGGACATATCCTGCACTACAACAACTAGTGGTCCGCCTTCCGCATCCAGTATAGACGAGTCAGCATGTTCAGTGTCAACCTGACTTGTACCTATTTCCTGTTTCTTGATTTATTCCTGTGTGTATCTATTTCATGAAGAAAAAGCGAGTGGGCACGCAGTGAGGAGTGTGAAAGCACGAATCGCGTGATCTTTTGTCATATCACACACTGAAGCACTTTTTGATTGATTCGTCTATGAAGAGTAAATTAGAGAATGAAAAGAGTACACTTCAATGTTCATGTTGAGAGTATGAATTAAAGGCGACTAACAAAAGGAAAAGCACCGGGAGGGGGTACGCCCTAGGAGGACATAATTATAGAGACCTTATTGGTGATGTTCTCCAAGAAGGTCAGGTGTGTAGTGCTTGTATGGAACGTAAACGAGACAAAAGGAGTATCTAAGGATCGTAACAGTTGACGTTCTGTAGTTTCTGCCTATCCCCGTAGGAAGAAGGCGTGAGTTTATTTTGGTGTTTGTACAGCATAGCGCAGTATAGCTTCATGTTGATTAGCCAGCCCACTAGTGGTGGTCGCCTATATTAGAAGTAGCCCTGCCTATAACTGGAGGTGTTATAAATCGGGTCGTTGCATGCAAAGTCGCCGTCTCACTCGTATTACACATCCACGGCACATCGTAAAATCCTTATGCAAACGATGCTTGTAGTGTTGGGGAAAGTTTTGTTGCGGAATTGTAAATTGTGGTTGCTGAGCGAAGTTGTTGGTAGTGTGGTATGGGGTTTATATCATCATCAGGTAAAGATGCTCACCCATCCACAGACAAATCGCGGCAAGCGTAGCTTAACCTGATCGATCTACCTGTGCGACTGTTATTATTTAGCCACGGGCCCCTCTGATAATAAAATGATTATTATTATTATTATTATTATTATAGGCATATCTGTTTTCTGCCAGCCTCT
Source organism: Eremobia ochroleuca (assembly GCA_949629135.1). Taxonomy (NCBI): domain Eukaryota; kingdom Metazoa; phylum Arthropoda; class Insecta; order Lepidoptera; family Noctuidae; genus Eremobia; species Eremobia ochroleuca. Next base: position 3,505,178 of record OX451404.1, on the reverse strand, counting down.
TCCAGGGTTTGTCCACGAAGTCAACAATGTCGCCTGCCTTTCTCGCCGCTGCTTTACACTTCTTGTCATCACTGTGCCCTGCCAGGTGACCAGCCCAACTCCATTTGAGTTCGATAATACGCTTCCCGGTATCGAAGACCTTCGTACGTCTTCGTATCTCGACGTTTGGAACTCGGTCTAGTGGCCTGATCGCAAGCATGGAACGCAACCCTTCGTTTCACAAATAGTGTGGTACATAATAAATATCTGAATTTAACACGAATTAATTTATTTGACGCATTAGCTGTTAATATAATACTAATAAAACGATGGTCACTTGTTCAATTATCGTTTCTATAATAATTACGGTACACAATATTTTGTCCATAAAAATCTCAAGATGCAAGCAAAAACACCATTGTTTACTCTTCTTTTGATTCCCTCTCGTCATCTGCGTACTATTATATTTTACTCCTCTACTTAAATACGGATGTGCTTCACTCACAAATCTGCGCTGTAATCAGTAGTGTTAATTGCCCAGCAATAATTTAACTTGTGTACTAAGCCGTATGTTGCTAGGATTAGGTTGGGATTACGTGTGACATGTAGTGTGTAAGCTTGTGTTATGTACTAGGGTATTATGAAGGGAGAAGAAATAGTTTTATGGGTTTCGGGGTCAAACAAAGAATCAATGAGTCTTTATGAGCCAGGCTAGTACTCGTATATAGTCTGAAATCTTTAACACGCACTGGGGTGAGGAAGTCTGTTGATCAATTCTGGTTCTGTAGTCAGCTAAAGCTACTGAAAAAACACAGATTTCTAGTGAATAGGTACATAGTTACATACATAGATAAACTCACCCCTTCTCCCAATGGGGGTCGATAGAAACTACAAATCGCCACTTGCTACGATCCTTACATAGATACTCCTTTTGCTTCGTTTACGTACATACTTCTGGTTCAGTGGATCCAGGACCAAAAACTACCAAACCTACTACAACTACAATGTTAAACTACGTAGTCATGACAGCTCGCTTTGTTTGGCTACGAAACCTAAAAAAAAAACAAGGAGACATCTGCCACGAGAAAGCGTAGCAAAGGGACATTAGCTACGAGAAAGCGTAGCACACCGCTACGAACATAGCCCTTGCTACGAAAATGACAAAGTTAGTCCATACTAATTGTCTACAAATTGCATCGTTTTTATAATACAAAAAAAGTAAACGGTAAAAAATATTCTTATCTTCCAAAGCAAGTCTAAATAAACTCTCAAACACAATGGCTGCGTGCAAGGAGGCGGTAACGACGTATTATTCTGTCAAATTACTGTCAAGCGTCCAAAGGGCTTTTAAAGAACCTTTTGTGTTAATAATACTGATGTCTAGACGCTGTCTGATAGTACATGGGTCTTAGTAAACACATTAACATCGTCTTGGTTGTTTCTAAGTAAATAATATTGGTAATATTTCGTGGAATTATCGTATAGCAGATCGGCTGCTTTGGTCCTGTTTGTTGATTTAAACCAACTGCGATCACAGATCCGTCTGATTGGTTATGGCAATTTTGCAAAGAACTTAAACCAGCTCAAATTTTACAGGAAAACACAAATTCAGGTTAAGGAAATATTAAATTTACATTAAGGTAAACGCAGGCGGGAATCGAACCCTTTTTACATAAAGTAAACTGCAGGTCAACCACTACATCTGAACCACTGCACCATTTACGCCTTCCTACTCAATAATTTTTCATTCAATCTCTTAAGATTTATTTATACAAAGTCTAATATAGTAAAACGAAACATGTCTCCATATTTTACTACAGCACTTTCAGACATAGCTCGTAGAATAAGCAAGCTGGGCCGACCATATCAGCCGTTGAACCGATGACTGTTGGGGTAGACGTGTTCTTGAGTGGAGACCGCAAATCGGTAAACGTAAGGTAGGACGCCCAGGCTGGATGGCTGGTAACAGCTGGATGAGAGTTGCCGAAAATCGAGTTGAATGGCGTGCAATGGGAGAGGCCTATTTCCAGCATTGGACTTATATGGTCGGATGATGACTTTCAAGCTTTAGTTTCATCGATATACTCAAGTTATATCGACGTGTGTCGCATCACTGGCGCTGTAAAGTGTTTACGTTCATATTTGCAAAATGGCGGCGGTGTTACGACTCGCTACACACGCAGAAGGGGTAAGCACGTAAGTAGCTGCCATCCGTATCGCTGTAGTTTATTTGAATATTTTTAGTGAGCACTAACTTGTAAGTTTTTTTATAGTTTTCTTTTTACTTGTAGGTATTTTTTTGTCTAGATTTGAAATTTTGTTTAAGTAAACTTTTTGTTGTTAACAGAAATAATAATATGAGCAAACGTTAAGGGCCCAAAGTGCATTAAGATAGACAGAAATGACAGTTTAAAAGTTATAACTTTAGGTACGGAGCCTTCAAATAGCTCCGCAACTACATAGTTTGGCAAACCCGAAATAAAGTTGTGAGTAAATCCCATTAAACATTTTAATGACTGATGAAAATAATTATCTTTTCAGCGGAAATACCCCACTCCCTCTCGTCGAGAGGAGGCCAGTGTCTCAGGAATGGGAACATTATATGCTGATTATACATTATGCAGCCACTTATTGTTGATTCTTATTGTTTACTAGCGACCCGCCCCGGCTTCGCACGGGTGCAATGCTGATCACTACATAGTATAAAACAAAGTCGCTTCCCGCTGTCTGTCTCTCTCTATGTATGCTTAGATCTTTAAAACTGCGCAACGGATTTTGATGCGGTTTTTTTTAGTAGATAGAGTGATTCAAGAGAAAGGTTAGTGTATAATACATGAATAATATTATAATAGAGAAACACTGATAATTTTAGAGCAATTATTTCTCGTAAAAAGTATCGGAAAAAAAATGGTTATTATGGGTTATCTCTAAGGGATAGACATATGCCATCGCGGACTTTTTTGTAGACCTTTTTAAGGTGTACAATACTGTAGTTCATTATGTTGATCTATCTCGTAAGGATCAGCCAGCGTTTGCAAGGTAAGCGCAAAAAAATGTGTTTATTTACGACATCACATTAGAAACCTCTAATATCATTAGTGTTTCTCTACTATATTATGCATGTATTATACATATAAACCTTCCTCTTGGATTGCTTTATCTATTAAAAAAAATCGCATCAAAATCCGTTGCGTAGTTTTAAAGATCAAAGCATACATAGGGACAGACAGAGGGAAGCGACTTTGTTTTATACTATGTAGTGATTTATTTTCCAAATTACATTCTATCCTTACAGGGAAACCTATTGCGATAGTGTACATATCTTATCCTAACTAAATTCTTATCATAACTTATTACTATAATAAAAATTTGTAACTTATTACAAACAATGCATTCTTTGTGAACTCACTCAGAGAACAACAGAAAAGGTCCGTGTCACTAGCTATGAGGTTGTTGGGGTTGTTGAAGTTGTTGATTGTTCTTATTTGATTTGTTCTTATTGTTGATCATTACTACCCCATTTTTACATCTCAAAGAAACTTGAGTTTTTTTTTATTATTTTTTACTGATCAAGAATATCTTATTGGAATAAGATGGTGAAATGTATATTATTTGTCTTTTTATTATTTTAATCGAGTTTCGGATATAAACACTCTTGAATTTATCCTCATTACTTGCCTTTTCCGAAAATACCAAGGTGGACTGATGACCTGGTGAAGGCCACAGGAATCCGCTGGATGCGAGAAGCATAAAAATGGTTGAAGTAGCGAAGCTTATTTTCGGCAATGGACGTCTTTCGGACGAAATGATGATAACAATGGTGAGACGTTGCGTACCTAACTCCATGGTAACACCTACTTGTTTCTTTTCCTTGTCTATTTTTATTCAAAATTACAAATTCTCAACTAATCGAAAATGTTACGCGCGCCTTACACGCACACACACACACACTTCATGCTCTCTGAATGAATTCACAAAAATAATGTGTATGTGTTATGTTATAGTCAGGTTATTTAATATAGTCTAATTAAGGACCACGCTACCGCATTAGGAACGTCCTGTAATGGTAGCAGTGTTTGTGACAAATAAATAAATAAATTTTCTTCTCGGCATCGGTATTCACAAGACACAACCAGACTGTAGCACATCAAACCACATACCAGACACATGAATCTTTAGGTAGACGTCCGAAGTTTGATAAAAAGAGCCTGAAGATCCACGCCTTGGGAGTTTAGTGAATAAGTGAACGAGTAAAGTCGTTAGCTACCTCCCGCGGGACATCGCCTGACTTGCAGCGGTGTGACCACTGTATGTGTGTCTTCTTTACAGTGTGGTCCAAGACTTATGCTTATCTCTCAGTGGGTTATGTTATCCTAGTACCGGTTTAAGCAGGCCCGAAATTCGCAGGTTTGTTATTGTTTTATTTCCACTACAGACGGTTTTATGGGGTTCTTAAAATCCTCTGGGAGTCAACAAAAATATATTACTTCGATGGTCCCGGAACTGTAGGAGTTATGTAAAAAGGGCCATTATTTAATGACTCAGTCGACAGTGTTAACTAGATAGCAACTCTGTTTGTTATAACTACAGGGTTCTAAAAAGACACATCACATAGGCGTCAACTACGTACTCGTATTGTGTACATTGGACTAAATAAGTAACATTGCACAAAAATGATTGCTGGGAAACGACTTTTATTTACGTTGTGATTGCACGCAAATCAATGTGCATAAGGGTGCATACAATTGTACAGGGAGTATTTAAAGTTGCGTAATAACATTAAAAACTTGTTTTCGGAATTTTGACCTTTAATTTTATTTATAATTAAATCATTTTAATAGTTTTTTTTTTTATTATTGTTCGACTCAACCATAGCACCTGACATCTAATCTCGTCACCACCCTTGGTTGACTGGTAGAGAATACTTAAGGCATTAAGTCGGCGTTTGTACCTTTTTGTGTGCGAAAAGATTACATAAATATTTCCGTAACCAGCAGCTTCCCAGGCATGGTCCAGTACAAAAAAAAAATATTACAATGAAGGGGAGAACAAATGACTCTCGGTTTCGTTAAGTGTCTTTTTACGCCCGTTATAGCTACCTACGTAACTCACGGAAAATGCGACATAAAACACTACTCCACAAAGTCAAGTAAAGTGAAGTAGGGAACAAGGGTATTCATAGTAATTATTTTAATTTGAACACTTTTTATGTAACATATTTTATACCAAAAGAAACGTAATTAAATACAGATTTTCATTGTTGAATTAAATAAATGTGTTACTATGTAGTTAAAAAATAAAAATGTGTTATGAAAATGTAAATGGTACTTACTAAACGCGAAAAAATCACTTATTGGTAAATAAAAAAATAAAAAAAACGAAGCCCCAGATAACATTAAATAAAAATAAAACATTCATAGAATAGAATAGATTTTTTAATAATCTATTCTATGATTATGGATAGTATCTGTAAAGTTACTACGTTTCAAAACGCCGTACGCTGCGATCAATTGAGGCTTTAATGATAAATGATAAATGATTTATTTTCTGTAAGTAGGTTTGTACAAACACTTTTACATGTCAATCATATTTTTTTAAACTAGATGAGGTCGGCGTTTCCTATCTGACTACTCTGAGAAGAAAGGCCGAAACAAACTCAGAGGTCACAGTCTCTTTTAAAGTCCAGACATAATCTTGGTCAGATAATGTGAAGACCATGTAGATTAGTGTCTGAAATGGTCTTTTGAGTAAAGAACCACACAGATTGAGCGGACCTGTCCAGTCAGTGCACGCATTTGTCAAAAATCGTGCAGCTCAACTCAGAACTTGAGGAGCCTTACGATTCGACGAACAATACCAATGAAAGGACATTTGGGTAGGCCGCATAAATGACTCAAACTGCCAGATCATGATTAAAACTAACTAAGAAGGAAAACCGAAAAAAAGAAATGACCCACATAGTCTTCACACTCACAGTAATAATAATAAAAATAAGATACTTTACAAAGTAAATATCCATGTCATTGTTTATATAAAATTCATCAATGTCAATGTGTATATAAAAATCCGGATATAATCTTTGAGGACCATGTAGATTGGTGTCTGAAGTGGTCTTTTGAGGAAAGAACCACACTGAGTGGACCTGTGCAGTCAGTGCACGCATTCGTCAGTAACCGTGCAGCTCAACTCAGAACTTAAGGAGCTCAACGATTCGACGAGCAATACCAGGGACAGGACATTTGTGTAGACCGCATACACCACTCAAACTGCCAGACCATGATTAAAACGGAAACAATGACCCACATAGTCCTCACATTCACAATAATTAAAATAATATAAGACTTTAAACAGTAAATGTTCATGTCATTCTGTATATAAATAGATATTTAGAAAGAAAAAAAAAATAAATAAAAAAAAACAAAAGTGTAAATCAGCAAAATAAAAAATAAACAACATTCACTGTCTAGACCTATTGGAGCAGCTCAATCCCAAGCTTTTTTGTCCTCAATATAGTCTTTTACAGTATAATAGGCTTTCTGGCATAGTTTTAGCTTTATGAAAGATTTGAATTTATTAATGCTTAGTTCTTGAATGTGGCTAGGAAGTTTATTATAAAAATGTATACATTGGCATCTAAACGAGCCACCTATTTTCTTAAGCCTTGTTGTAGGAACAACATATTTGTGTTTGTTCCTAGTATTAATATTATGGATATCACTGTATTTTTTAAACAGATTAATATTTTTATGTGCATACAAAAGATTATCATAAATGTACTGAGAAGGCACAGTCATTATATTGATCCCTTTAAATTTGTCTCTGAGGGAGTGTCTGGGACTTAATTTATAAATCGAACGAATTGCCCTTTTTTGTAAAATAAAAATTGTCTGAATATCGGCGGCATTTCCCCACAACAGAATACCGTATGACATCACACTATGAAAATAACTAAAGTAAACTAAACGGGCTGTCTCTAAATCAGTTAAGTCACGAATTTTCCTAACGGCGTATGCTGCAGAGCTAAGCTTTTTTGACAATTTATCTATATGGGGGCCCCATTGAAGCTTGGCATCCAAAGTTATGCCTAAGAATACTGTGGTATTTTCGGGTTTTAACTCATCACCCTTTATAAGAACACTAGTTTCTACTTGTCTAACATTTGGTATCGTAAACTTAATACATTTCGTTTTTTTTTCGTTAAGAAGTAGGTTATTAACATTAAACCAGTTAACTACTTTTGCGAGGGCACTATTTATATTGTCAGTAACCAGCTGCTGACGTTTGAGTTTAAATAAAAGTGAAGTGTCATCTGCAAACAACACTATATCATGTTCGTCCCTTATGAGGTAAGGCAAGTCATTTATATAAATAAGAAATAAAAATGGGCCAAGAATTGAGCCCTGGGGGACCCCCATTTTTACTACAGATCCGGGTGACCTTTTTCCGTTAACATCAACTCTCTGAATCCTATCACTCAAGTAAGAAGTAAGAAGATCCAGAGAGGCGTTCCGAATTCCGTAGTAGTGAAGTTTCCTGATTAAGGTTTCATGAAGAACACAATCGAATGCCTTGGACAAATCGCAAAAGATGCCCAAAGCATCGCATTTCCCTCCTTATTCCAAAAAGGTTTTGTTTTGAAGATTATTTTTTTTTTTATTTCGAACAATTATTTAATGCAGGTTCAAATAACATTTACATATTTTTGTGGCCAGTACTTTTTCCAAAGAATTTTCTTAAATAAGTTGATATAGTCAGCTTGTTCTCTACTCTAGACTTTCTTAAGTAGTGTACAATGATAGATATGCAATGTTTAATTCCCGATATATCAACAAGTATTAGCTAGCTTACTAGCTTTCGTCCGCGGCTCCACCCGGATGGACGTCGAAAATTATCCCACGGAAACATACTGTCGGAATAAAAAGTATCATAATTATGTGTTAATCCAGGTTATAAACTACATATGTGTGCCAAATTTAATCCAAGTTTGCTTAGCCGTTTTTGTGTGATTGAGAAACAAACATACAAACTTTCACATCTATAATATTATTAGGATAGTAGTATCATCACTTTTAGAATCAGAACTTTTTGAAAGTCAAAATTAAATAAGGTTGTCTCTCAAAACCTTGGTTCCCTCAAACCATAAGGTTGCCCTTCACCACTTCCTAGTGCTTTTTTAGCTGAGAAGAAGAAGAGGCGCAACAAACTCCTCAGCAGCATAGCTGTTTGTTCAGTTAGAAGAACTTTATTCTATATAATAGTAAGTAATTAACATTACGAATCACAAAACATTAAATTAAATTATTTGCCATATATCAGCTAGCACACGCCAATATACCAGCAGTACTGTATTTAACACTGAATGCGTTGTAAGCCCGAAAACGCTCTCCAGAAAAGACATTGAATTGCTGTACGTCATTGTAGTCAGCAGGGTAATTGCGTAACACACTATCAGTAGCAATGGGTTTAATTTTGACAGTCCAGCAACATTGATTGTGTTATTTACGTTGTTGAGCAGACAAGTTTTTCGAACATATGGAGCAATGGATTGGCAATATGCTTTAAAATGATTCAAATTGAGAGTAATACTCGTAGTGTGTTTCGCAATTAGGTTGCTGTATTGATAGCCAATAGCCATGAATTGTTTTTCAATTGTTAATTGCTAGATTGCTTCGACACTGGAAAATAATAACGATATTGTCCAATTAAATACGCTTTCGTCCATAATCTGTGCCCTGCAAACTTTATCATGTCACGATGCATGTATGTATGTGTGTACTTCGTGGGTAGTCTTTCGATTCCGAGAACCCTTATTTACCAGGCAAACATAATTACGTAAGATATTCAGATTAAGTTGGATTTGTATACAACTTGACCGGGGGAACTTTGGGGAATAAAATGTACTGTTTATAGGGAACAAGCTCGAGTAGGGATCGATGTCCTTTCTAAATAAGAAAATATTTTTTGTAAGTATTAAGCGGTGCCGATTGTAGATATTTTCCTTCAAAATTATACCCAATAAACAAGTGTGATAATCTACAGATCTATGTCCAATATAAAACCACTTATTAACTCTCAGAAATTCACTAGCTGCCATTTTTAAATCGAATAAATATACTCAAGCACGTGACCAGACTACTGGCGTTTTGTGTTGTCACCAGGAGGTCAGAGGTGAAAGGCGTAGGCGTGTGACGTTTGACAATGCGTCGTAATTTCAACTTTCATACTTCTAAGTGACATTACGTTTTGTTGTGTCGATATAGTATGATGTCATCAAAATCCTACTTCGAGGTTCACGAATCCATTAACCTTCCTTGCCTGTTTCTATTATTTATTGTGGCAACAACCTTTCACACAAAACAAACACCCAAATCCTTAACGATCCTGCTTTTAACGCGAAACAAAAGACCTAACTCGAAATTACAAACAAAGAATTACTGAAACATATAAAAGAACTTTCGTTGCGTTACATTACACAAAAAGGTGTCTGCGTAGACTGTCTCCCTTCCCATTCCCCCCTCTTACACACGTTCTAACATTCCTCCCAAAACTTGAGATAAACGTTAAACGCTAAAGAAACGAACTTTATTAATCAAACTTAACTAATACAAATTTAATGTCACTGGCGCCCTGGTAGGGTCACCCAGGCCCCTCGGGCTTAATCACAATATTAAACTCAGTTTAATTGTGTGAGGGACCCTAGAACAACTGTTATGGTGGTGTACTATAGAATTTACTCTAGAAAGGTATTATAGAAAGTACCTACGGTACATTTAACCAAAATCTTCGTAAATGGTGCGTGTAATGGAGTTCGTGATTCGACATTATTTTAAGCAAAATATGCCACATATCAAAGTAATTATTCAAGTTAGAAAACGTATCGTTTGAGCTTTGAACAAAAAGAACGGTTTGTTTCTTATTACCTTCGCCTATCAATTTTGAACTACCCGGGCCACATAAATACATCGCAAGTCGAGCGACCACAATAACTGACTGTCGATCATATAATGTTTGCTTTTATTTAAAGAAAACTCCTAAGTAATTCCCCCCTTTTTTCTTCCAAAGCTCCCTGTCTTATGCGATCTCTGGCCATGTTGGCCCTGAAAATGATATTAGATCGTATATATTCGTTAGGTAGGTAATAGGTAATACGGGCTGGTGTCCGCAACTCCACATCAATGCCCGTATCTTGCGCACGGTATATACTCGTTTTCAAGTTTCTATATTTCTAAATGAGAAAAAAAACACCAACAAAAATGTTTAATTAGTCACCAATGTTAAGAATATTTTTTTTTAAAGTGCGATGCTCGTTGACCTGGAAAAACAGAAAGTTTTTATGTAAGGGACTATGTACACTGCGACTTTTTTTTTTTTAATGCCTGACTTTAAACAACAAAAAAGTCGTGTGACTACAACGCAATAAATTAAACCGGTGGACTTGTATATGAAAGTCAATTCTATTATTTCTGTTATTTTATTTTTTATTTGTAACGTGCGTTTTGTTTGTGCAGAATAAAAGTTTTTTCTTTCTTTCTTTAATTCTCATACTTCATAATCGTTCAAATTCAAGTCGCAATCTCATCTCGGCGACAGTGACAGTCAAAAACTAGTCAAAAATTTTGGTGAATTAGAGGTTTTAATGGCATATGAATGTTTATAAAAATACGGGAAATTTCACCCCTCATAAACTTAACAAAAGGGAATTAAATGCCGTCGATGGCTCACTGCGATAAATCGCGATCGCAGTTAAGCTCGCTACCTCGATATCACCTCCTTGTAAAACTCTCACGCACAGACTCGCACGCACATGCCAGGCATCGTGGTAAGCCCCCAAGCAGCCCGCGATGTTTCGTAGTGAGGTATCCTTCGGCACATGCGTGTGTGTCTATTAGCACGCATTTGTTTTAGGAAGTGACATTGAGGTAGCAAGCTAAACTGCGATCGCGAAGTATCGCAGTGAAGCATCTTCGGCGTGTGCGATCCGTGAGCGATTCGTCATCCTCTAGCGGTGTACTGGTGGCTGTAGATTGACCTCTCGAATAGCTTCAATTTAACGCGATCCCTGCACGGCGAAAAAATCTTAGAAAAATTACTGTGCTGTCTCATAATCTGAGTGCATTTGAGTTGTAATGGAAAAATTACCATGCTAGCACAGTAAAAATTCTTATGCTGTACAGTAAAATTTATTGGACATATGTATATACAACGTGTAACGTTAATTGCGCAAAACCTGAAAATAGTTTGATCAGCATAACGAGCAGAATTAATTGAACCACTTTTTAATATAGGTCACATTTTTCAAAAAAATCTTCATTTAAAACGTTGCCGTGTCTATTTATTAATAGGTCAAGCAAGCCAATGTCAGCGCGGTGCAGCGGCCCGGCGACGATCCCTCCCTCGATAAAGCGTCGTCGCAGACGCAAGAAACGATCAGAATGGCCAGTAAAACTAAAACAGCACATAACACCTTTACAATTTTTTTAATGACTTATTTTCTCTCTGAAATAGGTCAATTGAATTAAAAATCAGTTGGGGTCTCTGAGGTTTTGCGCATTTAACGTTACATGTTGTATAGTGAATTTTTCCCAATCTCACTCAGAAAATTTTCTGTAGATGTCACTTGCACTCACTGTATAGTGACGAGCACAGTAATTTTTCTAAGAATTTTCTCTCGGTGTGGCAACTCATCCGACTGCTACCAACCGAAAATAAAAATAACCGCTGTCATAAGTTGACATGAGAACGAGAATAACTGGCATTCAGAAATTTAGCAACGTTCCAAATAAGTAGCTGTGAAATATTTTGCTGTTTCTTTTAATTTGTTCGTAATACGCGTACTAAATAAAATTATGAAATAGTAGCTTTACGAGGCTTCCGAAAAAAACCCTTATAGTTTCACCATGTCCGTCTGTCCGTCCGCCCGTCCGTCCGTCCATAGCTTAGCTCAGAGGCTCTTAGTAGGTACTAGAAAGCTATAGTTTGGCATGGATATACATTATACATATTAATCACGCTGACAAAGTGGTAAAATAAAATCACGAAAACTTTCGTTTCAGGGAACCTTTTGTGAAATATTAAACTTTCAAGCGCTAATTTTTGCTAGTGTCGTGAACCCCAGCAAACTTGACAACACATATTTTCTTAACGATAATGCGACTGCGTCTAACTAGACTCACTAAAAAAGTCGCCGTGTAAAGGGACCTTTAGTGGAGCGACCAGACGAGCGAAAGTAATGGCTTGATCCTATAAAAACATTTCAGCCTCAGGACCCAACGTTTTTCACTCATTAAATATTTGACGCTCGATTTGACTTTATTTTTTAGATATTGTACGGTCTCATCAACCGTACAATCGTACGTAACCGTACTTTGCGAACGCAGTAGCCTACTTGGATGTCGTGGGACACAAATATCACCATTATAACGTTTTAAGGAATGCACATCGAGTCAAGAGAAAGAATCGCTACCAATTTAACTTGATAAACTTCTACATTTTAATATAACTTTAAACTCAACTTGTGGTTCTTTCTGAACTCCATAACTAAACCTACATATGTACGGTGCCGACAACCATTAGCTCCTACAAATATTATTTTAAATCGTCTTTCATTTGTGTAAAAGTACAGAAACGAATTCAGTCAACTCGTAACTCCCTTGATGACCATACACTCATTCCTCTGAACGAAGGTTCATTCGTTGAGTCATTGGGTGACTCTAAAAAAATGTTATTTTTGTTAGGTACTACATACGTAACAATGGACGAGGAATTGAGTTGCTAGAGAGAATAGTTAAAAATCTACTATGCACATAAGATGCATTTAGTTTTCCGATGCTGATAGGTATTTTCTACCGTTCTAATTTACCCAATTAGTGATATTGCGATAATTTCATATTTAAATTTTGTTCCTAATAAATGTTGTATATAAAAAACACTATCTCTCTCCTTAAACACCATTTTTTTGGTCATTGCACTTGTTTCATGATTATTATTGCATGTATATTTTTATAGATAAGCATAATAAACCTACAATTTTTGGGTATGTATGTATTAATTGTATATATGTAAATGGTACACCACACACTATCTTTAGTATTGTCTCTCCTTCTCCCTTAATCCATCCGAAGGTTGTTTTTAAAAGATCGCTGTTAGCGATAAGATCGCACATTGTGTCACTCTTTGTATTTCCACATTTATATCTGTAACTTTTATGGTGTACGTAATAAAGAGTATTTTATCTATCGATCTATTTATTATTAACGATTCATTATTAATCTACACATAAAAGAAAGAGTCAAGTGTCTCGACAGTTCTTCTCCATATTAATCTACACTTAGGAACGGGCAACTAACTCAAGTGTTCAACTCCTATAAATTCTAAAAGTGCGCTCAAAATAGTCTAATTGAAATAAATTACGCTCTGACGTTTCGTAGTTTATCTAGATTGCCAGTTTTAGTACCTACTTGGTACTTAATATTTTAGAATTAGAGTCAGAAAATTAGCTCAAGTCAGCTGTCACAAGAACGCTTGAATATGAGGCATTGGCCCCAATTTTACGCCTGTGTCTTGTTGGTACTTGTAGCATTATCCGCCTCTAAAGTAACACTGCTTGAACACAGACCATTTTTGTGTAAGCTGGTACCCAATTCCTATTAATGTATTGTTATAAATGTTTCTGAACGGGTCAAAGTGAAATATAAATGATCTTTTGAAAAGGTCTGCTTTAGCTTTTCAGTAGTACGACGTGAGACGTGGCTGGTACATTTTAAGAAAATCCATCCATAATTTTTTTGGCCTTATAGCATATTTTACTCTACTATCCATCCAAATTCGTACTCAAAACGGGCAGGGTACACCACTGCCCAAACCCTTTGGGGGAAAAGATATGTAAAGATACGTAGTGTGTGTTTGGTGTTGTTTTTTTTTTGTAATAATGTGTAGAAATGAAGTAACTGTCATGAGGAATTAGTTTACCCACACAAACATACAAAACAGACAAACAAACAGCCATTTTCAAATGGCTAAAGATCATTGGGCACCATTGTATGGAAACTATACCCATGCTGTACAGAAATCAAATAGGGTGGAATAGACAAATTAACGTCTCTAGTTTACTATAGTATGGGTTCCGTTAAGAGCCCTCTTACATTTCGGTACGGAGCGCGCATATATATTTTTTTTAATGGCTTCTCGCAGTTCAACCTATGGGTTTGTCGTCTGCTTAACCGGGCTTGCCTGTGGATACCTCAATAAATGAAGGCCTCCAGTCAGGGCGAGCGCGCATCGCATATAGTACTTTTATTTCATTTATAAAAAAATCTGAGTATCAATATTTTTTATTTTTTTATTGATATTGTTTCAGCAATTATTGGAAACTACTTTGGTAAAAATATCACGTGAAGATTATGTAGAGTTCGGAGATATTAAGACTTGTTTCCACTAGAAAATGTAATCAGGTCCAGTCGTTTTTTTTTTCTTAATTTTATAAGGCATATAACAAAAATATATTCTATTATTATAAAAGTATATGATATTTTTGATATGACAAAAATTGTTTTGATTTGTTATATTCAACATAATCTGCAAATTAGAGCTCTGAAATCAGCTCTCCATGAGTTTTTGCCTAAACATGCATCAGAAGAACGATTATTGCTAAATATAAAAAAAATCACTTTATTATTATTGTAGAAGAGAAAACGAACTATCTTCGACAATTAATTGTTATTTATACCAACCAACGAATAGTATTCAATCTTAACGAGGAAATCATGCAACTAAACGCATTTTTGTAAAGTGCCTCTTAATGTGGGTACTGTCTGTTAGGCCAAAAAATGAGCGTGTATTTTTCCAAGTGATTGTCAAAATATATAATTTTTTAGCATTACTTCTCAATCTCGCATTATTATTAACATTTAATTATTTGCGCCATTAATTATTACTGTCAACTAAACATTTCTGTATTGGGAAAAAAAAAAACTTTTTTTAACACGTTCAACGCGGCGACCTTCTTCCAAAAGTTTGCAGTGGTTATGGCTGCTGTATATCCCGCACCAGAGTTCCCATATATGCATTACGGCCGTTATAAGCACAAATTTTTTATTGACCTGCTAATTTTAACTACCATAATTTAAAAAAAACAATTAAATGACATTAAAAGTGGAGCATACCTTAACAAGTTAAAACCAGTTTGGTTTTTGTACGCAAGTTTTCGATTTGTGCCTCTGTCGTCCCACTATCTTGTCCCACATTCCAAAGAATTCCTCGTTCGTCCCACTTGAGTTTTAAAGTCAGCACTCGTCCCACATTCCTGGCAAATTCAAAGTACAGTTGACAAAAAATATTGTACTATATCTTCCAATAAATTGAAATAATAGTTTTTTCTAATAACATAAAGATATTAAATACTTCCAGTTCTAGGTATGCATCCGCGATGCATGTTTTTAATTTTAATAATTAAAAGATCTATTGCAATTTAGGAAAATCTTTATTATTTAGTATCACAATCAAATCCAAATCACAGTACTATTAGTTACACCTATCAATATACACATTTGTATTTATCTTATAGAAGTACCACGTTAAGATATATAATATGTATTACACATGTAATATTTATCTGAGATACTTCAACATAATTAGAACTACTTATTTAGAAAAACCTTTATTACGTGACTAATATCACAATCAAATCACAATCACAGTATTTTAATTAACCTCCTATTTATGAAAAAGTGGTATTTTAACAATTAAATTTCCAAAAAATCAACATTTGTATATAAGTAACAGTCAAATAATTATAGACCGTATACACATTTGTATTTACCTATATGTACCTTATAGAAGTACCACGTTATGTTATTTATGTTAATGTGGTATTTCAACATAAATTGAAATATTTATATTTAAAAATTTTTATTACGTAACTAATATCACAATCAAATTACAATCACAGTATTTTAATCAACCTACTATTTATGAGAAAGTAGTATTTTAACAATTAAATCTCCAAAAAATCAACATTTTTAAACTTATCATTAATATAGACACATTAATATCATTAATAAACAAAAGGGCTGATTTTTTCCAGGCAATGGCCCAGTGATATAGTGCCATTCAACATTGCCGTTACAGAATCAAATATATATTTGTCATGAGCTATATCATCAGCACGCCGAGGTTTACCTTGGCGAGCTAAAGAAAGAACAGCGTCGTTTTTGATCACATCCAAAAAGCTAATGATGTTCAGCTTTCCCGAATATGTTCTGTTTAATTTAGCGTTACTGCCTTCCACTGGGTTATTTGTTCTGTAGATATCCCCCCAAAAATCCCATTTGCCTCGATAATATTCGTTGTCAAGCCATGCCGATACAAAATAGTCATTGTATTTCTCAATATTGAGAGTTTTCGGACAATCCTCCATTATATATAGCCATCCATCGCATTTAAGTTCAGGTGGTAGCAAAGCTAACGCTGTGCCTATGCACAGAAAAAAAAAGAAAATGTTAAATGTTAAATGTATGCGTTAAATAAAAAGAGAATGTTCAAAAAGCATATAGCTCTATAGCTATATGCTTTTTGAACATTCTCTTTTTATTTAACTTTAACGCCTTTGCTCTCTTCCAAAGTGCTTGACTAAAATGGAAGTAACAGCCTTTGCATATTACATCCGGAAAGATGTTACGGATTGCGTTCATGGCTGCTTTCTCATAATCAGTTCTGAATGTAATCGGATGCCATTCTGGAATTTGCGATTTGATAAGAGCAAACGCAGTCTCATATGTGAACTATTTTTTGTCCATTAATAAGATGTATATTAAGGGCACGACGTGAATTTTCTCACTTGTGCTGCCAAGGTCACCGTAAATCACATATAATTGTCTGAATGGTTTCACTACACACTTAAATGTACCATCTGCAAGGTAATGTTTCACGTGTTGATGAAGTCCTTTACTATTTACATCAGCGAAAGCTAATATCCTTGTTTTTCTGTACTCATAATCAAATAAAACAAAACTCATGTAACTTACTGGAATTTTTACTTCAAACGGCGTTTTAAATGTAGCTTTCTTTATTTGCTGGGCTTTGTTTCGAGCACTATACAAGCTGTTCTTAACATTCGATAATTCAGGTAATTTTTCTATCTTGTCAGTACCTTTGTCCAATAATTTTTTTATGCTTGAATTGAAGACAGAAGGAATCGATTTTCCTTCAGAAGATTTTGCTTCTTGCTTGCAGCGATGTATTTCTTCTTTGATGTCATTTCTTGCTATGCTGGGCGTACAAATGTCATGACGAAGAATTTTCGTCACATTATTATTTGAAGTCACCATTCCTCCATGACACCTTCTGTTCACACATCTCCAGACGATTGAGCTATTTTTGTTCTCTCGCTTTTTCGTATATTCGTAACCGGCATGCAAAATAATAGGCACACCTCTTTGTGATTCAATAAAGGTTATCTCTTGGGATGTAGAAGCCAGACTGCAGCCAGTCTGAAGATCAGCTCGGGATGATGAAGCCACTGGCTCCATGTTTCAGGATGAAGAAGCCACGGCTCTATATCTGATCACCTGCAAATACAACGTGAATTAGTTCTGTGCCTCCTGTAAAAAGGGGTACCAAGTCCAATATACCCTTTTCGTTTTTAAATGAATATAAGAGAGCAAAAAATTAGCTTTCATCTGTCTAAGAAAGGTATTCCGAACGAAACTATGTACAATAGTTTCGTTTCGTAGATATGAATCGTGAATAGCTATAATGATTAAAAATCATAGCTGAAAACCGACTTCAACGTGTTGAATATGGTTTTATCATACATGCTATTGTCAGAACTGAGCCAAATTGAAATGAGACTACACGGGAAGCACCAGCTTTCGAATCAAAAGAGTCATCAAAACTGATTCACCCAGAAAACACTTTGTAGTTGAGAACATCCTCATTTTATGAAGGAGGTTAACTAAATTAAAATGCGACCATATGGGAAGCACCAGCTTTTACATAAAAGAAGATTTATCAAAATTGGTTAACCTAAAAAATACAGTATAACCGAGAACATCCTCTTTTTTTGAAGTTTGTTAAAATGGGTAAACAAAATTAATGTGAATTAGGGCTCAAATCAAATTATTATTTGTTCAAATTTCTAGTTAATGTGAAAAAGGGTTACTCATTTAAAAAAAAATACTAGACGATTTCGTGAAACAGGGCCATAGATAAAGAACTCCATGACAGGACCTAGAAAACAGGAAAAAAAATATTTTTCAAAATTTTATTTGCGTCTCCTAAAAAGTAGCGATGTACTCTTTTTCACAGGAGGCACAGAGTTAAGTATGCATATAATAAAAGACCATAATCCTTAGACAGCAACTAATATATAAAAGTAAATAATTACCACAATAGTGATATAAGTCAAATCATTTATCATGACTTCACAAAATATGAAAAAATCGACAAAATTATAATTATTACTTACCCTTTAAAACTTCACAAACAAATATTGAACCTCACTCTATGAATACACCACGCTTAATGTAAACACCTCATATTTAAAATTAGCAGATGCACTTTGTAACCGCATTTGCTCCGATTGCGCTGATAACGCAAAGCCACGTCATTGGTCAATTGATTAATACAAAGAAAGCAGAGCGAGAGAGCAAGCTCTAATCCGGTCGCACAAAAATACCGAAGCTATAAACATTCAAAAACTTGTTCTAGGTTAATAATAATAGTAGTGGTCTAAGCAGTGGGGTGCACAGGGTTTGTACTTAGGGTCGGCTATGTGTACTTTATTAATGCCTTCAATCTAAACCTAAAGTTTGATCAGAAAAAAACTGTCATGGTGGCGTAACTTGTAATTTTATAATTTATATTATAGTGGAGTCTCGGATTGAATTAGTTCATCAAATTTTCCGCAACATGAGGTTATTTATCTTTCTGGTCAGTCAGGTTTTTAGGCTGACTGTACAATTAAATCAAATTTAACTCATATGAAAAAAATGTGGGACGAGCCAGGCATACGAATTGGGACGAGCGGGGAATAAAATATTGAAAATTAAGTTTTGGGACGAGCGAGGCATACAAATTGGGACAAGTGGGGAATTTTTTATGTGGGACGAGACTCTGTGGGACGACCGAGGCACAAATCAAGTTTTCACAAACCTGGTCAGATTACGCCCAGTGACCTTTAACACTGATAAAATCCATCGGTAATAAAAACGATGCGTTATCTGTAACATAACTGAGCTACTTTCAAACACCAAAACATGAAACTCACCCAGAAACGTTACCCAATATGTGTGTAACAGTAATTGGTATAACGAACGGACGGTTTTAACAGGCGATTGGCAATCTCAGCATAACCACATGAGGTTACTGGCGAGTTACAAGTGAATTGTGTCCAATATAGCCTGTAATTGATCTTCTGCAAGATAAAGACCTCTTTTCGAACAGAGAAGGAATGAATATTGAATGGTGTCTTCAGTTTTTGAGAGTTTTTAGAACATAAATTTTCATCTAAATTAATATTATAATGAAGAGGCTTGTGGCTAAGTAATATAACAGCCGCATGAGTCGATCAGTCAGGTTAAGCCACGCTTGTCGCGGTTGGTCCGTGGATGGGTGTGCATCTTCACATACCAAGACCCCTCCGTGCCTCGCAAAGCACGTTAAGCCGTTGGTCCCGGCTGTCATTCGTGGATTTTTCACAGTCGTTACGGGTTGTCAGAAGCCCGAAAGTTTGACAACCAGTCTTACCAAGTGGTATCGTATTAACTGGGCTGTGGAGGTCAGATAGGCAGTCGCTCCATGTAAAATACTGGTATTCAGCTGCATCCGGTTAGACTGGAAGCCGACCCTAATTGGGAAAAGACCCTAACATATTGTAGATGATGATGACTAATATTATAAAGAGGTAACATTTATAAGTTTGTAAACAACGTGTAACGTTAATTGCGCAAAACCTCACACACCCCAACTAATTTTTAATTCAATTGGCATATTTTTCAGAGAGAAAATAAGTCATTAAAAAAATTGTAAAGGTTTTATGTGCTGTTTTAGTTTTACTGGCCATTCTGATCGTTTCTTGCGTCTGCGACGACGCTTTATCGAGGGAGGAGTCGTCACCGGGCCGCTGCGCCGCGCTAACATTGGCTTGCTTGACCTATTAATAAATAGACACGCCAACGTTTTTAATGAAGGTTTTTTGAAATATGTGACCTATATTAAAAAGTGGTTCAATGAATTCTGCTCGTTATTCTGATCAAACTATTTTCAGGTTTTGCGCATTTAACGTTACACGTTGTATAGGGGGTAAGCTCTGGAACTACCAGTCAGATTTGAAAAAATATTTTTGCACTTGACAGCCCAATTCTTGAGGCAGGCTATTTAACATCACGCTAGGTCCATTAGGAGCCGAGTAAAAAGAAAAAAAGCCCGAAAAAACGTTAAGTGAAACTGAAGTAATAGCGCGGGCGATGCGATGTGCCGGGATGGAAGGGGGAACAAGAAATTTCACGCGGAAGAAGTCTCGGGCAGAAGCTAATTATAAATATTTGTAATTGAGATATTTCTGAAATGAAGTTCACGCGCATGCGTATGTTGCCTTGTATATAGTTTCCATGTATGTACAGACGCCAGCACATCAAGCTACGCGAAACTGTCAAGTTTTCCCAATCAACCGTGAGCCCAATCCTTTAGCGATAAAGTTGAAAATCTATTAAATAAATTTGACAGATTGTAGTAGCTTGATGTGCTGGCGTCTGTTCTTATGTAAAGCTGGTACTTACCTAAATACGTATTACTCTCTAACTGTTTAGAAATTATTGTGATGAGTACCTAGTGTACTTACCTACATAATAACTAACAATATTAACGTAATCGTCTTATTCCCTAACGACGAGTGTTACTCTCTGAACCCGTAGATAGATACAATATAACATGAACAATAACCTCGGTGCAAAATGCTAGACCCCAGTGAATCAGCACCGGCCATATATATGACACACAAGTCACAAAAGATATACCACCAACAATCAAAAATACGCCTTATGTTGTACAAAAATAAGTAGGAATTTGAAGAAACAAGTACCAATCTACTAAATAACTAAAATGATCCGAATCAAGACGAAGAAGGTCAAAACTGCGACGGAAATTAGACGAATAAGTCTTTATTGCCTCAGTGCGAAGAGTACGTACATGCAGACGCGCTGCACCGGGGGGTTGAAACAACCCTCCGACTTCCCAAAACGTTCAGTCTTCGCCAGTCTAGAGGGCCGAACGGACGCATCGCGCGCGCTCTCCATTTTTCCGAACTTTCAATTCCATATTTGAAAACCAGTGTTTTTTTTATTTTTACTTTTTATTCGGCGGGCGATCGACAGCGACATTCAGGTAAGTGCAATTTAATATTCATAACTCTCCACGGAGGATATGTTCGAACAATCAAACAATTCCTTTTTTCGTGTTTTACGAGTAAACTTCGGTAGTTAATCCAGCGGTTTTCCGTCGGGAGGGCTTATTAAAAAAGTTGAAGTTTAGGCTGTGTATTTAAAAAGTCATTGGAGAGTATTTAAAACGTTTTGGCCAGGAGAATTCTTAATTTTATGGCATTACCTATTATGATTTTATTTTAGAAGGACGTAATTTGCCCGTATTGCTTTACTTTAGATTTGACTTCGGTAATAATTAATATGCTTTTCCGTTGTCTTCTTAGACAATTAGCAAGTTCTTTTGACCTAACAATTACTTGAATATAAACTATTGATTTTATTTTTGAACATTAGCTACGTACATTGTATCAGTTTGTAATTGATTCTCAATGGAGACCAATTTTTTTCCATTAGAGACAGAGCAACCATTTATTTCTACGGTTGTTCTTTGCGTCTTCGACACTTAATGGTGGGTTTAATGATCTTATGGTTGATCCACACGATACAGACTTCATACAGACTTCTATAGAATTTTGTCTGTGCGACTTTTTATCACACCGACATTTGTCTGTACTGCTTAGTTGCACAGACAAAATTCTATAGAAGACTGTATGAAGTCTGTATCGTGTGGATCAACCATAAGATCATTAAACTCAGGTTTCCTGGTGAGGTTTTCTATAATCATTACTTGTGTCGAAGACTAACTTGAAATGTACTTTTGACATTTTTATTTACCAGAAGGCTAATTCTTGTACGGTCACCAAAAGAGATAAGTAACCAGGCTCGTCGGATATAGTTGAAGTTTAGTAAGAAACCGATAGAGGTTTTCGAATTAAATTGAATTTAATTAATAGAAAAAAAAAACAGTTTAAATATCAAGTTAAATTTAATTCAAAAGCATCCATCGGTTTCTTACTGAACTTCAACTATATCCGACGAGCCTGGTTATTTTCTTTTGGTGACTGTACTTAAAAAAACGTTCAAAAGCAGTCGTAATTTCATCTTAGCGAGAATCAATGTCAAAAACTTGACATAAATTTAGGGAAATTACAGGTATTTTTGGCAGGAGGGGCCCGTGGCTAAATAATAACAGCCGCACAGGTCGATCGATCAGGTTAACCTACGCTTGCCGCGGTTGGTCTGTGGATGGGTGACCATCTATCTATACATACCGAGACACCTCCGTGCCTCGCAAAGCACGTTAAGCCGTTGGTCCCGGCTGTCATTCATAGATCTTTGACAGTCGTTACGGGTAGTCAGAAGCCCGAAAGTCTGACAAGCAGTATTACCTAGGGGTATCGTATTACCCAGTAACTTGGTTGTGGAGGTCAGATAGGCAGTCGCTCCATGTAAAATACTGGTATTCAGCTGCATCCGGTTAGACTGGAAGCCGACCCCAACATAGTTGGGAAAAGGCGACGCAGATGATGATGACAGGTATTTTTGGCAGATTGGGACTGAAATTAGGATGCGAACGTTCTTAAAAATACGGGAATAGCCCCCCTGGTTGGTTCGAGTAGTGAATAGAACCAGAGGGGTAATTCTCCTAATTTTAAGAACGTTCAGAGTCTGATGTCAGTCTCAGTCTGCCAAAATTACCTCTAATTTCCCTACATTATTGTAAAGTTTTTGACATTGCTTGTCGCTGAGATGAAACTGTGATTTGAATTTGAATGGTTTTAATTACGGGAATTGGTCTCCAGAAATCATCTCAACAAAGAAGTTTTTCGTAAAAAAATCACCATAACGTAAAGTAATACATCTTAGTAATGCCAGCAATTTGTACAGCCCGACAGAACACATTTCGCACCTAATTTGTGATTAAGACAACTAATGTCGTATAACCGCAAATAAATTAAATAACGCCTCGCAATCTACGCACGCGGGTAATTGGGTACTTCACCCTAATGACCGGGGAACTGACGGTCACACTGTAGCCTGAAATATTGCTGAAATATTGCTTAAAGATAAGGATTAAAGCCTTAATGACTATTATAAGTTGTATTTATTACACATTATATTGAGGCCTGAGTTTTCAATAGATAAATTTTATCTGAGTAATAAATTGCGGTTAGACAGTTTTTGTGTAGAGAATATGTCAAAACTGTCAGATTTATTCTTTAAATAAAAGTTATCTGGCTAGTGAAAAATCAGCTAGAGCTGATTTTTCAACCGACGGATAATTTTTATTCTTGGAATAAAGTTGACGTCTGACAGTTTTTGTATGGAAAAACTGTAAAAAAATTCAAATTTATTCCTCCGAAAAAAATATCGGACGTTGGATAAATCAGCCCTTAGAGAAATAATGAAATCAGGCGTTTAAATCATCTGTATATATTATTATTATTTATTATAAATTAAAGGCGATTTTTCTTTTAAACTACGCAAAGGATGTTGAAGCGAATTTCAACAGCACTGAGAAAATGTATTGCGGAAGGTTTATGTGTATAATAAATTAATATTCAACGTGCCAGAAATAAGGAAACCTCGATGTTTTGTCAAGTCTCAAGAACCGTGCAAAGTACGGGCGGGTCGCTAGTAACATTTAAATTGGAATTACGAATTGGATATGTTATAATAATTTCGCTAACGAAGCTAGTTAAATTATTACTTCTCATTGCTATGTATACCTAGTATAATAAGGATAACAGACATATTACACAAGATTTTCATTAGTCACTGCCTAATATTAGCAATAGGAAGAAAGAACTTTATTACAGTACAAAATAATCTATAACAATAGTACTGTTAAATTATTGATTAATTAACGAATAAAGCAAGTTTATTTATCTATGGCGATTTATTGTAATTGACGTCTACTCAGTTCGTTGGCCGCATCCACATCAGTCTTGTCTACGTAGGGCTGCTCCATCATCGAAGCCGAATAACTTGGCTATTGGTTTCAATTTATGCCTTGTGCCACGAATGCACATGGTAGTGGCACGTATTATTGAGATGATGATTCTTGATCTTAGAAAACCCATCTCTACGCTAGAAGATTTATTCAAGATTCTACAAGATACACCTATGACTGCAAACAAGTGGTTATTCCTTTTCACATACTTACCTCAATGTCGTAATAGGCTACTATGTACTAATAAAATATTTATTTAATGATTCCTATAACTAATATATTGGCAACATCAGTGATCACAGTTTGTTTATCGGGTCGATGTAAAGACTTGAACTAAACATATTTGTTTAGTTCATTAGAAGAATGAACTAAACGTATTTGTTTAGTTCATTAGAAGAATGAACTAAACATATTTGTTTAGTTCATTGCCCTAAATATTTAATTATTATATGGCATAGGGTCGTAGCACATATTTTCCTACCACTTGTTCTTTTCTGCGTCAAGCTTACAGCAAATAAACGTAGTTTCTTTCTTTATCTTTTTTTTCTATTTGGTACTCAGAAAAAAAAAAACAAAGTAACAAAGGAGTATAAATATTCTAACCTGCCTCCCTCGTGGAATCACTTAATCTTAGGGACGCGCCGTTCTTCGTACAGTCGAGACGTGATTGAGTCGTAAAAACTTAATTTTATTATACCAGACTAGTTTCTGTCAGCGGATTTGCTCAGGTGGGATTTCAGACTGATTATGTTGAAAAAAAAAAGACTGGGTAATAGTAAAAGTCTAAGGCTTTTGGGCATTAGCACGGGAATAGCAGTTCCTGTGCTAATGCCCAAAAGCCTTGCACACTTTCCTACTAATTTCTTTCATCGGACTTTACACTTTAATATTTAATTTTTATTCGTTTTTATCTGATGTATGTCTCAGGTGTACTGTGTGTCTTTTAGTCTGTGCTAAATAAATGTATTTTATTTCTTTTCTTTCTTTCTTTATACATTCTGTTAAAAATTTACTGTAAAAACATAGGTGAAGAGAGCTTGAAGTGAGCTGTCAATATTGTCAATCCCTCACCATCAGCCGGTGTATTCTGTAAAAATCTCATCGTGAAATTTAGGTAACGTGAGTTTGAAGTAAGCTATCATTCCACCTGATGCTAGAGATTGAAACTATTGACAGCTCACTTCACTTACGTTTTCACAGTAACATTTTTACATAATACATATTTTCACAGTAATATTTTAGGTGGTACGTTTAAAAGTAAGATTATTACAGAATTATAAAACGTGTTCTAACTCAGGTCATGACATATGCCTTTCATCGAAATCCGTTCAGCCGTCATCGCGTGAAGAATAAAAGACATACAGATAGACAAAGTTATTTTTGAATTGATAATATTAATACGGATAAGCAGATATGGATATTTGGGTTATTTAAAGGAAAAGTGAAAAAAAAATGCAGGTGAGAGAGTGTGTGAGAACAAGAAGAGAAAATTGTGAATATGTGAAGTCTACAACTAAAATATTAAATAAAAAAAATACTTATCACACTAATATTATAAAGGCGAAAGTTTGTGAGTGTGTGTTTGTATGTTTGTTACTTCTTCACGCTCAAACGGCTGAACGGATTTGTATGAAATTTGGTACACAGATAGTTTATAACCGGGATTAACCCATAGAATACTTTTTATCCCGATATTCCCACGGGATCGATACTTATGCGGGTGAAACCCCGGGGCGCAGCTAGTACTTTAATAAATTCATAATGCTGAGGATTTATCAAACGACCGATAATTTTTATTCGTGGAATAAAATTGACGTCTGACAGTTTTTGTATGTAAGAACTGTCAAAAATTCAAAATGATTCCTCCGATAAAGTTATTAGGCGTTGGAAAAATAAAAAAACATATACAGGATAAATTTTTAACCAGTGCGCAAACTGTAACCATATGTATATGTAGAAATGTTTCGTCAGTTATCAAAAATAAAAAACCAGCTGTTTCATAAAAAAATGCAATAACTACACGGTCAAAATGTATGGCAGAGCAAATTTTTTTTTTAATAATCGTAAAAAAATTTAACGCAGAATTAATTCTGAATGATGTACTGAATTCATGGTAACAGTTTGCGCACTGGTTATAAATTTATCCTGTATATTTTATTGGATATATATTATTTATTACACATTCAAAGGAAGAAAAAGAAAATATCAGTGGTTTGCTCTACTTACACATTTACTTCCTCGCTCTTATTTACGTTGTATTCATTCACCAATCTTCACAGTTTTATTATAGTGTGTGGTATACATCTACGAAGCCAAAAATAGGTCAACACATCTTCTCCTATGGGGTCCGCCTTTAGGCGACCAAAGGATTTTGTCAAGTGGAAGGGTTGAAAGCACCTATAACAATATTGAGATATAGACAAATTCAGGTTATTCAGCTTTTACTGGAGAGGAGGAGCGTGAATCCGGGAGGTGAATGAGGGTTAGTATGAACTGTGTGAAATATGTGAATAGGATATTAACAATAAGCATAATTGTTTTCTCTTTTTATGACGCCAGCAATTCAAGCTAACCGAAACTGTCAAATATTCCCAATCCGCTCTTACGACCACGATACCAACGGGACATTTGCTAATAAATAAAGAAATAAATTAAAAAAATAAATATAATATTATCATGAATGGACTAGGTACAGCCGTGCGATTCTGCAACCATCTCACCGTGAAAGCTTGGGTGAAGTGAGCGTGGAGTGAGCTGTCATTCGCTAGGGATTAACACTATTAAGTGCTCACTTCATTTATGATTTCACGGTGAGATTTTTACAGAATCGTCCAGCTGATTATATAATATCATATCAGCTGGTCCTAGTTTCAAAATTTGCAAGATTAGTCACCTCGCGGGTAGTCTGGCAATTTATCAATATTCTAGCTCTAAGTATAGCCATTCTTGACCCACCGTGTTGTTATCGTAAATAGGGGCACGTTTAGTTAGGACTCATTTAAACATCTCCACTCTTTAGTGCAGTGCGAGATGGATGCCTAAATTGAGCAACAAGCAATACACGAACACGAACACGTAGATAGGTTACCTACCCAAAATTAGATCTTCAAAAACGGCAAAAAGTTATACTATTACATGAGACGTCGAAACTGGACGGCATGTCGTAATTTATCGGGAGCGAAAAAGAGACAAGACGAGACGTACTTAGACTAATTAGCCGAGTTTTGATGTCCCACTTGCGGAGCGTGTATACTTATCTATATTTTATTACTTATAATATTATCAATGATTTAAAAACATTTATTATCATGATAACATTTTTATCATTTCAAATTTGAAACTGAAAAAAGTCGAAGTCTCTTCGTTGGTAAGAAAATGACAAGAACGGAGCATATTTGAAAAGTGTTTATAAATATTATATAAAGTAAAAATAGTCTGCGCCTGACGTAAGTTGACTTATTTTTAGTAGCCAATTTTTTAATCACGTCTAAACTTGTCTATGGAGTATCTTAATTTGACAGGACTAAACTTGTCTCTGCTGTCCTTTTTTTCATGAAATAGAAAGAAAAAGATACACTGAATTTAAATTTAGTTTAGTTTGTGAACAATACCAATATTTTTTTTTTATCTCCACTGAGAGAGAAAAAAGCAATATATCTTAGCCTAAATAACCCTAATCCCAACTAAAACTTTTAACAAACTATAATATGGTGTCAGAAAATTCGGTCAATATTACAGGGTGGCAAAAAAAAAAACTAAAAATTTCAACACATGCACGTTCAGAATCATATAACGAATCCATAGTTTATTATTAGTTTAGATTAGATATTGCTAAACCTGTTCACACATCAATTTTCATTATTTAATTTTACTTACCATAGACAAATGCGCGGTACGTCTATGGTACCTCGCACACTGTAATAGACTCAAGGTAGAGCTGTGTTAGCCAGCCTCGAGTGTTGTGTCATTGTGTGTACTTCCTGTCACGCTTGCTTGATATCCCCAAAGGGTGGCACTGTGCTATTGTTACACGAAGTTTGAAGATGACAAGCATAGACTAGGTCCTCTGTGGCGAGGTGGCGAGGTAGCGAGATGGCGTTAGACCTTCTGATCAGCCGGGCGATTCTGGAAAAATCTCGCCGTGATAATTAAGGTGAAGTGAGCTTAGAGTGAGCTGTGAGTCATGCTGATGCTAGGGATTGACACTATTGACGACTCACTCCACGCTCACTTCACCCAAGTTTTCACGGTAAGATCGTTACAGAATCGCACGGCAGGAGGGCTTTTTAAGTCAGTTTGCATACCTAGATAAGATATGTAGATTGTGCTTTTTTTCGGTATAATGTACTAAAAATGTGAATGTTTTCTTTACAATGGTCATTTTTTAAATGAATACCTTCGTGTCATCATCGTTTTTATTGAATTCCATACTCAAGCTACTACGCAGAGCATATCTTACTGTCTACATATATGTTTCTTGAAAACATGTTTTTACCACACCCGTCTGCCATATAATTTCTTATGAGCATCAACTTTGTACCTATTTTTCAGTTCTGTTTTTTTTTTCTTGTCTATAAAAAATAAACGTCGTTGACGTTGTCTAAATAAATAAACGTTGTGTTTTAACCGACTTCAAAAAAGGAGGAGGTTCTCAGTTCGTCGGAATTTTTTTTTTGTATGTTCCCTGATTTCTCGAAGACGGCTGGACCGATTTGGAAAATTCTTTTTTTGTTTAAAAGGGTATACTTTCCAGGTGGTCTCATTGTCATTAGGTCAGGATGGTGAAATCCTGGAGAAATCGAAGAAACTCATCAAATATTATAGGCATGCCTATAACGTTTTGGGTATTTTTTATTTATTTTATTTTTATTCCTTTATTTCAGGCAACTAGGGCCCATAGAAAAAATAATACATACTACTACAAACATAAGAACAAAAAACTAAAATACAGATCCTAAGACACCGACTTCCGAAATTAAAGTAGTTTTTCACATTGTAGTGTTTTATTTTCTGGAATTCGGTTTTTTTTTTTGTTGAAAGGTGTTTTTCCCAAACAATGTTTTACTAGCTTTTGTCCGCAGTTTCGTCCGTGTGGATTTCGGAAAATATCCCACGCGAACGTAGGTTATAAACTATATGTGTGGCAAATGTCATCCAAATTCCTTCAGCCGTTTTTGGGTGATAGAGTAACAAATATCCAAACACACCAACTTTTACATCTACCCATATATTATTAGGATTGTAGGATATTTTTCTAAAACATATGTCAGATATATGGGAAAGAGATCGTGAGGTAGGTATTACCTAACTAAGGTAATACCTACCTCACGATCTCTCTTCCAATCTTCTCAATAAAAAACCTATATTCGGAATCATAAAGCAAAGAACGCGAATGTAAGTTAGTTAGGATGGAAGCCAGACAGATAAACCAGTCATCCGATAAATCTAGATTGCAGGATCCTTCCTCTCTACCTTCGTTTACGTGATATTAATAATGAACATTGAATCGAGCAATTGTCACTGAACTTTCAACTTTAAGAAGAATATGGTGAAGCAAATTGTGGAAAAATCTAAATCAAATTAATTTATTTCATATAAACCTACATGGACATGATCAATATGAAACATTAGAAGCTATTTGCACGTTTCAAAATACATTGTAAACAGCCTATCTATTCTCTCAATATCTCACCGTGAAAACAAAGGTGAAGTGAGCGTGAAGTGAGTCGTCAATAGTGTCAATCCCTAGCATCAGCAAGACTCACAGCTCACTCTAAGCTCACTTCACCTTAGTTATCACGGTGAGATTTTTCCAGAATCGATCGGCTGGTATGGGAGAATAGTGTAGGGCTGTCAACAAGTACCACGTAGTTAATAAAATAGAAAGGGGTCTACAAATCTTCAGTCTACAAGGCCTACAACGGTCCCACATTCACAAAACATAAAATAATCTATATAAAAGATAAATAATAACAATAAAATCCTATTTAAGCCAAATAGCAATCATGTCATTACAACTGTAACGAATTAATATCCTGTTCAAAGATGTGTGAAAAGATACTCGTACCGTTTCATTACAAACCGACTCACTTTGGTCTAAGCATGCCTTCCAGTTTTTGTATTTCGAACCTTATTCCAACCGACTTCTTAATGCAAATTTGACAACCTAGACCCGGGCTTGAATATTTTTTTGTATATAGAACTTTAAAATTGTCGATATACAGTTCGAAATTCAAAATTGGCTCGATAGAACAAGAAACAAGATTTGTCAAATCTTATTTTGTAATCATGCTCAAATGCTGTATAAGCTTAGAAATACTACCTAAAGCTAAAGTTTCCTTGAAGAGCGGTGACCGCCAAATACAGAGCGTTTTTTAACCAACTTCAAAAAAGGAGGCTCTGTATTCGACCCGTATGTATGTCCGCGATTTTCTCAAAAACTCATGAACCAATTTGGATGTTTCTTTCATTAACGTGATTTGCAAACTTTCAGAAAGGTTTTAGTATATAATACATTAGGTAATTATTCTTATGTACGAAGTCATCATATGCATAAATGTACTGCATCTCTGGTATTTCTATGCGAATTTTGATGATTCTTCTAGTCGGTGTCTTCAATGCTAAGGTGCATTGAAGACACCGACTAGAAGAATTGCAATTGAAAAGCTTGGCACCGCTTGGCTGCAATTGTATATCTACGTAATATTTTTAATGGATAAGGTATGCCTCAGGGGTGGTCCCATATTGTATATGGGACCACCCCTGAGGCATACCTTACCTTACCTTGGCTTACCTTACCTTATACACCCTGTAGGGTGTCCGGTAATTAATGGATAACCTTGAAATGGCTTATAGCAGAATCAATGGCCGTTCAGAAAAAAATACAAATCCAAATATATCCTAAGTAGTATGTTTTAAATTAAGTGTTCACTGAAAAATTAATCAAAGTTTTTTTTTTTAATTGCTATAGCTAGTCAATCTATTTACTGCCTATCTATCGGAATAGTTAGCGTTTAACAATAGAACAACAAAAACCGATGGAATTCATTCAATTGTGGTTGTAGCGTACAATAATGTAAAAAAGGTAATAATTTGTAGTCCTTTTAAAAAAAAAAAACATATTTTAGGATATATTTGTTTTTTTTTTTCTGAACAGCCATAAATTCTGCTACAAGCCATTTCAAGGTTATCCATTAATTACCGTACAGCCTGTATATTTGATTAAATTTGCTTGGGTAGTTTTTGAGTTAGCTTCAAAAGTACGATTTTTTTCCACTTAGTTTATATTGATGATGTTTTAATGACACTGATATCTACGTAGCAAGTAGTGTTAATTGAATTTTTGTGGGGTAGGTATAACTAAAAATAAAAAAAAATACAAAAAAATAAACAACCAACTTCCAAAAAAAATAATACCTACAAAGTGAAAAATAACTTTAATTTCGGAAGTCGGTGTCAAAAAACGAAAATGCAGAACCAACGACCCCGACTTCCGAAATTAAAGTTATTTTTCACTTTGTAATGTTTTTTTTTGGAAGTCGGTTATTTTTTTTTTGTAAAAAGTTTTTTTACACCTTATGTCAAATACTAGTGAAAGTGACAGTTACATGGCGTCCGTTATAAACATGAAGGAAACGCTCTTTTACGAAACCGTAGCTTAAGTCATGAAAATGAACGCGCACTGTCTCGTTAATATAAGTAATAAATAAACTTAAGTACTGAAACTTCAAAAGTCTTTGTTATATTCAGACTTCAAATAGACATTTCTACCGAATTATCACCACCACCACCAGTTCCACATTTTATCATTCTTTTCGTTTATCAACGACTTTCATAAGTATTATATATCTACCCACAAACACATTTCGCATTCAGATTGCCTAAATAATACGTGTTCATAATTAAATAATTATATATTCCACTTTTATCTATCCTCTATATTATCTCTGGGGGTTAGATAAGGTGGATACCGCGTCCTGAATATTAAACGTGAGTTACGTTAAGTATATTAAATATCATCGATTTAAATTTCGTCATTGTGTAGTACGTTTTAGTAGTAAACTTGCAACTCTACCCTGCTTCGCACGGTTTATACGAATTGAAAATACATCAAGTTTTTTTTGTTACATATATATATTTTTTGTTTAATTATTAATGTATTCTACGCATAAACCTTCTAGAATAAATGTTATGGTGAAAACCGTATCAAAATTCGTTGCTATAGAATAATAACGTCGTTACACAGGCAAACATGAAATCGCAACTTTTGATCGTTCACAAGTTAACAGTAAAATAGAATTAACCCCGTCCTTTCCAAAAGGTACTTTCATATGGAAAAGCATAGGCAAAAAACTCCACCGTTAGGTACTCTTTTAAAATGTTTTACAATATTTTGTACACATTCATTATATGTGAAGATGATGCATCTAGAATATAGGTGAAAATATAGAATACAGATAAATGAGTGATGTGATATAGACATGGCGCTCACTACTCACATATTTACTAACACTATAGATATATACGTCTTTCCTAAAATTTTAACAAGTAATAAGTTAGTGTGTGAGTTAAAGCAATCACAGAATGTAAAGCAATGTCAAAAATAGTTATAAATTATACAATTAAATTACCAACCAGTTTGATTTTGTCTAGACAATTTCAATTTTACAGTCGCGACAATTTTGTACGCAGGATTTTAGCATTCAAAGTGATGATTCTACAAATGACGCTCACAGACACTTTAGCAAGCCTTCTACGCCAAAACAAATATTAATATATCATGAATTAATCGAAACCCGAGCAGTCGAATGTTCATTTCAATTGATCCAATATTCAAAACATTAGCACATTGATTGAAAAGCGAACACGGTGAATTTACATGTCAATATGATGATAGGCACTTCTGATATCCCAGTTTGTATTCGTTGTAAAGTATAATATAACTTTACGATTGTATTCCCAAAAGGGTTGGAACACGGATGTATAGTGACGTATAGTACTGTAAAAATATCGTCTAAACCACAATATGTTTTGTGATGATGGTGTCTGGCTTAGAAAAGTCGGCCTGGCGTTTACAAGGCAGATATGAGTGGAAACGCCGAAAGGGTCGTCCTAGAAGGACATATACTGACCTAATTAGTGTTGATGTTCTTCAAAAAGGTCAGTTGCATAAATGATAAATGATAAATGATAAATGATAAATGATTTATTTTCTGTAAGTAGGTTTGTACAAACACTTTTACATGTCAATCATATTTTTTAAACTAGATGAGGTCGGCGTTTCCTATCTGACTACTCTGAGAAGAAAGGCCGAAACAAACTCAGAGGTCACAGTCTCTTTTAAAGTCCAGAAATAATCTTGGTCAGATCATGTGAAGACCATGCAGATTGGTGTCTGAAATGGTCTTTTGAGTAAAGAACCACACAGATTGAGCGGACCTGTCCAGTCAGTGCACGCATTTGTCAAAAATTGTGTAGCTCAACTCAGAACTTGAGGAGCCTTACGATTCGACGAACAATACCAATGAAAGGACATTTGGGTAGGCCGCATAAATTACTCAAACTGCCAGACCATGATTAAAACTAACTAAGAAGGAAAAAAGAAAAAAGAAATGACCCACATAGTCTTCACACTCACAATAATAATAATAAAAAATAAGATACCATACAAAGTAAATATCCATGTCATTGTTTATATAAAATTCATCAATGTCAATGTGTATATAAAAATCCGGACATCATCTTTGATCTTTGAGGACCATGTAGATTGGTGTCTGAAGTGGTATTTTGAGGGAAGAACCACACAGATTGAGTGGACCTGTGCAGTCAGTGCACGCATTCGTCAGTAACCGTGCAGCTCAACTCAGAACTTAAGGAGCTCAACGATTCGACGAGCAATACCAAGGACAGAACATTTGTGTAGACCGCATAAACCACTCAAACTGCCAGACCATGATTAAAACGGAAACAATGAAACACATAGTCCTCACATTCACAATAATTAAAATAATATAAGACTTTAAACAGTAAATGTTCATGTCATGTCATAAATAGATATTTAGAATGAAAAAAAAATAACAAAAGTGTAAATCAGCAAAATAAAAAATAAACAACATTCACTGTCTAGACCTATTGGAGCAGCTCAATCCCAAGCGTTTTTGTCCTCAATATAGTCTTTTACAGTATAATAGGCTTCTGGCATAGTTTTAGCTTTATAAAAGATTTGAATTTATTAATGCTTAGTTCTTGAATGTGGCTAGGAAGTTTATTATAAAACCGTATACATTGGCATCTGAACGAGCCACCTATTTTCTTGAGCCTTGTTGTAGGAACAACAAATTTATGTTTGTTCCTAGTATTTATATTATGGATATCACTGTATTTCTTAAACAGATTAATATTTTTATGTGCATACAAAAGATTATCATAAATGTACTGAGAAGGCACAGTCATTATATTAATCTCTTTAAATTTGTCTCTGAGGGAGTGTCTGGGACTTAATTTATAAATGGAACGAATTGCCCTTTTTTGTAAAATAAAAATTATCTGAATTTCGGCGGCATTTCCCCACAACAGGATACCGTATGACATCACATTATGAAAATAACTAAAGTAAACTAAACGGGCTGTCTCTAAATCAGTTAAGTCACGAATTTTCCTAACGGCGTATGCTGCAGAGCTAAGCTTTTTTGACAATTTATCTATATGGGGGCCCCATTGCAGCTTGGCATCCAAAGTTATGCCTAAGACTACTGTGGTATTTTCGGGTTTTAACTCTTCACCCTTTATGAGAACACTAGTTTCTACTTGTCTAACATTTGGTATCGTAAACTTAATACATTTGGTTTTTTTTTCGTTAAGAAGTAAATTATTAACATTAAACCAGTTAACTACTTTTGCGAGGGCACTATTTATACTGTCAGTAACCAGCTGTTGACGTTTGAGTTTAAATAAAAGTGAAGTGTCATCTGCAAACAAAACTATATCATGTTCATCCTTTATGAGGTAAGGCAAGTCATTGATATAAACAATAAATAAAAATGGTCCAAGTATTGAGCCCTGTGGGACCCCCATTTTTACTACAGATCCGGGTGACCTTTTCCCGTTAACATCAACTCTCTGAATCCTATCACTTAAGTAAGAAGTGAGAAGATCCAGAGAGGCGTTCCGGATTCCGTAGTGGTGAAGTTTCCTGATTAAGGTTTCATGAAGAACACAATCGAATGCCTTGGACAAATCACAAAAGATGCCCAAAGCATCGCATTTGTCCTCCCATGCATTATAAATATGTCCTAAAAGTTCAACTCCGGCATCGGTAGTTTAACGACCCCTTGTAAAACCGAACTGTTTATTATTCAGTAATTTATTGTTATTGAAAAATCTTTGCAATTGATTTAAAATAAGTTTTTCATAAATTTTACTAAAGGTGGGTAGTACGGAAATAGGTCTATAATTAGTAGGGTCTGATGTACTACCTGATTTAAACAACGGTATTATTTTACTGTGTTTCATAAGATCAGGAAACTCACCACATTGAATACAATTATTAAATATAACAGCTAAAGTAGGTGCTACAATGTTTATAATTGTCTTAGCAACATCCACAGAATTACCCCATAGATCTGCAGTCTTTTTAACATTTAACATGTGAAAAGTTTTAATTATATCTGTACAAGTGACAAATTCGAAGTGAAATTCCGAATCACAAACTGGAACGTTTTCCTTAAGTAAAGACTCTGCAGCAGTGGGTGAGGAGCTTAGAGATTTAGTGGTTGACACAGGAATCTCTGCAAAGAAATTTTCAAAGGCCGCGGCAACCTGGGAATCTGATCTAATTACATTGTCATCAATAGCAAGGCTGTAGTCACTACTTCGGTTGCATGACCTTCCTGTTTCGCTATTAATGACATTCCAAGTCATTTTAATAATGTTATTACTATTTTTAATTTTTGAACTCAAATAACGTGTAAACATAGTATTTGTAACCGGCGTGCGTGTATTTCCAGTGCCCTGTTTATCAAAACTTATTATTTGGGGTGTAACTTATTTATGTGGGTTAGTAGGAACCACCAAAAAGTGAAAAATAAAAATCTTAATTACAAAAAAAAAATAACAACCGACTTAAACCAAAAAACAAAACCAAAGACACCGACATCCGAAATGAAAATTACTATTCACTTTTATGTATATTTTTTTGGGAGTCGGTTGTTTTCTTTTGTAATTTTTCTTTTAACGATTTGCTGATGCCCATGTTTAGAAGTGTTGGGTGTTGTGTACGCAATCACCCCACTCGTTTATGAATAGGATACATTTTAGTTTATCTGCATAATTTATTTAAAGGCACATTCAAACCTTTATTGCTAACAAATATACCCAAATACAAAAAGGCTTTGTTTGTCTCACCATCAATGGATAACGATAACAAATAGATAGAACCATACGCAGTCTATGGTACCCATAAGGCCTCCATGTACCAGGATATCAGAAAACAATAGAAGATATCAGCTGTTTATCTTCCGCAGATCGTAACAATAAGTGATAAGGGTCAGGCCAGACGGGTTGGCAAAACGTCGGTACTTAATGTCTTTGAGCGAACGATGTATGGATTCGGCTAGCGAGGATGGGGAAGCTTTTCACACGTACCAGGTTTACATAGGTATGTATAACTACCAGTTCATCAATTACGCCGATTTGGAGCTTTGTTCTTTAGTGA
Source organism: Eremobia ochroleuca (assembly GCA_949629135.1). Lineage (NCBI taxonomy): Eukaryota > Metazoa > Arthropoda > Insecta > Lepidoptera > Noctuidae > Eremobia > Eremobia ochroleuca. Next base: position 3,468,217 of record OX451404.1, on the reverse strand, counting down.
GTTGCTTTAACCCTTAAATGCATGATTTATTATATCGTATTGCAAAAAAATGCTATTGTATAGGTATTTATCTATAAAAAAAAATAAAAAATATATTATAATTATATAATAATATTAATATTCATAGAGTAAATATATTGTTTTGACAAAAAGAGGTGCGTTCAGAAACTCACAGCTATCACATTCTTAAAAAAAATAAATGACGTGCTTTGTTGCCATATGGCAACATTATGCATTTAAGGGTTAAGATTTTTGTACCTATATGTTTTTTTATCGTATAAGTAGAACTATTTATTCCCTTCGATGACTATTTTTCTAAGACTTCCGAGTCTGTTTAATAAATGCGAGACTATTTCAGTTTTTTTTACAAGTTCTTCGTCGTATCGGCCCTGCAAAAGAATGAAATAAAAGACAACTTTAACCTGTGGGGTAATTGCGTAACAGACTATTGACAGCTCTACAACATTCATTGCGTTATTTACGTGGTTGAGCAGATAATTTTTTCAAACATATAAAGCAATGGATTAGCAATATCCTTCAAAATTATTCAGATCCAGATTGATAATGTGTTACGTAATTAGGGTGTTGGAGGTTTTCGTTTGATGAACGAAAAAAAAAATGATGAATGTGTAAATAAATTGATGCACATATCAAGGACGCAGTTTTTTCAGTATCATTTACTAAATCGATTACTGTCATTTTTAATATAGATAAAATTTTTCACAAAAATAATTAAAACAACGAAAATTATAGTCACACTTCCGCTGTACAGTCAAAACAAACCAAAATAGACGAACTACCTATTACGCTATACCCTTATAGTACGTGTGCGATTGTGTGCGTGCGTAGATTTGTAAATGTGATTATAATATTCTCAAAATTGTGTAGGTGTGTGTATGATTTTAACATAATATTCTAATTGGCGTGTTTGGTGGTGTGCGTTAATTGCGGGATATGTTGTAAATAAATTAATAGCTACTACTTCTCCCCTGAATTTTCCCGCGTGAAATCGCACCCCGTCGCATCGCATCGCATCGCCTGACCGCGCTATCACTTCGTTTCCGCTTAGCGTTCTTTCCGACTTTCTTTCTTTTTTCTCGACTCCTAAGGCTCGTAACGTGATGTTCAGCCTAGCCTTCCTGAAGAATTGGTCTATTAAATTAAAAAATAATTTTTCAAATCCGTTTGGTAGTTCCTGAGATCAGCGCGTTCAAACAAATAAACAAACCCTTCACCTTTATTGTTAGTATACTCGTAGATAGATTGTGACCTATTTTATTAACTATCTGTAAACCGTAAACAAAAGACTCAAATATTCGTGTTCTAACATAATATGCGTTCGTGATTAACTTGCCAAACATGTAAACAAATATGAGTTATTTGAAAAACAACTTTAAATTCTACAGTATAAAGTTCAGTTTACGCTACAACTTCAAACATTTTTAAGACTTTTGAAAAAATTGCTTGACAGTCTGAAGTCAACTTAATCTTTACTGTAATAAAGTTGATATTTGCTTAACTTGAAATAACATAAATTCGAAACGTAAATTTGAATAGACCTTAGGATAGTTGACATTAGGATACTAAACTAATCCCTCACGTTACTTAGGCCTGGCCTATCAAAAACGTCGAGTGAGGTGACAATGATATTCATCGGGAGACCAAGAATAGCCAGACGGCTATGATACCCTGGTATTTGTTGGAGCCCTTAAGGCATTCCACTCAGAATATCTAATGGAGAAATGGCGAACAAAACGCCGCATAGAAATATTGTGATTTTACATAATCAAAATTGATCGTTGTTTGATATATCATTATGGTCAAAAACTTTGTACCTAAGTATTGTCAATTTTTTTTTATTAAAAAAGTAACTTTGTAGGTTCACCTACTTATTTATAGTAGCGACTAGCGGTCATCTATACAAATAAATAAAATTGAAGTGTCTGTCTGTAATGTCTAAAAAAAATTGTGGATTGCTGAAATGGCTGGAACAATTATGATGTGACTTTCACTGGCAAATAGTTGATGTTATAACGAGTAAATTATTAGGCTACTTTTATTATAGACAAAGAATTAAAATTCCGCGCAAAAAAAAAAGTAAATAAACAAAAATAAAAAGATTCTACCTTTTCAATTGAGGAGTTGTAAAACGGGCGACTCCCGCTCCGGCTCGTTCTTGGCGCAAAGGTTAGCCATTGCCATCTAACGTGGCAATGCAGCAAGCGTTATGGGCACCTTTGCGCCGGGAATATTTAGGGGCGGGTTATTTGACGTGTTGTTGTGACTAATAATAGTCAAAAATATTATTTAGTCGTATTTAAGATAATTATACAACGTGTAACGTTAAATGCGCAAAACCTGAAAATAGTTTGATCAGAATAACGAGCAGAATTAATTGAACCACTTTTTAATATAGGTCACATTTTTCAAAAAATCCTCATTAAAAACGTTGCTGTGCCTATTTATGAATAGGTCAAGCAACCCAATGTCAGCGCGCCGCAGCGGCCCGGTGATGACTCCTCCCACGGTAAAGCATCGTCGCAGACGCAAGAAACGATCAGAATGGCCAGTAAAACTAAAACAGCACATAAAACTTTTACAATTTGTTTAATGACTTATTTTCTGAGAAATAGGTCAATTGAATTAAAAATCAGTTGGGGTGTCTGAGGTTTTGCGCATTTAACGTTACACGTTGTATAAATTAGAGATATAATAAGAAAAAATAAAAACAAAATATATCTATAATCACGAGCATCATCTGCCTAGCCTTTTCCCAACTATGTTGGGGTCGGCTTCCAGTCTAACCGGATGCAGCTGAATACAAAGCAGAAAATGTCGACGGCTGCACGTCATGAGCCATTCAGTAGTTGAACAATTGCCTCTCTGCATACGTTCGCGAGATTTTTAGAGTATAACGTAATTCTGACAAAAGACTTTGCGTCCTATATTCGTATGTACAGACGCCAGCACATCAAGCTACCCGAAACTGACAAATGTTCCCAATCAACTTTGAACCTTATGCTTTGACGATAAAGTTGAAAATCTATTAGAGAAATTTGACAGGTTGTAGTAGCTTGATGTGCTGGCGTCTGTACTTATAGCGAGATTGATGCGAGCAAGTGCAGTAGAATGAAAATAGGTTTTATATTCCTTAGACGAAAAGGCTTGAGAAAATAGGCTTTCGGCTGTCAGTTTCGTGAATTAATGACTTTGTAGAGGTCTGAGGAACAGGGTGTAAAGTTCACTCAACCTCCATAGGAAAGGGAGGATCCTCCGACCAGACGCGTGTTGTGTTTCGTGCGCTGCTGCCCGACGATTGATGTCACGACATTGTATACAGCGTGTAACGGAAGGGGGGTATCAACCCTGAAGGAGGTGAATGTGCTCATGAAACTCAACAACTTTCCCCAAAGAACATAGGTCGAAATATGAAAAAAAAATTTGGCCCTCCCATAGTAAATCAATCAGCTGGTATTCAGTTTTGTAAGGGAGGACCAAATTTTTTTTTCATATTTCGACCTATGTTCTCAAATGAACATACCGTGGCTGGAGCACGTAATGGGGTCTCGATATATTTTCTTTTTCTTCGATAGTATTTTCTAGCTGAACAGACAGCTGTGCTGCTGGGGAGTTTGTTGCGCCACTTCTTCTCCCCAACGAAAGCACTAGAAAGTGGTGAAAAGTGGGCGTTTCGGGGGACTTCTTTTGTAATTTTGACGTTCGAAAAGTGCTGATTCTCCGCCTAGTTTGCATAAATGACTTTTGATTTTGATTAGATTTTGATACGTAATGAATAGTCACCTATTCACGAACCGACCACAAGTTCAGCTTAAACTTCGATCGACCTGTGCGGTTGTTATTATTTAGCCACGACCCCCTCTAGCCGCTCCATTTTCCTCATCCTTACTAACTACATTGTTCCTGTACGAGTCGTAAGTATTGTGAGCGACATCATTAGCTGCTCCTCTAGTAATGACGACAATGTCCTGTAACCTGTAGGTGCAGTTTACCGACGACTTGTCAATCTATACAATGCCAGTATAAGCTGACCTCTCACTGTACAGAAAGCCTATATAAATGAGTTTATTTGTGTAAGTAGGTTTGTACAAACACTCTTACACATAAATCATATTTTAACAACTAGATGAGGTCGGCGTTTCCTATCTGACTATTCTGAGAAGAAAGTCCGAAACAAACTCAGAGGTCACAGTCTCTTTAAAATTCCAGGCATTCCAATTGCATAACATACTGAAAGAAATCCCGAATCCATTGCTTCATATGTTAAAAAAAATCGTCTGCTCAACAACGTAAATAACGCAATGAATGTTGTTGAACTGTCACAATTAAACACATTGCTACTGATAATGTGTTATGCAATTACTCCGCAGGTCAGCTGATACTGGAACTGTATAGCTTGAAATGTCCTGTAAGTACAGTTTACCGACGGCCGCTCGTTATCTCATTGCCGACGGCCATTTGTTCATTAAGAAGACGCGGCATATCTTGTCTAAAATCTGTTTTTATACTTTATTTCTAAGGATCACTTGGTTGAAACAATGTGTTTAATGTAAGGTCTTTGGGGCTTTGTTTATCATGTTTTTGATGATGATTGTCGGTAGAATTCTGTTATTTTGAGATTGATTTGAGTAGATAGGTACCGACATAGAAAAAAAAATAGTTTATTTTAACGCATCTACTTTTACCGTCATCGCATTTATTGGGTGTCAAATTCTGTTAAAAACTCCTTATAAAAGAGCCGGTCGATTCTGTAAAAATCTCACCGTGAAATCATAAGTGAAGTGAGCACTTAATAGTGTTAATCCCTAGCGAATGACAGCTCAGTCCACGCTCACTTCACCCAAACTTTCACGGTGAGATGGTTACAGAATCGCACGGCAGGTTCATGATTCAGTTCAAATGATTCTGTGACAATAAATAATTTCATTAGTCCTTCTACAGATATTTTACCTCTGATTTCGCATCGCTGTCAAAATGACAGTTGTTTATACACTCCTTGTAATTAGGTTGATGTTGGATTGCTGCTACTGACAACTCTGTCAAAATCACAATGATCTTTACCCTCGTTTTAATAAGATTGCTCTTGGGTTGCTGCAGTCAGAGGTAAAATGACTGTGCAAGGACTGTATTAATGAAATTATTTATTGGCACATGAATAAATTGAATAGCTTTGTCTCCAGGTATTAATTGTATGTAAATACCAAAAAGATTTAATATCTTTCATACAATGCCTGGAATTGCTATTTCTTCACTTTGAAAAAAATGTGACCGACAAAAAAAAATGTGTCGAACGTGACTGATTCTGAACGACAGAACTATTCGTTTGGCCACAACCTTATACTAGCATATATAAATAAACCTTGATAAACTCTTGCATGTCTCTCAGGACGTCTGGCATCGTCTGTCTCTTTCTAACAGTCTTTTCCAAGTCATAACTTTCAAGTAATAATTTCAACAGTCGAGGTCTCTATAGCATACTCACATAAAGTTTTTGAAGAAGTAAACTTTGTTGCCTGGACGTCCGACGAACTGAGGAAGTTTTTACTCTTAAATTCATACTGAGAAGATGAACAACGAATTTTATCAACGAATTTCTTTTGGGCACTTTTACCACTGGCACAGATGGAGATGATTTTTTTGATCCTCAATGAGTTCTTTCTTTTTTCTTCCTTTATATATTAGTGTTAGATTATAAATAATAAAACGTATGTAAATTATAAATATCGATAAAAAATAATATTTTAATAAAACCTACTTAATTACAAAAAAAAAAAACATCATAAAACAGTAAATATTACACAAGTTTTCTCATAATTTCAAGCATATGTATATTCATAACTGTTTAATATTCGAAGTCAACTGTACCGAAAATTGTACCCAAATTATACCATAAAGGCTAAAGTAGTTTTTTTTTTTTCAGGTAAAATATTAAACGCATTTTCCGTGCAGTCACCTTCATAAGCTTTATTAATGCTTCTCGATACAGAGTGGAATTCAACACATAATTCATCGAAGGCCACACGCATTTGCGAATAGGTTTTATACGTATACATATAATATAAAGGATTCCAACAATGCATCAATATGTTGTATTAAATAAAAACACGCCGACGGAACGCTCACACTCAAAGCAAATTGCACCCAAGCGTTAAATGGTTCCGAAGCTTTATGTTTTCACAAGAAAATATTTTTTACAAAACGCTCGGCTCCGTTTTTTTTTTTTTTTCAAAAGAATAATCTCCACGAGACGGATACAAATTCTTTTGAACGTTTATTCTTTATACAGGCACGAAGTTTAGACTTGTTTGTAAAACTAGTTTATCTTTCGACTTTGCTAGCGCTAGTTCGCTACTAGGATAAGGGTTACATGATTCTGAAACATCGTGAAAATCTCTTTGTTGTGGCTTTTACCGTAAAATTAGATGGATTTCGTGGGTCCCAAATAAATTATACGATTCCGTTACTGGTCACATTACCTATAAGCATAAGTAGAAACAGACCGGTAGTAGGGTCAGGAAAAATACGGAATTGAGACCCCAAAAACCGTATTTTCCTTCCCCTACTTGTTAACTACAATCTATGTAAGGGATCGCCGAAAATAATATTTTCAAAGCAAACACAATGAGGCCTTTGTACGAGGAGGATGTGGTCTTTGTAAGAAGCATATACGCTGAGCTGTTGTGAACGAAAATACTTGTGTGGCCGTGCATGCCCCAATTCCATTAATAGAACGCCCCTACTCTGTTATACAGTCCTGGTACCCCGTGATAGGTAGGAAGACTCGGATTTAATTACTTGACAGTCTGAGGTAGACACAGAGCTATCTCCTAGGAAAGCCGCGCCGTATTTCTTTAATTGACACGGCCCCAGGTCCCAGATGTTTGTATAAAATTGAAATGTAATAAATGGATCTGCGTCTACGTCTGCCTGTGTACTAAGTTGTCTCGGGCTCGGTGAAAAATGGATGAATATGTATTCAGAGAGGTATGAAACTCTCATTGTTAGTCAATCCGTACTTTGCGGAATCAATAATGTAGCAAGTTCTGTGGAGTCTAGAGTAATTGCACCCTGTTCTGGATGACTGAACCTTTCCTTCATTATAGATTGGGAAAGAATATTGCTTACGTATTGATAAAAACAAGCGGCTGATGTTTTTAGCTGGGATGATTCTTCGGAATAACATAAAGGAATATTTCTGGATCCTTGAGATAGCGGAATCTACGTTAATTGCAATTATGATGTCAATCCCATAATATAATATAATATAAAACAATTGAAGAATAAACTCGCAAGAACGGGAAAGAATAAAACAAGAAAAGTCACGTACGTTCCTAATCAATCTTTTCTGAGGCAGTACCTATTTTCTATTCTATTCAAACTAAAGGTGAAGTGGTGAATGGAGTTTATATTTTTGATTTCTGATAATTTTATTTACATACATACAAAAATCCTTAATTACGATACAAGCTAACACTACCATATATATATATATATACTATGTACAAGTATATAATAGAAAATAAAAGGAAAAGAGATGAAATCACTGGGCATAAAAAATTAGAATTTGTATATATGTGTCGGAGATGGTCAATAGTTTAGACATTAAACGAAGCGCAGCACGAGTTCCGAGAGATGGCGGCACCGTCGCGATGACGTACCTACATGGTCGGCTAACTTCGTGCTACGACAGAGCCTGGCTGGTGGAGGAGGCCGCGACGAGTAAACACTTACCATTCTGCCTTCAACGAGATCGGTACCTTCACCCTAGGAACTGTCATTCGTTTCGTTTTAGTTTTTGTTATTTGATATTAAAATGTGATTATAGTTTATTCGTTGTTTCTCTGGCTCGATTACCCTAGATAAACGCCCGCATGATGTCGGACGATGGTACCAATAATACTGTCGATCCGTCATATGTATAAATTTGGGTTTTATCATTATTAGTATTTTTTTCTTAGGAATACGTACGTATTCTAATCCAAACTTTGTCTTCTTTCTAATATATCCAGCTATTAAAAGGAGTCCTAAAACACCGAAAGTATCGGACAAGAGCTACCAAGGCTGCATAAATTACGATGTAATCTGGTAAAACATGATAGTTTGCAAACGTGCCGTTTCGTCCCGTTACTATAAAATAAAGAAGCTCAAAATTTCCCTGAAGTAATAAAACGTTACAATAACTATCACACTTTATCGCTATAGTTATTTTGGAGGCAACAGTTCGGATAACACCATAAACGGTTTTTATATTTTATAGTTTTTCGCAGTGCTATCTAGAGCTAGAGAATATCTCTATGGACGAATAGAGATGTGCCAAACACTATTCGATATCGCGTGACACCAATGTATGGAGTAGCGGCAAGATTCGCGAATGATTTATGTTAACAACAACCAATATGTTAACAAAGGAAAGTTATCTCCCAAACAAAAATATGTTAAACTCGTATGAAATATGTCCGACAGATAAAAAAAAAATCACCAGTGTGAAGAATTATAGTTGGGCGGTTTCAGTCGTTGTTTAAATAAATGATAGTAAAATGTTAATCTGAAACAAGTGATGACTTATCTGCTTAGTTGTCAAACTACGTTACGTTTCATCTGGCAACTCATTATTTCATAGAAATCTGAGGGAAAATTCCCGTAATTTTAACAACGATCGCATTCTGATCTTAGCCTCAATCTGTCAAAAAAAAAAAAAGTAGTTCCGTAGTTTTTGACGTTGATTGTCGCTAAGATGAGCTTGCGACTTGAAATCGAACGTTTTTTAAGTACGAGAATAGACCTTTTGTTCAAAAATGAGTCTGAGTCAGGAATTGAAGACTAAGATAAATAATATCATTGTGCGCTTTTCTATTTTCTAACGCGAAGATATTACCGTGGACGTCTAACACAGGGAAGTAAATTTATGGAAATATATGAAAATGCTTTTACATTTTCGTTCACGATAACGATATAACGTGCACCGTGACGTGCAAAACTATAAAAGTGCTCATTCTATAGGATACGCAATTATTTCAGTGTTCGCCATTCTTAACAATCGACAAGACTAAAAAAAAAAACATCCATCTCTATCGCGATACATACCAGGAAAATATAAGTGCGAAGAGAAAATCCGATAATATCGGGGCGCGTATTGTCTACCGCTTATTGTCTTTTGGCCCGCATTCGAGTCTTTTGTTATTCTCCCCTACAGCTCTCTAAGCTGACTGTGATCAACATTTTCAGGTTTTTCGGCTAATAGTTTCATTAGGACCTTCTTTGTTATTGAATTGAACAGTATTTTAGAAAAATACGAGACATTTTTTTATTCAAATTGAATGGGTGGTGGATTTTCTTCTGGCGGCGGGCATTAGTCGTAGCGTTTTTAAATAAGTCTTTGATAAAAGTGTGCCCATTCACCGAATAAAATTGCCTTTTAAAAACCTATCTCTTAAAAAAAGATTAGTTGTCTCTTTATCTTTATTTATTCAATATTGCTTTACATGGAGCTTGTATAACGTGTATAAAAAACAAAAGCAAAACAAAACGAATTTGAAACTTCAATTGTTTTTTTTTTTTTTTTTGCTGGTTGGAACTCTCGATTGAGCTTGTTGGAAAATTCGTCAACAATAAAAACTGTCGTCCGTATAAATCTCACAGCGGACGGGCACGTTTAACACTCGGTGTCCTAGGTGCACATACTTCCAAAGTTATTTTTCATGTAAACGAGAGGCGGCATAAACCGTATAAAGGTGCCTATATTTTATGCGGGCCGGGTGTTTTTTGCTCGGGACAATAGTGTAAAAAGATAAAAACCTGTGAACGAACGGCACATGTTTATATGTTAAAAGGATTTTTTTAATTTACCACCCACGAAATAAACGGGTACGCGAATATACGGGGCTATTCCGTGTTCATATTTCTTGTTGAATGAGGTTTATGAATGTTGTTCATATTTAATTTTTTGAATCCCGCTTGCGTCTGACCGGGATAGCAGCTTTTATATATTTTTTGAGAAACACATCATGAAGAATTCAAAAATCCATCCTTTATCTTTTACCTGGCAGGTGGTTTATCGCTAGTCTACACTAATATTATAAATAATAATAATAATAATAATTTCATTTATTTCAGGCCTGTGCTGTGACCCATATAAAACAAAAATAGATAAAAATACAAATACAAAACACATAAATTACTGTTCGGCTAGCCAAATCCAAAAGGTCAGAATTAGTTCATAAACAGTAATTAATTAATTAAATTAAATTAAATTAAATAGTCAAAAGTCAAATACACAATCAATAAGGAATAAAGAGGAAAGATTTGATTGTTTGTTTGTATGTGAATTGGCTCCGAAACTACTGGAGCGATTTGAAAAATTGTTTTACCATCAGAAGCCGACATTATCCTTGATGAACATAGGCTACTTTTTACCGCGGGAAAATGCTTCATTCCTACGGTAAAACGGGTAATAAGAATTCCGAATTCTACGCAAACGGAGTTGCGGGCGGATGCTAGGCTTAGATAAAAAGGTATTTTTATTTTAGACTAGCTTCTGCCCCCGACTCCGTTCACGTGGAAGTCGTAAGATACGAGTACCACAATATACTAAAAGAACAGCTAAATTTTTTATAAAATTATGAAGAGACTCAGGACTGGCGCGGGAGCAAGGGACATACTGCTGTCACTGTAAGAAGCAACTCGTCTTGAGGTCGACCTACAGCCTTCCTCCCCATCACGTCTGTGAAGTTTACACACGAAGAAAACTGTTTTTTTTTTTAAATTCTATTCTATTCTATGTCTGTGGAGTTTCGCTAGCTAATCTAATTTATTTGGCCCTGTATATTGGCCCATAGTAAAAATCACATTTTTCTTTTCTCAAAATATAACATATTCATGATTATCATAGAAAAGCCTTGTCTACTGAACAGCAGAAGTGAACAAATCGCCATAGAATATATTACGCGTCTTTTACCGGGCACAGAGCAAGAGAACACAAGTGTGGGAAAAAAAAGTGTGTGTAACAAATTGGTCCAAGTTGGACAATGATAAAGTTTTCAGTTCCTTTTTCCGTAGATTTCAGCTGGTATCTCTTGTCCATTTAGGGTATCTTGTCTCTTGAATACTAATGCGACCCGTCACTTCTGTTTACCCTTCGAATTGTAATCTCCTCGCTCATTATGCTGTCCTACGACATTCTATCCACATATCCGACCCACAGTGCCCTTTCGTTTATACTGAGTGACCTTTTCTTTAAAACGCGCGTGACGTCAAGCATTTTTCTGGGTGCTCGCATTACGACCGCGTTAATTTTATTTTTATTACCTTCTGACCCATGTCTTCCTGGTAATAGGTACGGGATCTTTACCCCATTTGTGTCTTACTCGCATTTTGGTCTCAGTGGTAAAATTAGCTTTACTTGTAATAATTAAGTCACAAACAATGTAATAAAATGTTAGAAGTCAATTATAACCTACTTCTGATTGTCGTATCGGAATGAAACTTTATTTCTAGGCATATGTAGTTTGATAAATGATAAATTATTTATTTTCTGTAAGTAGGTTTGTACAAACACTTTTACATGTCAATCATATTTTTTTAAACTAAGTAGATGAGGTCAGCGTTTCCTATCTGACTACTCTGAGAAGAAAGGCCGAAACAAACTCAGAGGTTACAGTCTCTTTTAAAGTCCAGACATAATCTTGGTCAGATAATGTGAAGACCATGTAGATTGGTGTCTGAAATGGTCTTTTGAGTAAAGAACCACACAGATTGAGCGGACCTTTCCAGTCAGTGCACGCATTTGTCAAAATTCGTGCAGCTCAACTCAGAACTTGAGGAGCCTTACGATTCGATATATAGAAAGAAAAAAAAAAACAAAAGTGTAAATCAGCAAAATAAAAAATAAACAACATTCACTGTCTAGACCTATTGGAGCAGCTCAATCCCAAGCTTTTTTATTTCAGTGCTTTGAAAAGGCTTAAAAGAACCTTCACCCCTGTAAAAATCACCGACTGCAAAATCCGTGTCGCAAAATTCTGAAACCATAATTTAATCAAAATCGGAACAAAAGTACTACAAAATATGCAGAAATGTGTCTCCAGTTTCGGTTAACCATTTGAGTGCTAAGTGGGTGCTTTGTGGTAGGTAAACGAAGCAAATTACTCCACTGTCAAGTATATACCTGCAGACTAAGACAATAAGTGCGAGTCAACGGAAATTCGGCTTCAGCACGATCTGGGAGCTACAGACAAACCGACAGATACTTGCTAACGATTAAGCATAATAACAAAGTGAGGCTGACAAAGCTTCTTAAAGTATCAGATTTGAACAACCTGGTGACGCCACCACGGTCGTACTACCAGCAAAATGTGTACCTACAGCTTTATGGTGGGTTTCTCACCAGGCGTCCGATTGATTACGCAACCAACCATACATTTTTTGGCATTGTGACCATGATTGCGCCACAAATATGTTCCGGTTTCTGCAGATTAAGGAGTTTATTTATAAACGATTATAAAAGTTAAGTTCAAACGTGAAAAATTACTGAAATAACTTTAAGCAACGTTTATATACATATAAAGGGATTAATTAATTAATTCATTCATTCATTTATTTCAGACATAGTCCATACATATTAAAAAATTAAAATTAAAATCCATAAACAAATTAACAAAAAAGGAATAAATGTCACAATTAAATTAAATACATAAATTAGATTAAAATATAACACATAAAAACAATCAACAACAAAATTAGACATACACACAAAAACGCAAGTCAGATAAAACGAGAAGAGGCGCTATCATGAAGCTGCATCCACCTCTGTATCAGGGACAGGTCCCACCGCTCGGACAGCACCCTCAGGAGACTGTTCGAGCCGCTTCGTAGGCGACTTAATAGTGAAGCGCTCCGCTTCCTTATGATCGCGAAAAAATCATCGGTCCGCGCCTCAGCAAACATAGTCGAAGCACTACAAAACCGCGGAAGCCCTAACAGTATCCTGAAAGCATTGTTGTACTGCACGCGCAGCGCGCTGTACGCCCGCTGCGTAAAGTTGGTCCACAGGCTGCACGTCTGACACAAAACGACTGACAATATGCCTTAAATAATGTCACCTTGACAGGTCTAGTACAACGCGCAAACCTGCGAGCCAACATATTACACCGGACATACAGCGCCCTGCGCTCCCTCTCAATGTCCAGATTGTCACACAAGTCGTCCTCACATCACAACCTCGCGCCACACATTTGCACACTGTTTCGAGCATACCAACGCATACTCGCACTACACATTTGCACACCGTTCACCGCTAGCATATTTCTGTTGGAAACACTCACACCGCTTCATAGCCTCGCTACGCATCTTCACACCACCCAGCTACGTCGCACATCTCGGTTGGAAAACCAGTCTTAGTGTTGCAAACCCAAGACAGTACGCGTACGTAGGTAGGTATAAAAACGTGATGTCGCGTTAAAAAATCGCTGCGTTTACAACCGCCCTTAGTGCGGCGTGGAATATATGGCGCGGTTAATTCGTGCGAACGTATTTTATAGAAACACTGCCTACACTGCCTGCGGATTTCGGTTTTATTTTTCTACATTCGATGTTGTTCGTAGCTTACTGCCGACTATTACTAAAACTTCTAAACTGGTAATGAGTACTTTGCAGCAGAAGTATTCGTGAATAACCTATGCTTAAATAATAATTAAACAAAAAATTGTTTTTTTTTTTGGGTCAGCGACCTCTTGTAGTTTTGTTACTTGAAGTTTGAGTTGAGGTTTTCTTTTGTTTTATCGTGTGATATCCATCACGTCTCCGGATTTTAGCTATCTAATTTAATTTGACCCTGTATACGTTATTCGCCACAAAAATAGATAACAAAATATTAATCAAACCCAAAAAAATATACAATGGGTTCTGCGATCTCTTTCAGGCAACCCTAGAACGGACAGTGATTTTCCTGGACATAAAATGGGGCTGTCGTTAGTGTAAATAATAAGTATACAATACACTAAAAAGATGCACTGATAAAAAGACACTTATCGAAGCCGAGAGTCACTTACACTCCTCGTCATTGTAATATTTTTTTGTACTGGACCATACCTGGGCTGGGAACCTTCTGATTACGGAGACATTGAAGGTCTAAATTCTAAGTTTTACTGAAGTTTTTTTTTTATGAAAACCAGTTCATAATTTTATAACACAACCTTAAATAACCCACGACCCCCGTTACATGCACGTACCGTTGTTGCGTGTACCGTTTCATGCACGTACCGTTGTTGCACGTACCGTTGCATGCACGTACCGGTGTTGCATGTACCGTTGCATGCACGTACTGTTGTTGCATGTAGCGTTGCATGCACGTACCGTTGTTGCATGTACTGTTGCATGCACGTACCGTTGTTGCACGTACCGTTGTTGTATGTACCGTTGCGTGCACGTACCGTTGTTGCACGTACCGTTGTTGCACATACCGTTGCATGCACGTACCGTTGTTGCATGTACCGTTGTATGCACGCATAAGTACAATGTTTTGCGTGCGTTACATTGCGCACTACTGCAAACAGCTCACGCCAAAAATAAAAGTCGTTTCCCAGCAATAATTTAATTGTTGTGCAATGTTACTTAGTTTGATGTGCAGAATACGGTTGACGGCTACTGATGGGTTTTTTTACACCTTGTAAAATATATGCTTTTTTTCATTTCTCAGTGTGCCTGCGTGCATTTCCATAAATGCATGTATCGCAACTATGTATTACCAGTTATTTGTTTATTTATTCAATATTTCAAGCACATAAATGCACAGTGGCGGACTTAATGCCATAGGAATTTTCTTCCAGTCAACCTTTGGGTTGGTGGTACCCTGGTAGTACGTGTTCGACTACCAATCGCGTAACTCAAACCAAACTAGATCAAACCATCTTAGTGCTAATTTAGCTTAGATTTACGAGTTGATGTTTATCACTAGTATTCAATATAGCCTTTAAACTATAATTTTATCGTTTTGTATCATTAAACCAGTCTAATATAATACCAAATCAACCAAATAATAACCAACTCAGAATTTAGTGCTAAAACAAGCAGGCGTTAAATTCTACATTGCCAAAAATATACAAAAAAAAAAAAATCTTACGGGAAAACATTCAATCATCATATAACCTCTGCCTACAAATTATACTCAGAACCTCTTCCAGTTACCGCGGTATAAAGTGATTTAAGTACTTACGTGATAAATCGCTACTTTTACGTACATCCCTAACACGGTACTAAATAAAACACCATGAAAATAATGCGTGTTCTCCACACAAGCTCCGCAATGAGCATCAACCACCACCGACTAACTCAGGGGGTTAAAAAAAAAAACCGGCCAAGCGCGAGTCGGATTCGCGCACGAAGGGTTCCGTACCATTATCTATAAAAACGGCAAAAAAAATCATGTATGTTGTATAGGAGCCCCCTTAAATATTTATTTTATTCTGTTTTTTATTATTTGTTGTTATAGCGGCAACAGAAATACATCATCTGTGAAAATTTCAACTGTCTAAATATCATGGTTCATGAGATACAACCTGGTGACAGACCTCCAGACGGACGGACGGACGGACAGCGGAGCGGGAGTAATAGGGTTCCGTTTTTCCTTTTGGGTACGGAACTCTAAAAAGTGGCCAAATGCGACCCGGATTCCCACACGAAGGGTCCCGTACCACCGTACAATATTTACGAGCAGTGTTATTAGCTTTTTCCATTAGGCATTTCTTAGTAACAGCCCGAAGTTGGTGGTGTGATACCCCCGTGCCTCGGAAAGCACGTTAATCCGTTGGTCCTGCGCCTGATCTCTCTCCGGTCGTTTCGGATTGCCGTCCCATCGGACTATGAGAGTGAGGGAACAGAGAGTGCACCAGTGTCCGCGCATGCACTTGTGCACTATAATATACCCCGCGCCAAAGGCTATTCTCAGTTGAGATTGGCCGCCATTGCCGAAGTACGGTCTCGAGGACTATATTAGAATATTTCACACTACATATATGTTTATTATTTTTTGTTATAGCGACCAGATAGTATTGGAATCTTTGTGAAAATTTCAAGTGTCTACCTATTATAGTTCAAAAGATACAGCCCTGTGACAGACGAACGAACGGTAGGGCTTCACTGTGCCTTAGTAATAGGGTCCCGTTGGCACCTTTTAAGTCTTTTATCTCATCTCATCTGCCTATAACTCCATAATGACCTATGAGTATGGAACCCTAAAAAAAACGACTATAAAATATAAAATACATACCCAAGCCGAAATTCTTTTTCCCTTTTTCGCCATTAAAATTCACGTACTTACCTACCTATTCATTGTGTGGTGGAACCAAATCGAGCATAAAATTGTTGTTCAGAATTTATTAGCTATTGCCACAATATACGGTTCAGTTCTTTGATTATATAGCGTATATACTTTGACGGGTTCTCGCTTTTACTCCAGTCGTGCGTCGAACGTCGTTTGGGTGATGTGGAAATTGCTTCAATGCATCGTAAATGGTTATATAATTCTCGTTTAGTCATTATTTTGTTATACGAAAATGATGAATCTCAAAATCATCTCGAAAAGTAGCGATCATTGTCGACGATTTAGACAAAATTCGTCTCAAAATGAAATTTAAAGTTTTTGCAGTAACTTGGTGTGTGTAAAAAGTGAAGTAACAGTTTTTTATTTCGGAACAAAAACAAATTGACATATTAAAATAGAAACATCGATAGCTACAAAATTTAAAAACTGTGTCGTAACTACGAGTAACAACGCCCATCTAAACATTAACTATCCCGTGGATACAGTTTAGCTAAAATACCGATCGTAAACATACTAAAATGCTAAAATAAAGATCGTAAATATGCTAAAATTCTAAAATAAAGATCGTAAATATGCTAAAATGCTAAAACAAAGATCGTAAATAAAATTCAAAGTAAGCCCGTATGTGCGTAAGCTGAAATAATCTTATTATCACACGTTGCATAAAGATGTAATGCAGCACTTCGTATATGAAACCTGAACGCAGGTCGCGCGTTATGTCACAAACGCGCGTCTCGCAACTATACACGCCTCATCTTGATAAGTCCTTTGTTATCATACTCAACTACGTAATATTTGAAGGTAATACCGCTCCTATCCTAGATTACAATTAAATTTTTAAAAAATACATCATCGACTTTACATGGATCGACGACTTGCTTTTTCTTCAGGAAGTTTTTCATTTCAGCATATCAGTTAGCATTGCCATACAACGTGGCAATGCTGCCAGCCTTTTGAGCACTTTTCCTATTGACAGCGATGATGACGAATATTTTGATGTCCTTTGATTATTTCCCCTCCTTTTTATATACTTACCTGTACATATTATTATTATATTAAGACTGTTAACGTTTTAAATTATGTTAATATACTCGTACTGGATTTAAATATCTGAACTCTCAGTAGATAAGAAACTGAAAATGCTCAAAAAAAACTGTTACCTAATAAAATAGGTAAACTAACATAAATTCACAAACCACAAGTTCTGCACGATACGTCACAAATGCGCGTCTTGCAACTTTGCACGCCTTATATGAGTATGTATGCCATTTTGCTCAACTCCGTAGTTTTTGAAGGTAATACCGCACCTATCCTAGATTACATTTACAAATTCAATTCTGTATAAAAGGCTGTTGTATTTAAAAAGGTATTTGTTGAAAGGAAAACACTAATTGTAGAATATTTTTCTAGACAAAACCTTGAAAAAAGTATGTCATGGCTACTCTATTAGTCTAAAAACGTTTACAACAACAATTTTCTCTCAACATAAAAATAGAAAGAAAGAAACAACAATAGGTTTACAAAAACTAATATAAATTCTGTTTCGAAACAACGTTTCTTTACGGACCCATTTCTTAATCCGAGGCCCGAATAACTTCAGCAGTTGGCAGATTTAAGGATTAAAAAAAAGTAAATATACTGTCTGTTTCAATTTTACTAAATTAAGTCTGAGCTGGGAGATAACGAGATTCAGGCAATAGTGGCGGCCGGCAGTACTTGTTTAATTATTAAATCTCTTTTAATGAAATGTGGTTTGAAATCGTTTCGACGCAATCTTTAGTTTAAATGACTGTTTATGTAGACGGGTGATGTTTGGGTGTTTGTGGTTCGATTGTGAAACTATTTAAGGAAGGATTTATACATGTTTTTAGGAGTGGTTTTCAGCAAAGAATAGGAGCCTCAATTAATTTTCTTTGGGGTTTCAAGTCTCAATATAATCATTTTCCATCATTTTCCCACAGCTGGGACACAAGCCTCCTCGAGAGAGAATGGGCTGTCATCCATCATGCAGGCTCAGTGCGGGTTGGTAGATGTCACATGTCTTCGAGTGTTGGGTTCTAGGACATGCCGGATTCCTCAAGATATTTCCTTCACATGTTTGAGAACAGTGGTGATGAAATTATTTACAGAAAGTAAAGGCTTCGAACCCACGACCTACGAATCGTGTGTTGGAGCTGTTACCACTGGGCCAACACTACTCTTTTTGCTTTCTCATGACAGTCTAATAGGTACTTAACAGGGTCGTCTTCTTTCATGAATAACCTTTTTTTTATATGGACTCTGTCTGAAATTAAAGTTTTCTATTCTATTTATTTCAATGAATTTTTGACCACTGAATTGTTGATGAAATATGGATGGTGTAAATACACTTACATACACCTCTGTCAAACCCTCCAGGGGTTACAGGCGTGATAATGATGTGTGTATGAATATGTGTGCGTGTATATGTAAATTGTTCCTCCACATTTATTATGCGCACAGCAAAAAAGTGTGGAACTTTCTGCCAGCGTCTGTGTTCTCCCATCTGCCTTCAAAGCAAGAGTGAACAGGCATCTTCTGGGAATACTCATTTCATCGTAGACCTCATCCATCGCTTTCCAGGCGTGAACAGGCGCATACCTTGTATTGTATTCAATCAAGTATTTTCTAACTGAACAGACAGCTGTGCTGCTGGGGAGTTTGTTGCGCCACTTCTTCTTCCCAGCGAAAGCACTAGGAAGTGGTGAAGGGCGGGCGTTTTGGGGGACTGTCTTTTGTAATTTTGACGTTCGAAAAGTGCTGATTCTCAGCCTAGTTTGAATAAATGACTTTTGATTTTGATTTTGATTTTGATCGAGGTCAAGAAGCCCACTCAGCAATAAAAAAAAACTCTTAGCATTGAATAGGTACCTAACGAACTACATGTTTGCAGTTTTATCTCGTGCCGATAATAAAATAGAAAGTAACATCATTTATCAAAAGAAATAATAACCTAATTGCGGTAAATAATGGCCAATTCTGAATGAGGTAACAGACATTCCCTGGAACTTATAAAAGTGCAATAACTGAGAGAAATTACAATTTTCCGCTATTGGGACTTATTTATTTCCACAGTTTATCCTTCCACAATATGAATGCTTTGTTATACTTTCTTTTCTCAGTATTCTTTTGTTTCTGTTTTGGATAAAAAAATAAACATTGTATCCTGTTTATCGTCTCGCGTAAAAGATTACTAGGAAAACATATAGCGTAAAAGATAGTTTAGTGGCTTGGGCAACTGGCTTCTGTCATATTTTTTTTATGATTTTGAATTTTGCTTAGCGTTCTTTTTGACATATTTCTTTTTGCTCGGCTCCTAATGGGCATAGGTGTGATGTTAACTAGCATTTAGCCTGCCTCAAAAATTGGGCCTTCAAATGCATAAATATTTTTTCAAATGCCACCGGTAGTTTCAGAGATTAGAGCGTTCAAACAAACAAACTCTTCAGCTTTATTATTAGTATAGATTAGAAAATGCGTTCGCCTGATTAAAATTACATGTCATGCAGAATTGCATAATTAATCTACTATGCATGCTAGAGAACTTACAAATAAAGTAGGTAATAATGTACTATTCTGTAATAACCTATAAGGATAAGCAAGCTATAAGATATAAGCTATTACTAAAAGTTTTAAAGTTTTTTTTCTACAAAATCAGCCACATCTTCCAAAACAAAAGACTGCCAATAAGTCTAATACCAGTCCCACACCTATCGGTCTCAATGTTCAACGAGTGGTCGAGTAATAACAATGTCAAATACCGTCGGCAGGGGTCGGTCACCGCTGGCCGAGCTCCAATTGCTAAGACCCTCGTCTTCCTCTGTTGTCCTGGTGTTCTCATTACCGACGTCACGTTAACTGAGTTTTATTGCGATGTTTTATAGACATTTGGGCAAGTCAGACTGTGGAATTGGTGGTGCAGTTTCTTAATGACTGCATTTGCTTTCATTTTAAGATTGAGTGAATTTAAAGTATTCAGCAACCCGAAAATGAGTACTTTAATTTTAAGATCGATTTTTTCGGTCAGGGGGACAAAGGATTTGACTGAAAGATGTCAACTAAGCAACAATATTTTAGATTTTTGGTAGATTGTAACTAATCTGCTCTTATACGAGTACAAGCTAAGTTAATTAAGAAAGATATTAGAAACAGGTGTGAAGTTCGTTCAAATCGCCTGGCTTCATTATGAATTTTGATAAATAGAAATATTGAGAAAATATCTTTATTTAAATTTCCAAGAATTATTATTTAATAAAATTAATTACGAGATTAATTTCAATTAACTGTTACATGCAATATAATGGATGATACTAAACACACAGAAAACATCTGAATTTATATATTAACAAATCCAAACTCACGATCCAAATCGTAGTTTAAAACGCAATTGTCATTAATTCAACAAAACACATTAAAGTGGACGCGCAGTTTAATTTTATTTGCAATAAAACAGTTTGATGTCGTATGCAGCGTCAGTACCGGGACAATTGGGTCGAGAAACAACGTTCAATGCTTGGCGGCAGTTCATTACGTCGAGACATGCAGAAAAGATTATTTACTTGGCAATACTTACATTTATTTCTTTTTTGGCAGCTGTTATGGTAGATGAATTTGGTGCTTATTACTTCTTGCCTGGCATGCGGTCCTGGTACTTAGGGGACTCAACTTTTTGCTCGGAAAAATCAGGGACAAAACGATATTTTTAAACACTTTCTTTAAGATACTTCCAGCTGTATTTATGGTAGAAGAATTTGGTGGTCATTACTTCTTGCCTGACATGCAGTCCTGTTACTTAGGGGGACTCTTGAAAGTTATTTGGCTCAGTATAAAGTGATATCATTATCGGAAGCAAATCATTGTTTGATTGGTAAAGATGATGGATCTCATAACAAGTTATAATGATGTTTATTTAAACATTTGTCCTTCACATTATTGTCCATGTTGACCACAATTCAACAATCAATTGATTTATTTATCCTCGTCGACTCTCTGCTACGGCAAAGGTACTAAGTTATTGTGCCAAAGCACCACAGAAATAACTATTTCCCTAATAGTCTTTAGTATTCTTTTATTTTTTGTGCAGCGAAGAGAGGAGATGAAGCGATGCGGTTTCTGGAATCGTTTTGCACCTTGCCTTGTTCACGATTTTATTGTACCGCCTTTTCCGTTAGACTCGTCCAATTAAAATTTTAGTACTTTGCTGGTTTTGTAAAATTAGAATTTCCTTGGTTTTTTTTTTTATTCCTGTTCTGGATAAAGAAGTCTTCCTGTTATTGTATGACATAAGTTCTTAAAAAAAAATAGTTTGGGGGTACATAAAGAACATTAACTTAAAGAAAAGTCACTTTCTTCCAATATCAAATTATCCTCTTGGAAATGCTTATTAATTTTCCACATTATTCACTACCACAGCGCTCTAAGTCCAGCAGACTTGTCTCTAAAGTGTTGTTTTTAATAAAAAATATACACTGCATAAATAACTAACAAAGTATAAAAAAATAACAACCTAACTAAAAACATTAAAAAACTAAAATATGGCGTCAAAAAAATCCTCTGCATCGCTGTCGACTGGTAATGTACACTCCCTAAGAGACTGGCGGCATTACCATAACGTAAGTTTTCTTTTTCGACACCATCTTTGTTCACTACATTCATTGAAAGCCTTGTCGGACTTTAGCAATAGTGTCACTTAATGACCATCCCCCTTTAGCGTAGTAGGTATTCCTTCCTCATTGCTGAGGGTCATGGGTCCCCCGACGTGAAGTCATGATAGTTATGGCATACATACACCACGACATTAATACGGTTTGCCATGCAGTGGTACCAGGCGCACATAGCTCAACGAAGTTTGCTTCCCCGATGCTTCTTAGGAAGCGGATATTGCGCCCTCTAGCTGGCGGCATCCGGTTTAAATCCGGTACACCACTTCCAACCGGCACTTTGTACCCGGTTCACTACCGGGAGATCACAGGTTATGAAGCACTTTCTTTGTTTACGGATGTTTTGTTTGAAAAAATCTTGAACTATAAAGGCAAAGAAGCGAATAAAAATTGGTAGAAACTGTTTTTCAAGAATCTATAATAAAAGTATTTTAATTAATACCGATAACTTTGAGGAAAAGCTAACTGTCTAGCGGTCGCTAATGGTAGCATACTACAATGTAGGTAAGGTAAACAGCTCATTTGACAACCGTAAGGGGGAAAAGGAAGGACAAAATAATCCATGCATGACATCCGGGTTGAATATAATTTAATGTCAACTGAAGGAGAAACGGAATAATGAGGAAAAAAGATTTAAAAAGATCCTTTCGGTAAAAAGAATATCTCTTTCTTTCACGATTTGTAAGACGCGAAGCAATAATTCATTCAATACAATCAGCATCGTCCAATTGCAGGGCAAAGGCCTCCTTTCTTTTTCCACTCAACTCGATCCTGAGCCAATATGGACCAATCCATCATATATAAAAAAAAGAGATTTTATTACCTTCAGTTGTACAAAAACACTTATCTAAATACTATGCAGCGTAACAACTAAGAGAAAGATTGTTTTAGATGAACTCTGGCACCCAGAGTAAGATTTAACTTGTGTTTAGGGTGCCAGCGTCCTCACCTATAATTCGAACGTACGAGGGCGGGTCAATAAGTCCGTGACTTTTGGAATAAAACACAGATTTTTTGATAAATAAATAATTTTATTTTTCAACGTAGTCTCCCTTGAGCTCTATACACTTTGTCCAACGCTTCTCCAATTTTTTTATCCCTTCCAAAAAATATGATTTGTCGAGGTCCTCAAAATAGGCCTTTGTTTGCGAGATGACTTCATCATTGGAGTCAAATCTTTTTCCACCAAGCCATTTCTTCAGGTTTGGGAACAAGAAGTAGTCACTCGGAGCCAAATCTGGAGAATAGGGTGGATGAGGGAGCAATTCATAGCCCAATTCATGGATTTTTGCCATGGCAACTGCACATGTGTGCACCCTTGCATTGTCTTGGTGGAAAAGAACTTTTTTCTTGGCCAAATGAGGTCGGTTTTTTTTCAAATCGTCATTGAAGCGGTCCAATAAGTTGGCATAATATTCCCCATTGATTGTTCTTCCCTTTTGAAGGTAGTCAATGTGGATTATCCCACGTGCATCCCAAAAAACAGTCGCCATAACTTTATTGGCTGACAAACCCACCTTGGCCTTCTTTGGCGCCGATTCACCCTTAGAAACCCACTGTTTTGACTGTTGTTTGGTCTCTGGTGTGTTGTGATGGATCCATGTTTCGTCCACGGTTACAAAACGGCGCAAAAACTCCTCCATATTGCGATTAAACAACGCCAAACCTTCCTGTGAAGTTGTTACACGATTGCGTTTGTGGTCGACTGTGAGCAAACGCGGCACCCATCTTGCGGAAAGCTTTCTCATGCCCAAGTGATCATTCAAAATTGAAACGACTGAGCCATGCGAGATCCCTACGGCTTCCACAATCTCTTGCACTTTCAATCTTCGGTCGGCCAACACCATATCGTGAATTTTTTCGATTGTTTCGGGTATAGAGACCTCAACTGGGCGTCCAGGACGTTCGGCATCTTCAGTGCTTGTACGGCCACAACGAAATTCAGTAAACCACTTTTTTACCATTGAAATCGATGGTGCAGAGTCCCCATAATATTTATCAAGCTTAGCCTTGGTCTCGGTAATGGTTTTTTTTCGCAAAAAATAATGCTTAATAAGCACACGAAATTCACTTTTTTCCATTTTTTCCTCAAATTACTGGGTAGTCTGATAAAGATAGCTGTCAAACACAAACTAACTGACGCAGTAAGTTCAAATTTTGATAGGAGTCAACTGACAGATGCCTGTTGACAGGAGTAGTGTTGCTTTTTCAGTAAAGAGGTCAGAAATTCAAAAAGTCACGGACTTATTGACCCGCCCTCGTATGTCGGTAGGTGTAGGATGAGCACAGTATATTAGCTATAATTAAGACAATAAGAGTCAAGTTCTGCCTGCCATCTACGTCTAGGTCTTCCGCGATGACGTTGGACGTTTTCTGGAACCCATTCTGTGGTGGCCTTGCCCACGACAACACGCGGCAAACGTGTCCGGCCCAGTCCCATTTGAGCTTGCCTGCTTTTTAGGTGACGTCTGCGTTTTTTGTCTTAGAGCGCAGTATCGTGTTCCATATACGGTCGGTAAGTCGAACTCCAAGGATAGGTACCACGCTCCATCGCTTGCTGGCAAACCAATAATGTATTGGATTTACAAACAGTATCTAACACAATGCATTCATAAGTGAACGTCTATCGGAAGTGCTTTACCCATTTATTGTATTCATACGCGCGTCAAATAAAAAAGCTTTTAAAGTATTAAACGCTATTTTGTTTTAAAAGCACGTATAACTGAGTTATCTGTCGATATGCAATGGTTGTGATAATGGTCGCTGATTGATTGCTCGTGTAATTTGACACGAGCATAAATACCTTAGTTACGCAAAATTCAAAAGCGATTTTCTCCTAAGCTATTGATAGATATTTTATGGTGTTACGAACGTAGTATTCTCGAAACCATACCATTATGAAGTCGGTCTTTTGTCAAAGTTCTTTTTTGTTATATCACGAGATAAACGCTTTTGAATTTTGCAATACTATAAGATGTTCTTGTACTTTAACAACTAAAACGGTATTCTATTATTGGAATACATGCCTACTTATTTTTTTTTTAAGTGAAAATTCCCTTTCCGCGCACTTTGCGCTCTTTCTGAACAGTAACGATATTGAACCGTCACGCTGAATCTGGTATACTCGGTTCAAGTCGGTCAGTGACACCGGATCGCGTATAATCGGCGCTTCAATCGTGTGCTAATATTTTATCGAAAATATTGTATGAAATCAAGATATTTTATTTCAAATAAACCTACAAACACCAGGTCCTTAACCTGCAAAATCTACAGTCTACAAGGCTTACAACGTTCTCACATTCACAAGATAAAAAATAACCTATATATAAGATCTATATATCGATGAATTAGCCAGGTTTAATAAGAACTAAGTTATTCACCCGTTAAAAGATTGCCAAAAAATTCAACGTCATCATCATCTGCCTATTTTTTTCCTAACTATGTTGGAGTCGGCTTCCAGTCTAACCGGATGCAGCTAAATACCAGTATTTTATATGGAGCGACTGCCTATCTGATCTCCACAACCCAGTTACTGGGTAATACGATACCCCTTGGTGAGACTGGTTGTCAGACTTTCGGGCTACTGACGACCCGTAACTACTAACTGTCAAAGATCCACGTATGACAGCCGGGATCAACGGCTTAACGTGCTTTCCGAGGCACGGAGGAGTCTTGATATATGAAGATTGGTCACCTATCCACGGAATAACAGCGGCAAGCGTAGCTTAACCTGATCGATCGACCCGCGCGGCTGTTATTACTTAGCCAAAGTAAGCTTCGTTCAATTTACCACAAAATTACAAGTTTTTTACCACAAAACACAAAACAGAATAAAGTAAGTATAATTTATCAATCTCTGCTGTATTTGTCGATCTGTCGGCGGTATATACTAATAGATGGTTACCGCCAGTCATTTGTCTTGTCGAGGCCGTCTGAGCGATTATTTGGGAGCCCACAGATCGGCGTGTTAGTGATGATAAAGCAGTGTCTGATTTACTGTTTATGGGAAGATTTAAGATGTAATTGATCGACGGTTCGTTTGTTAATTGCTTTTAAGAGCTTTTGTGGGAGAAGATCAGAGAATTACAGCGATTCTTTAAGGTCAGGTTTAATCGTCACAGTCATAGATATTTTCGTCTGAGTCTATGCGGATAGTGGATGAAAACTTTAGGTTATGAGCTCAAAATGTGTCTGAACAATTATCATATTTAGACAATCGCGTTGTTTGCAGCCATGATGAAAATAAGCCCCTAAATCTTGAAACACTTTTTTATTGTAACGCATTGTGAAATAAACATCACCTTTGTACGTACTTTTATGTTCTTTTCTTTCTGTGTCTTCATATATGTTTGAGGGGCCCGATGATGGATCCGTGGCTAAATAATAACAGCCGCACAGGTCGATCGATCAGGTTAAGCTACGCTTGCCGTGGTTGGTCTGTGGATGAGTGACTATTTTTACATACCGAGACGCCTCCATGCCTCGGAAAGCACGTTAAGCCGTTGGTCCCGGCTGTCATTCGTAGATCTTTGACAGTCGTTACGGGTCGTCAGAAGCCCGAAAGTCTGACAACCAATCTTACCTAGGGGCAGGGGTATCGTATTACCCAGTAACTGGGTTGTGGAGGTCAGATAGGCAGTCGCTCCATGTAAAATACTGGTATTCAGCTGCATCCCGTTAGACTGGAAGCCGACACCAATATAGTTGAGAAAAGGCGAGGCACATGATGATGTCTTCATATATGTTTACATAAATGGATAAAAATGAAATAAATTGTTCAAACAATAAATACATAAAGCACACTATAAGAAATCCATCGTGTCATATGTAGGTACCTAAACTGCTCAGTAAACAGTACAACAGCACAGTCATCATAGCCGTCTTCAACACTACATAGACAACAAAGAGCAGCCGCAACTATATTGCCATTATCACGACACTTGGCAGAACCACAGCGCACCCATGAATCACGCTGGGTCCCCCACTGAGCCCACATTAGCTAGGACACATTACCTTATATTCTTTACGAGTGCACTTGATAGCTATTATGTGCCTGAATACGACGAATAGTTATTGTTACTAGCACTATTTGTTAGGTTAGTGGGCATTAAACATTGTAAAAGCCAATTTTATAAGAGAAACCGTAGTGTTTCTTGCCGGCTCTTCTCCATAGGAAGCGATCAAATGGAAACGTTCGCCTAGCTTCTCACGTTTCATAGATGCCCTTGTAAGTTTATTTGAAGTGTTAATTATATTAGTGTATTTTACTGTTATCTGTTATCTGGGATCAAAATACTCGTAGTGACGATGATTTTTACAAAAATCCAGTCGGTTAAATAGGAGTCCTATACTTTATAAGACAGGGTCCAGACGGCGGTGGTCAGAGACAAGTGAAAAGCGGGATGGGAGAACACTTCCTTGCAGCAGGAGCACGCCATCAATAATAATAATGACAGTATAAATGTACAATTAATGACGGCACAGTTGGCGCAGTGGTTAAGCTACTGACTGCTGCGCTGCGTGTCGCGGGTTCTATTCCCGCACGGAACAAATATTTGTATGACCTACAATTAGTTGTTCCGGGTCTGGCTGTTTGTGTATGTGAGTTTAAATGTTTGTAAACACACCCACAATACAGGAGAAATTCCTAGTGTGGGGCAACGTTTAAAAAAAAATATATATCCTAATTCATATTTGCCGTGTTATAGCCGTTTCATACATCTTTGAAAGAATGTTAGTTGAGACTTGAATATGCGGACAATTTAAATTTTATATTTTTCTAACTTCACCCAGCTTAAAACCAAGTGTATATGAAATATCTACTTGGCTATGGATGTCTTCTTCGATAAAGCTAATTCAAAATGGTGCTTTATAATAGATTTATTTACAATCATGTCAGTTCCTTTGTCTGTGTATAAGAAAATGCTGCGTTGTAAGCAATGACTGTCTATCTCGGCTAATAAAGCACTCTCTTGTCTCGAGGGGATCCACAGTCGCAGAGGATTAGAAGAGGATAAGCTGCTGCAACAACATTGTATTGATCGAAGACTTGCGTATTTATTTATGTCGATACTATAGATGGGCTGTAATATACTGGATTATTTTTTTTCAGGTTCCAAATTTTTACAGTGTGTTCTACTCATGAATATGAAAAATTTTCACTATGGGACCAACTCTGAAATCACGAAAACAAAATCAGCTGTTTAATGCAAAAGGTCAATACCTACTTGACCAAAATGTATGGAACAGCTGATTTTTTTTCTTGATCTCAGAGTTGGTTCCATAGTGAAAGTTATTCATATTCATGGGTAGGGCACCCTGTAAAAATTTGGAGCCGGTAAAAAAAAGCATGCTGTATATGTCTACAAACATATTTTAAATGGCAGCGTAAATGAATACGTCACGTTGCATTTGGGGGTGGAGGTAGTATTTCAAATGCTTACAAGCCCTGAAAACCTCACGTCGTTTTTCGTGTCTGTCTGTACGACCGCATTATTCTTCTTAACTGCGCAACGGATTTTGATGTGGTTTTCACCATCATTTCGAGAATATCTACCGGAAAGTTTATGTGAATAATACATTAATATTAAACTAACTGTTACGTATGTATCCGAACTTAAAGTACGATTATATTGTCTATGGTCTTCCTGTCTTTCCCGCCCTGTTATTATTCCTTGTTACCGTACTACTCGCCTGTCATGGCTGAATACTCGCATCTAAAATAGTCTATACATTCAGATTGAAATTGATAGTGTGTTACGCAGTTAGGGAGGGCGCCCCGAGGAACTTTTGTCTCCTCAACTAATTTGTCTCTCACATCAAGTCTACGGGTACAAGTATGTAGGAAAGTGCGCACACGTAGCGACGCGACAAAGACTGCACTTTCATAGACTTACCTAATGTGAAAGACAAATTACAAAAGTTGCTCGTGGGCGCCCTCTGTTGGGGCACGGGACTCATTAGATAGTGACGATCCATCACTGATGAAACATGTCGCTGCATAATCAAATGAGACTTTCGTGAGATGAGCTTATATAACGCTTTTAACTGATGGACCACATACCCGATTCAAATAACGGCACGTTTGGCGCAGTGGTTAAGCGATTGACTGCTGCGCTGCGTGTCGCGGGTTCGATTCGCGCACGGAACAAATATTTGTATGACCTACGAGTAGTTGTTCCGGGTCTGACTGTTTGTGTATGTGAGTTTAAATGTTTGTAAACGCACCCACAATACAGGAGAAATTCCTAGTGTGGGGCAACGTTTTATTTAAAAAAAAAAAACTGTCTTTTAATTTTATCTTCTTTGGCTAGGTTTTAGTATCTATATTAGTGCAGACGAGCAGAGACGAGGGCAAAACTAAAGCTCAAATATAACGAATCTACATTGTACATACAGCTAATCCACATGAAGATACATGCCAATCTTAATTAGATTTCAAAATCCAAGAAACTGAAACCTCCCATACTATCAAGTGTATTCTAATTAACAATACTAATCTATTCATGCATATAAATATGTTTTGCAAACAGCCCCAAATCACCCCATTCAAAGGCATTAGTTAGGGTAAATATTACTATTTGAGCTACAATTCAAATGAATTTGTAATTACATCAGCTTGTGTGGTATGATGTCCTGGTAGCATTAATCGTGTAATTATTATTAATGCATTCAACATGTGGAGTTTAACTTGTATTTTGTTTGTACAAAATTGGGATGGATATACGGTTTTCGGTATTTGGACGGACCTGCAATGGCCGTCTTGCAAAATGAGTGCTTAGTAAAAATATTTGAATAATTGCCATCAAATGCTGACACGACGACCTCAATGACTTAGTACTACACCTTCTTTTTCTGTTAGCCTTTTTTGTGTCCCACTACTGGGCAAAGGCGCCCCCTTTTTCCTTCCTTCACTTCGCCGATCTTTCTCATCACTCTGGGTGCATTCGTGCGACATCTCCAGCTCACTCCTGGCGTTGAAATCGTCTCTTCCGTGACATTTACATCATAAACCCATAATATATTTTCTAATACCAAAATTGTCACATAACAACTCTATGCGTCCCAGAATAAATATTATTTCAAAAAACATTGCTTACACCATTTTGCGACGAATCTGATCAAAGCTCGTCATTTGAACCTTGCCTGAGGCGTCCCTAATGTGTTTATATGTGAACCGAGTTTGTTTTTAGAGGGAAAACGTGACATTAAGGAAGGAAGTTATATACAACATGATTTTTTTATCGTCTCCAAAGTTTTACAGGGTTTTTTACCCATGAATATGAACAACTTTCACTATGGAACCAAATCTTAGATCAAGAAACAAAAATCTGCTGTTTCGTACATTTTGGTCAAGTTAAACAACTGATTTTGTTTTCATGATTCCAGAGTTTATTCATGAGTAGAACACCCATGTTTCATATTCATGAGTAGAACACCCATGTTTCATATTCATGAGTAGAACGCCCTGTAAAAAAATGGAACCGAAAGTCACGAAAACAAAATCAGCTGTGTAATACAAAAGTTCAATACCTACTTGACCAAAATGTATGAAACAGCTGATTTTTTTTTCTTGATCTCAGAGTTGGTCCCATTGTGAAAGTTGTTCATATTCATGAGTAGAACACCCTGTAAAAATATGGAGCCTGAAAAAAAAAAGCATCCAGTATACATAAATACGAGTAGATACCACTCGGCCATGGAAATGCATTTTCATAGAGCTGTTTCCAGTCCGTACCCATCCGTATTATGTGTGGTTATTAGGTAACATGCATCGTACATAAAAACATCGTATCTCGACTTTGTAGTAATTAATAAGGAAGCTTAATTTAAATAGCACTCATATCCTGGTATATTTATTTTTCACCGAAAATTCAACCCTTACAATTCAAACGTTTAAAATTGAAAACTGCAGCGGACACAGACAAAATATAATCCCGTGAAGCACACTATTCATGAGATTAACCATTTATCTGACCCGGGGGCCGCGTCACTCGTTGTCCGTTACAAATTATGTATTATTAAATTTGCCAGGCGAATTTCAACCCTATGCTGTTGTAACAAGAGTGGTTAAGTTTGGGCGGAAAACATTAGATTGCGAATCTCGTCCTAATCCAATCCTTATTTAGTATTTAAAGGCTCCATGATGCCTTAGTTAGCATTAATTGACGTGAGGACGTGGACATGAATGAGTGAGGCTTGGATATTACAAAATTTCGTATCTAATAAATGTCTTATGAATGGGGCAGATAACATACATGACGCGTGGCCCGCTTTAGATGCTTTACTGGTGATGTTGTGTGATGGTTGTATTTAATTACATTTTACATAATACGCTCGTGTATGAGTTGCTTGGGAAATATGTAATTGGCAGGGGCTGAGATAGTGGGGACGGTTCTTGAACTAAATAAATATTTTTGGTGGCGTGTTCAAAGTAGTTTCAGGTGCTTGTATATGTGTCATGAGCTTTTTGTAGATTTTTGCAGATGCTTTTCTGTTTCGTAACATAATATGATTTCATTAAAATCATATGACGTATTACCGACCAATAGACATTGATCGACTCGCAAATATTTACATTATATATACCATTTCGTGAGAACTTACTTGATCTGACTAAGATTATGTTTCGACTTTAAGAGATTTTGACCCCTGAGTTTTAGGGGCAAGTATTCTATGACAAAATGCTCAAAAAAAAAAAAAAAGAAAAAAAAAGTTACAGTGATATTAAATAATTTCTCATAGTTTCGCCATTTCTTTACAGGGGTCCTTTTCTTTAGATAGGAAATGTTTTGTCTTTTTTTTAACGTGACGTGTAAAACTAATTCCGATATTGTATTTACAGAATAAACTATTTAATTTCAATACAAAAATGTATTTTCTACAGTAACTATTTTAGATTTAACTTCTACAGACCCACAGTACCTAACACCAAAAAGTTTATCCCTATAACTTTGTAATTTTTAAGATTAAATCCATTCTACCAGTCCCAGGGGAATGGCTTTACATTAAAGAAATATTTTTTATGATAACTATGCACTGATTAAAATAGACACTGGGCTTTTTACAGGACGTCACAAAAGGTATGTGACTATCGAAATGGTTTTACGAATTAAAAGGCTGCATAAGAAGAGTTTTCACGGGTGTCCATACTTTTGAACGCCCTAAAGACCACCTCTTATAACGGTATAATTAATATTATCGTGGGGCCTACCCCTGAGTTACCGTAGCCCTTGACACAGGCAACTGAAGGAACACGGGTGGGTTATAGTCAGTAAAAGTCTGACACGCCCTCCCGATATGCCCAGAGTGGGAGAAGTTATTTGATAATTCCTTCCTAAAAAAAAAGGGCCTACCCTTGGTCACTCAGCCTTTTATCACTTCCACGGCATACATGGTGATAATTTCCGGAATAAAAATCAAAACACTATTTTCTAAGTTCTGCAGATACATTTTAGTGCGACAGACTGTATTATTTTATATTTCAGAGAAGTATTGCCTAACTGACTTGCGTACCTAAATAAACCAGTATACATTGTCCTAAACAAAAAACGTAAACAAACGCTTAACGGAAGCCAACGAATTTGGCGAAAGAACTTTTTTAATTTAGAAAAACATGCGGCTAAGTTCTTGTGGAAATAATATAGCACTTTTGTGCGTTAATTTATTTAGAGGTACTGCTGTTTTCACTTTGACACAGACTACTCGTTGATAGCAAATAAGTATAAATAAGAAGACACCACAACCTCATCATCATTGGCATCCTTGTTCCACCCAGCGCTGAGTATAGGCCTCCTCCCTTTAGTGCCATGCTTCCCTGGTATGTGCGAGTCTCATCCAATTCTTCTCCGCGATGTTCTGTAGGTCATCCGCGTCACGCACGTCACGCCCTAACTACAGGGAAATATTTTTTACGTTCGATTTGCTTTGACGAAATAGAGTACCTAATCCTACCGATAATACTTAAAAATACCGATTGTAAACTTAGTTTGGTAGCTTTTTGCGTCCTAAAAACAAATTACTGGTATGGAATGGTAAAAGGGTATTTTCATAACGATAAATTGTATTTATTTCTGTAAGGGCTGATTTTATCAACGACAGATAATTTTATCCGAGGAATAATTTTGAATTGTTGAAAGTTCTTCCATACAAAATCTGTCAGACGTCAATTTTATTGCACTAATAAAAATTATCTGTCGATTGAAAAGTCAGCCCTAAGTAGATAAATTATAATATATATTAATTGTACAAGCACTTTTACACGCCAAAATATTACGATATCGAACAATCTGCCAAAATATACATTGATAGCTAGGGAAAGGCGGAAACAGGAAAATTTATGAGAAAATCAAATAAAAACCTACATACCTACACTTCCCCCACGACTCAATATTATTTTTGTACGGCAAAGTAAAATTCTTGCCACGGCACTACCAGGCGCGCAGAAAGTTGTGGGATGTTCACACAAAGTAAGCGGTTTAACGCCGCTTTGCCGGGATTAGCTGTTTATCTGGACGGGTAGACACACTGGTCCAGCGGACTTACACTACCCAACTATTAAGCCGAAATCGATAGCAAACACCGAATATGGTTTCCTGATTCTTTCCGCCACGATTTTGTATCCTTTGACTCTATTTATTAGGACTTGCTGATAAATAAATCTCCTTCTATGAGTTTCAGCCTTCAATATTGATACGAGTACGAGTATAAACGCACTTCCAAGCATCTACGAATAATTTAGACTTGTGATCGAAACAAATCTTTGGGTGCCTTTACCTTTGTGTCTTTATTTACGGAGGATCCATTGCAAACCAATGAAGTTAATTTAACATCTAAAACATGAACCTCCTTTCGTGATTCGCTGCAGTCGGGTAAAACTCACGACATGATCAATTGTAATTTATCTTTTACATAAAAATAAGACAATAGCAGCTAACGTGTCTTTAGTGTTAAGGCTTTAAGCTGCTACGGGATTAACTGTTTATGTCACGTGAAGCAATTTTAGCAACAAAGCAAACGGGCAATATAAGCAATGAAGCAATAATGGTCAAAATGCCGTGCATCGTTTAGTGAGGGGGTGGCTCAGTTATGCCACCACGGAATTAGCTGGTTATTTTGGCTGATATAGGTAATATTAGCAACAAAACAAACGAGCTAATTTAACAAAAAAGGGATAATAAACTGATCGAAAGGCATTGCAGGGTTTGTAAGGGGTCGGCATAGTGAAGACATCACGGAATCAGTTGTTTATTTCGACAGCCATAGGCAATATTAACCATAAAGTTAACGGACAATATTAGCAACAAAGCAAACGGGCAACATTAGCAACAAACCCAACGGGCAATATTAGCAACTAATCAAACGGACAATATTAGCAATAAAGCAAACGGGCAATATTAGCAACAAATCAAACGGGCAATATTAGCAATAAAGCAAACGGGCAATATT
Source organism: Eremobia ochroleuca (assembly GCA_949629135.1). Classification (NCBI taxonomy): domain Eukaryota; kingdom Metazoa; phylum Arthropoda; class Insecta; order Lepidoptera; family Noctuidae; genus Eremobia; species Eremobia ochroleuca. The sequence goes on along the minus strand of OX451404.1, from coordinate 3,433,759 downwards.
AGCAACAAATCAAACGGGCAATATTAGCAATAAAGCAAACGGGCAATATTAGAAATAAAGCAAACGGGCAATATTAGCAACAAATCAAACGGGCAATATTAGCAATAAAGCAAACGGGCAATATTAGCAATAAAGCAATCGGGCAATATTAGCAACAAATCCAACGGGCAATATTATCAACAAACCAAACGGGCAATAGTAATCGGGCAATATTAACAACAAAGCAAACAGGCAATATTAGCAATAAAGCAAACGGGCAATATTAGCAACAAAGCCAACGGGCAATATTATCAACAAACCAAACGGTCAATAGTAATCGGGCAATATTAACAACAAAGCAAACAGGCAATATTAGCAATAAAGCAAACGGGCAATATTAGCAACAAAGCCAACGAGCAGAATTAGCAGCAAAGCAAACGGAGAATATTAACAAGAAAGTAAACGGGCAACAAAGCAAACTGGCATTAATGAGCTGGTCGAAGGACAGTGCAGCGTTTGGTGAGGGGGGCGGCTTTGCGCTCCTGCCTCGGGATTAGCTGTTTATCTCACCGGGACTGCGGTGTCATTGTCCATTTAAGTGGGTCGTAAGATAATAACTTACACCGTATTTTTCTTCTAAGTTGACTATTCTTCTTCTTCTTCGTGTCGCTGGCACGACTGTCTTTTAAATCTGGTTTTCCCAAAATTTTGCCACTTTCACGGGGTTGTCGGTGACAGCGCAGAAGTCACTTTGACTGCATGTTTTGGGACACAGAGTACAGGATAGGAGGTGGAGCATGGTTTGTAACATAGCTCCACAATCACACCCTACTGCCATTCTGTCAAGATAGTAAGGGTACCTAACTTACATCCTCCCACTTTTGTCCGGAGACGGTTCAGAGACTTCCAAGTGGACCACGGTAGGTTACACCATGCAGGGAGATGCTGCTTTGGTGGTAGGTAGTAAGTAGGAGGGGGAAGAGCTTCCTGCCACAGTTCGCAACGGGCGTCGGCTGACTATACTACCGCTAGTCTACTAACTTTTTATTATTTACTAGCTGCGCCCCGCGGTTTCACCCACATAAGTCTCGATCCCGTAAGAATATCGGGGTAAAAAGTATCCTATGTGTTAATCCTGGTTATAAACCAAATTTCATCAAAATTTGTTCAGCCGTTTGAGCATGAAGAAGTGACAAATATACACACACACTCACAAACTTTCGCTTTTATAATATTAGTGTGATTTATTTCCAAAACACTTCCTAAATTAGCTATAGTTTGATTTTAGCAGTACAACGAAAACCTCTGGCGAGTCGTTAACAAATGGTATTGAGATAAGCATACTGTAGCAAGCCGTTTTGGTCCGGTGGCTTTAATTAGAACTAACGAAATCAACTATGTATATAGGTACTTAGTACATACTAATTCCATGCGAAATCAATATGGAAATTGACATACGATCTGTCAATTTTTGACAGCGCCACCGTTTCCGGGTTAGGTGGGCTTCCTTCGCTATTTTCGTAATAGAATGTTCACATGAATAGTGGAGTCAAACTTCATGAAGATATCTCGATTCTAGTCCCAATAAACGTGACGTTTTACCATGTCCAGATAAAGTGTGCAGAATTCGTAACAATTAGCAGAGGTCCATTAAAAGTATAATTAAAAGAAGCTGAGACATTTCATCACGCCTACATTAAGTTGAAAATATACAACGTGTCCCAGAATTAACGCACAACCTCTTAAAGGGTCATTGTACTCATCATTATGAACAACTTTTACTATGAGACCAAACCTGAAATCGCGAAAAAAAAGTCAACTGTTCCCTACATTTTGACGAGTTATGCAAACACAAATTTAGGGAACTGCCGTGCGATTCTGTAACCATCTTACCGTGAAAGCTTGGGTGAAGTGAGCGTGGAGTGAGCTGTCATTCGCTAGGGATTAACACTATTAAGTGCTCATTTCACTTATGACTTCACGGTGAGATTTTTACAAAATCGACCGACAGGTGATTTTTTTTCGCGATTTCAGGTTTTGGTCCCATAGTAAAAGTTGTTCATAATGATACGTACAACGACCCCTTAAGAGGTTGTGCGTTATTACACCTTGTATAGTCGCTTATACCTTGGACTAACTTTCAGTCGCCTAAAGGGAATCTTAGTTACGGCAGCAATGGCTTTGTAAAATTATACGCGATACTCCATTCATTTGCTCTCGGCTCCACTTTGAGAATATTATGCAACTTAACGAACTTATTCACCGCTGAATTAACTTAATAACTTTATGAATTATTATTTGCCATCTTCCTTGCGTGGCGGAACGTGGAAATGCAATTCGGAAATCCAAAGTTAAACTGTCATGTAAAAAAGTAGTGCCCGGAGTGCCATTAGTGAGAAAAGTCTTTTAAAACGATTAAAGTTATATGTAGGCAGAAACCGCACACTAATTGTGTAACACACCATCAATGTCATTCTGAATCATTTTTAATGATATTGCTAATCCATTGCTTCATATGTTTGAAAAAAGTATCGGCTCAAAAACGTACATAACGCAATGAATGTTTTTGAACTGTCAAAATGAAAGCCATTCATACTGTTAGTTTGTTATGCAATCACCCCACAGGTCCTGTAGGAAAAACAACCTTTATACCGTGTTCCAGAAATAGGCAGGAGGTACAAAGCTCTAAATAATTATAATTAAAAAAGCGGTGCCTTCCGAGTACAAAACGCCCAATTTGCATTCAAAGCGGTTCAGAATTTCTCGAGAAAAATGTTAACAGACGACAGGGACCACCAACCCTGTCTAACTTTTTTAATTTTTCCGTTTCAAAATGATAGAATGAATACCTACTGTGTTCTGTATTTCAAACTTCGAACGTAAAGTTGGTTTCTACTACGACGTCTATATTTTATTATATTTAAAAGTTGGTTCGGTTAACTTTTAGATCGATCAATACGGTATAAAATGTGTGTGTTTAAAAGATTTGAATGGAATACGTGGCGCAGTTTAGGAGTCGTTTAGTGCCGTCGAACGCTTATTGTGAACAATCCATTGTTTAAACCTCTCGAGACGTATAGTCCGATGTGTGTACAGATAGGAGAAAAGGCAGAACTGTGGACTTTATTTCCTTACATCCTTATTCAATTTATTTTTTGTTGTATTCTTCGTGTGAAGGTTGAATACACATTCTTCCAATTAACTTTACCAAACTATATTAACTTAATTAATTAAATTTTAACGGTCGAAGTATTTGGAGAACTCAAACGATTTATTGCTTCTTTTGCCTAAAAGTGTTAAGGACCTCTAAAAGTTAATGGTTAACGCCGTTTATAGGGTCATAAACTTCGTTTAAGAGGTATGTATTTTATCTATAGAGTACTGCAAAATTATGTTGATTTGTAGCATGCCAAACTCCCTTCCAGCGAAGCGGAATTCTTCAACGAATTTAAAATACTATCCAACTTCCCAGACGTATTCTCAAGAACCGCGGCTGATGGCGGTCGTCCCTCCACAATAAACTCGCTAATTATTAATTAGCATAATTTCTGCAACTTCAGACTATCGAGAATTGACTTTCAACCCTTTGGGTAACTAAGCACGCTCTTGTTTCACCCCCTCGGGAGTATCCGATGCTAAAGGTTGAGCACTCCTGAACTTTCATAGAAGACGATGTTTTAATGTTTTGAAACCATAGCGGGATTTAATAGAGCTTCTTTGTAACCCTATTCTTCAATTTCATATAAATTACATTATTATGTATACATTATCATTAATCGTACATAATATGATAAAGGAATCTCGATGTTGTTTCAAATCATAAATATTGTGGGAAGCAGGGGCGGGTCGCCAGTATTCTTATTATAAGTACAATAATTGATTATATTTAAGTTATTCAGAATACCTTAACAACCTCTTCTAATAGAAGTCAGTCAATATAGTTCCATAAACTTTTTTTTCTGACGTTTGCCCAGTCTACAGAGGTTTCGGGACCATAGAGACACGTACATGTTTAACCATCGACCGAACCGTTTGTTGAATCGATCGGACCTGAGCCTAAAGCCTAGTTCCGAATAGTGACCAACTAAACACTCAACGTACGATTCGTACATTCGACGAGTTCGGTATTTGAATATGGTACCTGTAAATGCGGAATTGTGTTCGCACGATAAAGAACAAATTGCACGAAACAATCCCCAAATTCAATTAAAATTGTAGCAAAACCAGCAACAAAAAAAAAAATTGCGTGTTTGTTCGATACCCTGCTGTACGCAAACAACATAGAGGTAACTATCTATACAAAGTTCCTCATCATCATCATGATCAGCAAAAGACGTCCACTGCTGAACATAGGCCTCCCTCCCTCAAGCGTCACCACATTGACCGGTTATGTGCAGCTAAGTAAACAAGTCTGCCATTTTTCCTTCTCTTAACCAAATGGTTCCATGGGATAGAAACCAGGGAAAAATAACAATTTCTACATGTTTTTGTATGTGTACAAAAGTTTTATCCTCATTTCAGTGAGCGACAGTATTAAACACAAGGTAGGTGGTATATCCTGATGTCATTTAAGTCCATTTGCCGATAATCAGCGACATTAAGTGAGTTAGAGTGCGGCGGTAATTGAGTAAGGCTGTACGTCTGTCGCCGTGGTCATTAATTGACGCTGCGCTCACTATGCTGCCAGTGTCCGAATGAGGCAGAATGATTGTATTCATCTTTGCAACTCTTAAAAAAGGATGCTTGGGCATAGAAATTTTAGTACTCATTATTTTTTTAAACAACAAAAATGGTTAAGTTAAAAGCCGACCTACAATTTCTTTAAAAATATTAGGTTCCGCCAGAATTTAATTTAATTTTCGCTAAAGGTATCTACTATTTAGATGGGACTGTGAATTTTTGCCCTTTATTCATTAAGTTTCTTTAATTTCATAGGCAACCTTTTTCGAGATAATTAAATATTATTCTGGGTTAGCACACCGTAATTTCCTAACCCGGATCCCAAAAAGGTTTCATTTGCATAAAATTTTAAATAATACCTATCTTGTACACAAGATATATATATCGATTCACTGCGGCCCAATGGGTGGGAACAGCCCGATGACCTAACTGTAACTGGAAGTTCGTTATTAACCTACATACATGGTTTTATATTTAACTGCCGACCTAACTTAGAATGAAACCGAAATAGCTTTTATGAATATTCAACTTCTGCTAATGCAATTTTCCCAATATTGTACCTCTCAATTGAATCAAGAGTACTAGGCAAACATAACCAAACAGAAGTGATTCAATAAAATATTGTTCTATTCCTGATAAGACAACATTCTACAATTGAAGCAAGCATGATTATTACTGCTATAACACATAACAAAGGCATCTCATAGCAGCCAATTTATCCTTAAACAAAAAACTAAATAAGCTCGTTGGGGATATACGTGATTTTAGCAGCGTGGCGCAATTGCGTTAGCTCCTCGCGAGACGCCAATTGTGTCGAGCAGCAGAATCGTCCCCGCCGCCATCTTTACCGACAATCCTGTTGCCGCAAATTCGCTTTTTGTCTCGCTCTTTAGTATGCTAGTACACGGAGACTGCTGCGATGATTTTAAAATTGCTGCAAATTACGTGCCAGTGAGTTGCCTTTATTTTATTAGGATTCGTTTTTTCAAGCTTATCGATTTTTATTTCAATATGTAGTCTTTTTCTTCAATTCAGGTAACAGTTTTGAAGAACTAAAATAATTTCTATTCAAATGAAATTCATAAAAATATTCCAGTCTCACGTAAAAATGAAGCACGCTGTTGGCAAATTGAAAATTCCCACTTTCAGTGCCGTTAAAAAGTTTTTTTCTACCAACGCTACCTGTTTAGTCACCCCATGAATGCATAAGTCGCTGGCATTGTGCCAAGCGTCCCGTATCTCTGATTCGCTAATAGATAAATCGCTACTCCGTCTGTCGGTTGCACTACATACTACAACTACCCCCAGTGCAGTCTCGAGGGAAAATCGTTTGTTTACATTTTGCTTTCATACTTTCCGCTGTTTTATTAGTCGCGTGCTCTTTAAGTTCCTGGTGGCCTGGTACTTCGTACGTATCGCACGTAAGGTAAACATGTGCGCTGAGCTGAAATAATACAGGGTGTCCCAAAAGTCGTTGCTGAAACTAATCGACTGTAATTTTTTACCGTTTGCAGTTTAAAAAAAAACAATAGCGTTTGAAAGTGAAAAGATGGAGGTTTTATTTGAGTATACGTAAACTTCAAACAGGCGCTTCTGTATAGATATATTTCATTAATTACAAAAAGTGAAAAATTTACGGAGGTCAGTGGTAAATGTTTTCAAAATGAGAACCATTAGAGTCTGAACAAAATTCAATCCTCTCACGAAAACTCTTTAAAACTTTTTCTAAAATCTCGATGGTGATGCCATTCACGGTTTTCTTAATTGCGCGCACTAAATCATCTACAGTTTGAGGATTTTCAGCATAGCAATTATCTTTGATATAGCCCCAAAGAAAAAAATCGCAAGGGTTCAAATCCGGTGAATATGGCGGCCATTCTAGTCCCCCTTGTGCAAAATTAGGGTATCCGAGACCGATGACTCGAGTATCATAAACTTTATTTAGTGCCTCGAAAACCTCCTGAGTCCGGTGTGGCGCTGCTCCGTCTTGCATAAAGTGAAAGTTCTTCACCAAACCTCTTTTCTTTGCATATGGAAAGAATTTAGTTTCCAGAAGATTCTTGTAAGCCTCGCCAGTGACCGTCGATTCAAAAAGTTGAAGGTAAATTCCTTTTATCGAGATTGCTGCCCATGCTGATACTTTCCGGGGATGCAAAGATTTGGCTATGGAAACAGTTGGATTTTCTGATCCCCAAAATCGATAATTTTGCTTATTGACATAGCCATTCAAATAAAAATGTGCTTCGTCTGTAAAAATAATCAATTTTTCATCAAGTTCTCTGTCCTCAAACATTCCAGTTATTGTTTTGCAAAATTTGACACGTTGTTCCATAGAACGTTCGGATAACAGCTGATGACAACTTATTTTATACGGATGCATGTTCAAAAAATATTTTAAAATTCTATGTAGTGATGTTTTAGATATTTTTAAGGCTTGAGCAGCTTTCCGAATTGTCGCATTTGGATTACCTAACCTTGAAATAGTCATTGATTCTCTCGACATTTTCATCTGTGGTCACTGATACGGGTCGGCCTGATACATCGTGTCTACGGTCTTGTACGGTTCCATATTCGATAAAATTATCGATAATTCTGTCAAAAATGTAATAAAAAAACATATATAAGTAACAAGGAAAATGTCAAAAAGTGCCTTGCCACTGGGTGACGCAATACATGTAAATATGTGCGTAATACGTTCTCACCTTTTAAGAGTGTTTTCACTCGCAACTCTATGCGTTCCATACTTAGTGCAAAATCCCCTATAAGCAGCACTATACACTTTTCCTCTAGAATAGAAGCACTCGACAAGATAAACCTTTTCTTCCGTCGTAAGGTCACTCATCTTGACTCGAACGTTGTTGCTTCTAAGAAGGCTAGAATAAAACTGCAGGGTCTCAGGTATGCTAACCTCAAAAGAACAGCCACTACTTAAAATATGAAGGAGAAAAATATACATTTACTTTAAAATATGAAGGAGAAAAATATACATTTACTTTAAAATATGAAGGAGAAAAATATACATTTACTTTAAAATATGAAGGAGAAAAATATACATTTACTTTAAAATATGAAGGAGAAAAATATACATTTACTTTAAAATATGAAGGAGAAAAATATACATTTACTTTCAGCAACTACTTTTGGGATACCCTGTAAGACCAAACAATAACACACGCCAAGGAGATCTCCATAGATAAAGCACAATACATGTTATATTGCGAATAACATGTAAATAACCCACAGCGGGTGATAGCAACAAGAGAAAGCCAGCCGTGCGATTCTGTAGCCATCTCACCGTGAAAACATGGGTGAAGTGAGCGTGGAGTGAGCTGTCATTACGGATTAACACTATTGACACTGCTCACTTCAAGCTCACTTCACTTATGATTTCACGGTGAGATTTTTACAGAATCGACCGGCTAGTCTCCAAAATACCAAATTACTATTAGGTATCGGAAAACTAAATTATAATTTTATTCTTCTCTACCTTTTACAATCGTATTAAAGTATTAGCAGAGTAATACTAAACCTATTTCCAAGAGATTGCCCTATAACCCTCTCAACAAATAATAATAATATTCAAATCGTACCTATCTCCAAGCGAACCCAAAATAAATCCAATAACGCCTTATAAAAACTTTTATACGACCAATCAAAGTCTAGCAAAACTAACTCTATATTCGTAACAAAGCTGGAAAATATTTGTTTTTGTTCAAAACTACGTAGAAGATAGGTACACGCAGGGTATCTACCTAAACCTTAAAGAAGATTAGGGGTAATACATAATACAGATTGCGTTGGCCCCGGATTTTACGGAAATAATCGCAACAAAGGGCCGCTCTGGTCACTACTAAGCTTATTTAAAGTTTACAAAACCTTATTTAGATCGTTTTGGACAATTGGAGGGGCTTGTGGCTAAGTAATAACAGCCGCACGGGTCGCTCTATCAGGTTAAGCTACGCTTGCCGCGGTTGGTCCGTGGACCATCTTCACATACCAAGACCCCTCCGTGCCTCCGTTGGTCCCGGCTGTCATTTGTGGATCTTTGACAGTCTTTACGGATCGTCAGAAGCCCGAAAGTCTGGCAACCAGTCTTACCAAGGGGTATCGTAATACCCAGTAACTGGGTTGTGGAGGTCAGATAGGCAGTCGCTCCATGTAAAATATTGGTAGTCAGATGCATCCGGTTAGATTGGAAGCCGACCCCAACGTAGTTGGGAAAAGGCTAGGCAGATGATGCTACCATTATTCTGACTGAATAGTGAGTGGACATAACAGTTGTGAGATAAGCTCGCATTTTGTAAAATGTATCTTGAATTTCAGTTTGCGCATAGCCTTCGGACCTCAAACCACTATTGAGTTAGTATGGAGCTGGGATGCGGCAAAATGTGTAGAAATTATTGGCTGCCTCGAAGCCTTGTTACACAGTTGATTGGAGCAACGTATCGCACGTCAAATATTTGAATCGAGAACTTGGTTATGTTGACTGACGTTATTTCCAAAATGGTGGTGTTCCGAACTTTCGGAATTAGAACACACAAATTAAATACAGAAGTCATATTCGTGATTTTGAAATGAACAGCCGTACGATTCTGTAATCATCGCACCGTGAAAGCTTGGGTGAAGTGAGCGTGGAGTGAGCTGTCATTCGGTAGGGATTAACACTATTAAGTGCTCACTTCACTTATGATTTCACGGTGAGATTTTCACAGAATCGACCGGCAGGTCGTATTTCATTCGCACTTTCTGTAAAACTACATACTACATTACGTGTTGAGCTCCACAGAAAGTAATATTAAAAAGGGTTCAATCAAATTAAGTTAAGGAAAAACTCATCAATTTATTTTTTGCAAAAGCTCTCTTTTTAATTTTGTATGGAAAGAAATCAATCAACATTAATGGATATTGGAAGTCTGTCCGATGTCGACCACGGTGGACACGAATCAATCGGTATTCTTTAATATAGTCAAGCAAAGGTCATAAACCGTCCATCCTTGGGTGTTGCTAAAAGCATAAAGTTCTTTTTTTACGCAAACGCATAAAATTGGTCGGCCTATATACGTCTGGCAGTTTATGTCTGTTAATTTTATTTTCTATTTTCGTTGGTGCCCAGTATCTGTGAATTCGGCGCGACTTTTAAGTGGGTGGGGTGGATATTGGCAGGGAGGCAGTAGGCAGGTGAGATCGTTGCCTGTTTTATGCGGCTCGTAATGATCGGGTTTCGGGTGCCGTAATGAATAGCAATTAATTAGAGAGTTAACTCAGCAGGCTGTTGTCGATATTATAGAAGTTAGCGATGAAACTTTTGTATTTAATGTTGAAAGGAATATAATATCGTAGTTAAAGATTTACTTGATTTTCATGCTTGAACAGAAGTGTTTCGTATTTTATACTGCAATCAGCTCAAGATGGTGCCTATTTGGTCTCAACCATCTCACCGCGAAAGCCTGGGTGAAGTGAGCGTGGAGTGAGCTGTCATTCGCTAGGGATTAACACTATTAAGTGCTCACTTCACTTATGATTTCAGGGTGAGAATTTTGCAGAATCGAGCGGCTGAACACAACGTACCTCAAAATGGAAAGCTTGATAACTAGTCACCACACTTTCGATCAATAGGAAAAAATACAGGGTCAATTAAATTATCTAGCGAAAGTCTGCGTATCGATATCTAAACACGATAAAATTAAAATAAAAACGTTTTGAGTTTTTTTAGGGGTCATCAACCGCTGGTAGTGTTTCTACTTGAAAATATATGAGTTGAGTATATTTACTTTACTTTTACTTTTTTTTTTAAATTTTTTTTATCGTGTTTAGACATCGAAACCAATCGAAAGCACTAGGAAGTGGTGAAGGGCGGACGTTTTGGGGGACTGTCTTTTGTAATTTTGACGTTCGAAAAGTGCTGATTCTCAGCCTAGTTTGAATAAATGACTTTTGATTTTTTGAATCACGTCTGGGAAGTTTACACCAAAAAACTTCTATTTCAAATAAAAACACTGAGTGCGGTCGATGACCCCCACAAAAAAAAAAAACGACGGGTTGCACTCCGGGAGTGCCGGCAGAAGTGAAAACTTGAATATTAACGTTGTGCATTTTTGATATTTTGGAATGGTTAGCGAATAATTTTCCACGAATTGCTTTAATTATCAGTATAAAAGTACTATCATTTATGTGGTAGAATACAATATTTATTTATTGCGCTACCGTACACAAACATGACAATTTATATTACATTAAAAAGTTTAAGCACACACGAACATTCGCGCAAGCGCCCTGCGCCACCTAAACGAAACAGCAGGCGCAGGCATACATTTTCGCCGCGCCGTAGAAAGAGAGGGGGCTACTTCCTCTCCTACGCCGCGCCGGCGGTCTACTCTCCATCCGTCCTACGAATTTTCGATCAGGTCACGTGTCCTGACGCGAGTTTAACATTTTTTACCCATTACAAAACAAGTGTACAACGCCGCTAAAGAAGTTTTCACTTCAAAAATTAAATAAATTAATTTTTGGTGTTATCGTTGTTATAGTTTGTGTGTTTTGATATGTTAGATATCGATACACATCACGTCTGCGGAGTTTGGCTAGCTAATTTAATTTGACCCTGTATACAATATAAGTTACATTAAATACGGTTTTATGGCAAAACAGAAAAATGTAGTCATTTTTCTGTTTGACTCATCGAAAATGCGAAACAGTTGAAAAATAAGGATAGCTCTTTACATTCTCAGATTTAGTCCTTCCTAAACCTTTTAAGATCGAGATAAGTGAGGTGAAAAGATACCTGAGTGTTGACATAAGTGAAGTACAAAGGTATTAAATTCCTCTGAAACCCGTAGCCGTCTCAAAAACCTTTTTTCCCTCGCATTTTAATAACGTATTTGGGTCGCAACAAAACATTCATTTGCGACCTGTAAAACAATGTCAGACTGTCGAGTCATCATCATAAATTCACAAAACAAATATTAATACAATAATGAAACGAGAATAAATGAGGCTTTTGCTTGTCAGCCAATAAACCGGCTAGTTGTGCAAGTTGTCTCGCGTAACGAAATAACAGACGGTCGATTCTGTTAGAATCTCACCGTGAGAAGTTAAGTGAAGTGAGCTGTTATTCCATCGGATGCTAGAGATTGACACTAATGACTGCTCACTTTAAGCTCACTTCACCCGAATTATCACTTTGAGATTTTTACAGAATAACACTACAACCGGTCGATTCTGGAAAATCTCATCGTGATAACTAAGGGCCGCTAGTATATACAACATTATTTTTAGTTTATGGCAAACCCGAAACACGTGTCTAGTATTTTTATATAAAGAATGTACAGACGTCAGCATATCAAGCTACCCGAAACTGTCAGATTTTCCCAATCAACTTTGAACCTTATGCTTTAGCGATAAAGTTGAAAATCTATTAAAGAAATCTGACAGATTGTAGTAGCTTGATGTGCTGTCGTCTGTACAAAATTTCGCCGTCGGCCGACCGGCTGTGACCTGTGGTGTGCGTATATGATTGCGGATATGTACTATATGTACTTAGTGTCGCTCGGTGTCCAGCTTGTTACCATTTTAAAATATTTTTGGGACAAAATATAACATGGTGTAAAAATTATTGGAATCGATTCAGTTAGTTTTTCTGAACAAACTATATTCAGGTTTGCAGTATACTAAAAATAATGTTGTATACAGGGTGTTTGGCAGAACGTTGAACATACGAAAATGGTGGATAGGTGGGGTCATCTGCTACTTACTAAGCCCTAATTTATTTGGCTCTGACCCCCTGGATATTAAAAAAAAAATATTTTGCTTTATTCTAGTTTCACCACTTTTTTAACTTTAAAGTGTTAAGATGTAAAAAAAAACAAAATATTGCCTGCTTTACCCATTTTTAATAAAAATTACACTTTAAAGTTAAGAAAGTGGTGAATTAGAAGAAAGCAAAAAAATTATTTAAAAATATCCAGGGGGCCCGGGCCAAATAAATTAGAGCTGAGTAAGTAGCGGATGACCCCACCTATCCACCATTTTCGTATGTTCAACGTTCTGCCAAACACCCTGCATAATTATAAAGAGGTAAAATTTGTTTTTTTTTGTATGTAGGGGGTAATCTCTGGAACTACCAGTAGGATTTGGAAAATTCTTTTTGTATTTGATAGCCCAATTCTTGAGGAAGGCTAGTTGCTTAACATCACGGTAGGACCGTTAGGAGCTAAGCAAAATCGAAACAAGTCAGAGATAACACTGAGCAAAAACAAAGTAATAGGGGGGCAGGCAATGCGATGCAATGTGCTGGGTCGAGAACTAGAAATTTCACGCGGACGAAGTCGCGGACAGAAACTAGTTACGGTTCCGTACGAAAATGGTAAAAAGGAACCCTTATGGTGCGACTCAGTCTGTCTGTCTGTCTGTCCGTCTGTCACAGCTGGATATCTCAAGAACTACTAATGCTATCAACTTGAAATTTGGAATACTTTTAGATGACGTTTTGTAAATAAGAAAGAATTTATTTTTTCAACATGGACTTAAGTAGCCCCCCTACTTCGAATTTATAAGACCCCCTGTCTTATAAATTCGAAGTAGGGCTACTAGGGCATGTGAGGTGTCATATGAAAGAGTGCTGTTTGCACATTGTCAAACATTTTTTTTTTAGGCCGTATAGTTTCCTACTTTTGATGAAAATGTAAAAAAAAAACATTCACCCCCTTATTTCCGAAGCTTGCTTAGAGAAAAATCTGAAATTATTCTATGTGATAGAAGTTTATGTAAAGTCCCTAAACAGCACACATTTCAGGGAAAAAAAAATAATATTTAATATCTATATAATGTTACGGAACCCTCAGTGCGTGAGTCCGACTCGCACTTGAACGTTTTTTTTTTTTTTTTTAATAACTTCCGTGTCGCTTACGGGCGCGGTGGAGTCATTTTGACACATTTTAATTTTTTCCCGTCGTGATATATGGCCGCTGTTGGCAGTGTTATCACAGGATTTAACGCTAGTGTCGCATTCCCGTAAACGTGTGTATGAGAACAGTATTTATTATAGTTTCTGTCGCGCTCGCTCGTACGAGTCCACTGTGAAATTCATATTTCGATTTTGTTTGGACAATGTATGGAAATATTTTATCATATTTTGCGTACCGGCCTGTGGCTAAGTAATAACAACCGGTCGATCGATCAGGTTAAGCTATGCTTACCGCGGTTGTTCCGTGGATGGGTGATCATATTTACATACCAAGACCACGTGCCTCGGAAAGCACGTTCGTTGATCTTTGGCAGTTACGGGTCATCAGTAGCCCGAAAATCTGAAAACCAATCCTACCACGGGCAACGTATTACTCAGTTACTGGGTTGTGGAGGTCAGATAGGCAGTCGCTCCATATAAAATATTGGTATTCGGCTGCATCCAGTTAGACTGGAAGCCGACCCCAACGTAGTTGGGGAAAGGCTAGGTAGATGATAATGATTTTGCGTACATATACGAGTATCGGAATTTTTATCGTCTGTATTCGGTTATTAGTGAGTCCAATAACAAAATAATCGAGTTTAATTCGAATAAAGCTGATTATTTGGTGTTTGAACCCGCACTGCTACTGTATAATGGGGAGGGTAATAATCAGCTGGATATTAACGTAATTACTGATTAGAACGCACCAACAACTAATTATGTTCAGTCATGAGTTTGATATTGTAATAATTCGGTATTAATTTAACACATTGATGGATTTTGTGAAACGTAATTATGGTAAGGAAGGAAGTGGATTAGGTGGATGGATACTGTGAAGGCGGTTAAAAGAGACGTATGAATGTGTCTACAGGTACTAGGTAATAATAAAGTTGAAGAGGTTGTTTTTTTGTTTGAACGCGCTAGCTAGCCTTTGGAACTACCGGATTTGAAGAAATCGTTTTAGGATTAGGTGGATGGATACTGTGAAGGAGATGTATGACAGTATGAATGTGTCTACAGGTACTAGGTAATAATAAAGTTGAAGAGGTTGTTTTTTTGTTTGAACGCGCTAGTCTTTGGAAGTACCGGATTTGAAAAAAATCTTTTTAGGATTAGGTGGTTGGATACTCTGAAGGAGATGTATGGATGTGTGTACCTATAGGTACTAGGTGATAATAAAGCTGAATAGTTTGTTTTTTTATTGAACGCGCTATTCTTTGGGACTACCGAATTTGAAAATCCTTTTTAGGATTAGGTGGATGGATACTGTGAAGGCGGTTAATAGAGACGTATGAATATGTCTAAAGGTACTAATAAAGCTGAAGAGGTTGTTTTTTTTTTTGTTTTAACGCGCTTATCTTTGGAACTACAGGATTTGAAAAAATATTTTTAGGGTTAGGTGAATGGATGGAAACTGTGAAGGCGGTTAATAGAGATGTATGAATGTGTCTAAAGGTACTAGGTAATATATAATAAAGCTGAAGAGCTTGTTTTTTTTTTTACTGAACGTGCCTGAACAAGTCTTTGGAACTACCTGATTTGCAAAAATCTTTTTGTATTTGATATCTCAATTCTTGAGGAAGGGTATAGGCCATTTAACATCACGCAAACGACACATGAAAACGAAGGGGGTGGGACGCGGGCACTTTTTTTTTTTTACTAGCCATTAATTTCTCACTGCTTGGCAAAGGCTTCCCCTACTTTCTTTCCACCCCTCTCTGTCCGTATATATTATAACTGCGTGTACTAAAAAATAAGAATGGGATGCCTAATGTAACACTTGGAAATGCTATATTAATTTAAATTGCCCGCTATGGTATAAATTAAAATAAAAGTCCTCCAAACCGTATTTCGGCCACGGCGGCCAATCTCAACGGACACTACCCTTCGGCGCGGGAGATATTATAGTGCACAAGTGTGCGCGCAGACACAGGTGCACTCCCTCTTCCCTCACTCTCATAGTCCGATGGGACGGCAATCCGACACGACCGGGGAGAGATCAGGCGCAGGACCAACGGATTAACGTGCGCACCAAGGCACGGGGGTATTACACCATCAACTTCCAAACTGCGGGCTGTTACTACTAATGGAAAAACTCAATAACACTTTGCCCGACCTGGAAATCGAACCTAGGACCCCACGCTCAGCAGTCGCGCTTGCAACCACGAGACCAACGGGGCAGTTATGTGCATATCAAACCGGTAACAGTCTGTATGAAATCACAGTACATATAGTGCCATCCGTGAAGACGCGCCCCACTCTTCTTTTTAATGCTTACAGTACAAGTGAGCAACATTCCACCAGTATTTTAGAAAGAAAGAAAGAAAGAAAGAAAGAAAATACATTTATTTAGCACAGACTGTAAGACACGCAGTACACCTGAGACATACATCAGATAAAAACAAATAAAAATCAAATAACAAAGTGTAAAGTAGGTACAGTAATTACTTATTAGTAGGTAAAATTAGTGACTATCGTCAAAACTAAAACACGGGCGGAATTAACTAGCGAAAACCACTAGCGATTAGGAAATTAAATTAGTGGGGCGCGTCTTCGCGGATGGCACTATCTGTATCGCTGAACACACCAAGTACTAGGCTGTCATAAGACTAGCAGAGTTACATCAGTAAAACGTTAGAGCAGCATGTTGTCCGAACGGAACTGCGTTATCAATATTTATTGCGGAGCGCGCGTGTGACGTCATTAATTGAGAAAAGGTGACACACACCGAGCGGTAGTTTGGCAGACAGATTTTAGCATTCATTTCAGTAGCATAATCAATCTATAATATTCCCACTGCTAGGCCACAGGCCTCTTCTCGGTGAGATAGAGTAGGCCGTAATCCTCCACGTGGGCCCAGTGCGGGTTGGTAGATGTCGCATGTCTTCAATATTTTGGGTTCTAGGACATCTCGGTTTCCTCACGATGTTTTCCTTCACCGTTTTGAAAGCATGGCTGATAAAATTATTTACAGAAAGTAAAGCGCCTGCCTGGGTTCGAACCCACGAGCTACAACTCGTAAGTCGGGTCCCACTGCGCCACCACTGCTCTCTATACGGGGTGTCCGAAAAGTCATGGATTACCTTTTACCTGCTGATGGGCCACATTGAGATCTACCAATAAAAAAAAACAATGACCTACCAGTAATTTTTTTTTTCACCAGGTTCGATCAAACATAAGGTAAAATTTTTTGATGAAAATTTTAAGTTTGAACCTAAATTTTAGGTATTTAAAAGATGATATCTATAACTTTCTTGTATTCAATCGATATTAGGATGATTCAAGATGAAAATAAAAAAACTTGTAGTCGAAAAAGTTTTCATTCGTAGAAATGGCATGGAAAAAACTGATCAAAGGTAGAGATTTTCCAAAATTTCATTAAACATCAAAAAACTCGGAAACCATATGACTTTTACGATAGTCATTTTTTTTTATTGGTAGATCCCAGTGTGGCCCATCAGCATGTAAAAGGTAATCCATGACTTTCCGGACACCCAGTATATGTGTCCCATACAAACTACGAAAAATAGCAGCATGATTGCTACTTGTCGTGTTGCTACAAAACTCATAGCACAAAGCCGTGTACGTTTTCATTTAACCTACACTAATAAAACTGTCTAGTTTATGTCGTTTATTTATAGTCTACAGGTTTAAGTATCTACTAAAAACTCCCCGAAAACTAATAGACTTAACTTTACTTAACGCTCAGTTTTTTTTTTTTAAATTTCATTCTAGATTTTTCTAATTTTTATAATATACCAATTTCTTTCAAAATAGTCTGTTTATTCTATGACACGATTATCGTTTGGCCTTCGAAGCCCTATGGGAAATAAGAATAGTAAATAAATATGTTTTTGTCAATACCGACGCGCCGACGGGAATAGACAGCGGTCACTAACCGACTCGCCTTCCGAGATACTAAGAATCATTCAGCCTCAGTTTTTCATTCCCTCAGGTTGAAAACTTGCATATTATAAAATTATAATTATGTCAGCCTATAATTATTCCACAGCAGAATTAAAACTAAAAAGCATCTGTAGTCAGTTCAATTTTTGCTACCAGTTAACACAAATATGAGTTTATGGAAAAATAACTTTAAATCCTACACAATAAGGTTCAGTTTTCGCTACCACTTCAAACATTTTTATAACTATTTCAATATTGCTAGTCACTCTGAAATCAACCTAATTTACATCATTATAAAGTTGATATTTGTTTAACTTGAAATAATATTAATTTGAAACAAGTTTAAATAGACTAGAGTAAGTGCTCACAAAAATTCAAGTTTCCTTACATTATTTTCCTTCATCGTTTATTAGGTAACCATGGATTGTGATAGTGTAAAATACGATTACCTAACATAACATAAAATTAAAAAAAAAACAATATTTGAACTTAGCCAAGGTTCAAATTTGCAAAATTCTCTTCTTGGTTCATCACAACACAAATCCACGTTCTTTTGTTCATGTCCAGCGGATCTGGACTGCGTTCAAGAGCTGTCAGTGTCAATATTCCACAACAATGATGACACTGACAGCTATGGAACGCGGTTTAGATATGCTGATAGCGTTCAGTTTCATTGGTGAAATTGGCACTTAAAATAAAAAGGTTGGGCATTGCTCGCCAATTCTATAACCAGTGTGTCACCCCTAGAAGCACGTGTGAAGCTTAACTAGCCAAACTCTGCGGGCATGTTCGAGCATAATTCATATCTAGCGCTTTATAACTGTAACTTATCTAGAATGGTCTTCCAGCTCATTACAGAAGTAGCCATATTTTTCATGAGCACTTAAACGCGATTTGTTGGCGATTCCAGTAGGAAGTTTTTGTTCTACGATCGTAATTTACCTTTTGTGCGGAAAATTGGATGTGAAAATGTTCGGTAACATATAACTTCTTGTAGATATTTTGTAGAGGAGGATTTTGTTTGGAGATAATACATCAGTATTCTCTCGTGGACCTACAAAGATGCATTTTGAACAACAGCCTTGTTGTCCAATAGAGAATAGATAATAGGTATATAAGTTTACTAACATAGGTATAAGTTTTGTCTTTTGTTTTTGTTACTAACCCATATGGATGTTGCTTATCCGAATTAAAGACTATTTTATTTTATTTATTTATTTAATAAATTCGTAATGCCGTCTCTAATATTAATACTTTGTATGATAGGTACTTAGTAGGCGGAGGCACGTGAATACCGAATTTGCTTCGACTTTTTTTCTGTAATAAAACAATATTGGTATATTTGCCATCTAAATGTGAACCCAATCTAGTAACCGTTTCTTCACAATGGAGGAACTTTTTGAGTATAGTGTTTTAACTTTTCCTAAATGGCGCATAGCAACTTTCCATTTGAGCTCATTGTAACTTCAAACTGAAAGTCGAAAAAGTCAGATAAAATATTTTCTTTTAAAATAACAAGAAGAAAAATCACTTTAATTGACAAACCACACTACCAGGATACCAGAACGGCCGAGGAGCTTGAAGTAATATTTCACATTGGACATCGAAAATTGAAAACGTGTTGAAATTGTATTAATACTGGCTGGTAGAATGTATTGTACAATTTCAGGGTTAATTTACGAACGGCGCTCGGGGATTTAAGGCTCGTGTCACGTTAATCCGCGGCTGAGAGTCGCATTAATTGTAATGTTGCTCTCAGTTGGTCTGGTGGAGTTTTGCTCCTGGTACTGGCTGCGAGGCAGTGTATCTCAATTTAAAATAACTTAATTTGTTCCACGAAGTTCCTTGATTTTCGTGAACGGCATTTTCTTGTACACACATGCCTCTAACTAGGTAAACAACAAACTTACGATGCTTTTACGGGTGAACATTCATTATTTTGCAACAAAAATAGTTTAATTTTAACATAACTAAACATTAAATTAGATATAACTTGCAGTAATGTAAGTAAATTACGATTTGTATTTCATAAATTAATTACTTTGCTCTACTATTATTTCCTTAGACAATTATTTACATGATTTAAAAAGCTAACAGTCTTGAAATAATAATAATAATAAATGTACAAGTTTATAAAAAGGAGGGGAAATAATCAAAGTGCAGCTAAAAAAATCATCCGCATCGCTGTCAATAGGAAACGTGCCCAAAAGGCTGGCAGCATTGCCACGTTGTATGGCAATACCGATTCTTTGGCCGAAAAATAGGTCATGTGAAGAGTCTTTGCAACATAGTTTTAGGTGCTGCCATCCCACAACTTTAAAAAATGAATACCAACATCAAGTCTATCCTACACGCATATTATTGAAGATACTCTTTATTTTCTTTACAGAATAATAACCAGTCAAGGAGGCACCGTTTCGGTAAGTAATTCCTCTCTTACCAGGGTCGTATAGGCCCCGTTATTATACTTTATCTTACACGCCTGGCCACAAAGTTCACGCACAAAAGACCGCGGGTACAAAATATCCCAGGTTATATTAATTTCGGAAGTGTAATTACGGGAAAGAATATATTATGAGGCACGCCTTCTAAGGTGAGATTAAAATTTTATTGTAATATCGTAAATTTAAATTGCTATTACTAAGAGAATATGAAGTTTAGGAGGTGTGTTGATGCCGTTTATGAGGTAAAACTTAAGTGTAGTAAGGGTTGTTTTGTTAGGGCAGTATAGAATTCGGCGTTTATAGGATAGTATAACCACGGGACACGGAATGTAGGCATAATAAGCAGCAAATTGTGTTTGCGGCCGATTCTCGTCGGTAAATAGACCGATATTGTACCATACTTGATAAGTTGGTTATACTAGTAAAGTTATCATTCACACAAAGTAGTTCTAGGTATCGTAGAAAAGTAATTATGCTGAAAATGCAACATTTTAACAACACACAACAAAACTACAGTCAACAGTCTGGGGCTTATCGCGGTCGGTTTGTGGATGGGTGACCATCCATTACATATCGAGACTCTTTAGGGCCTCTCAAAGCACATAAGCCGTCCCGACTGACATTCGTAGATCTTTGACAGTCGTTACGGGTCGTCAGAAAGAACCCCAAATGTCTGACAACCAGTCTACCAAGAGTTATCGAGTTACCCAGCAACGGGGTTATGGAAGTCTGCTAGGCAGTCGCACTGGTATTCAGCTGCATCTGGTTAGACTGGAAGCCGACTCCAACGTAGTTGGAAAAAGCTAGGCAGATTGAAAACAAACATTGACCAAGAGAAAGAAATATCTATTTGTCGATTATTGACCTGTTAGACGTAGACGAGAAAAATCAATGCATGAAAACTTCATTTAAGTATATATTCTTTTATCTTTACTTTCTAAGACACATTCTTCAAAGCAACTCAATCTTATTTTTTCTCTCCGACTTGCAACTAATTATAAACAAACACCTGGCTGCAAAGATAAGAAGCCTTAAACCACGTTAAGCAAACATAGTTTCCAAACATGATACATCTTCTTTGGTGTTGCCAGTGCGAATGATGATAAATGTTGCCAGCAACGCGTCGAAATTACCTACGTACGTGGTAAATGCACTTCTTTCAAGATGGCGTCTCATGAAGATTTATGTATGTGTACCACACAAGGAAGAATATTTTAAGGTTATAAATGGCCGCGACGGTCCTTCGCCATTTTAAATTACGTTAGGCACTTTTTTATTTTTACGGGCGAACTTTTATTTTTGAAGTTCTATTTTTAACGTTGGAAATGGGGAGCATTTTTTGTTGAATACGAAGGTACTGTATTTTTGTATTTATTTCGACAAATGGAGGCTTAACTTTTAAGGGATACTGACCAGGAAGAATAATTAGTTTGGAAATACACCTGAGAATAAGAAAACTCGTCTACGTTAACACACTCTGAAATATTTATGGTAATGGCAGGAGCATTTTTCTTGTGTGCTCTTAGTCCAGCACCGTAATTGCGTAACACACTATTACTCTCAATTTGAATAATTTTGAAGCATATTGCTAATCCATTGCTCCATATGTTCGAAAAATGTGGCTGCTCAATAACGTAAATAAGCCAATTAATGTTGTTGAACTGTCAAAATGAAACCCATTGTTTGGAATAGGCTGAGTATATTTACCTAAAGTTTAAAGAACAGAGACGGAAATCGAAGACTTCCTTATGACTAAATTTTTTTTACCGGGAAATTTACCGGAACTTTAATTAAGTAATTTTTAATATTTTAATTAATCATTAAAAAAAAATTATCATCAAAACCTTTACCTGAGAAATGATGCAACATATGTATTTTTAATTTAGTTGAAAATAAAAAATAATATGTGCTAAATGTTCTAAGGAAGAATGTTTAGCTAATAGAAGCTTTAAGTGTAATAATTTAATCAAAAAATTTACTTAATTAAGGTTCCTGCAAATTTACCGGTAAAAAAAATGTATTCATTAGGAACTCTCGATTTCCGTCTCTGTTCTTTAAAATTTAGGTAAATATGCTCAGCCTATTCCGATCACTGCTTATGAGTCAAACCATTCATCTAATCTCATTTTCATTTCAATTTCCCCGGACCACTCACTCAACATTATGTATACTCAACATACCCAAAGCTTCATGCCACCCTGGTACTGCACATAAAATTTGACTCCCGTAAAATGGCGGCCGCGATTCAGAAGGCCATTGTCCTGCACTGGATTGTCATACCTGTCAGTCTGTTCAGCCTGCTATAGCATTCCGGACATGTGCGCAACAAAACGATGAAAAAGCTCTAAAAAAACTTTGCCTGTCTGCATCCGACGTTTAGTTTGGATATGGATTGTTAAACGTATTTGTTTACGTGCAATACATTTTTATATTGTTGTACACCGAGTTGCGGGTTTAAATCCTATGAAGTATTCATGTGTATTTTTTATTGTCATGGTAAAATAAATTTGGAACACAATGTAAGGCAGAGAGCTGTGATTTGCTCGTTCCTTCGAATTCAGCTATCAAGTTTTCTAGGGTTTCGTACCCAAAAGGTGCCAATATATAGAAGAGCGGTGGTCGCACTTAACGGCCTCAGTGATCGGCTGTCATAAAATGATAACAGCGACAAAGATTTAAATCGTTCGATTCGCTTTACCGCGTCAAAACATAGTCACGTTTCCGTTTCGTTTTGACACCTCTGACACACAATGTGACTTGGCTTGATTGCCATGGAAACGCTATTTAATAATGTGTTAGGTCACTCTTCTCAGTATGGACAATTTTTCGTATGAGGAAGTACGATGAGAGCAAATCTAGCAATTTAAGCAGCGGGGTGGGACAGCTTTTCATGACGGCCGTTATAATATGATGGAACCACTTTCATAGGAAACCAAAGCTTTAGACTCCGCTGTCCTGACACAGGGCTGTATATTTTGAATCGTAACAGGTACTATCTGTCTAGAAAAGCAGCCAAATTTCAAGTTTTGATACTTGAAATGACATCGTTCATTTTGTACCCATAAATTAAAATACCGGCCAGAAATACTAACGCTCATGTCCATTTTTGCCATGGAAAAATAGGCTTAGGACTGAAAACCAGCGAATCAATAACTGTTTGCGTCTTGAAACGAATATACAAAACATTGTTGGCAAAAATAATACGATTTTTGGTACTATCAAACCCCAAATAGCAGCCAGGGGTTTAGTTGTAGATCTACGTTGTAATAGTTTAAACATTTTCGAGATGTTAGATTCAACTAAAAGTTGGTATTTATTAAAATACTTGTGATTTTTGACATTTTCAATCTCAAATAGCAGCCGGGGGGTTAAGTGTTAAGTTAAACTTTTGTTGTAATAGTAAAAAGTGCTCAAGATGCTGTTTCCCATAAGAAAACAATACTTTTATTTTTTGGCAGTTTATTTTTTGGGTATAAAATGTTCAACACACACACACACACATGTTATGTGTTCGACACTTGAATGATGTCATTTGGCTGCTTTTATTAAGTACCTTATAAAAATTAGCCATATATTTAATATCAACTAAGAAAACTATATTCGAACCTATGAACAAATGAATCGGCATAGCATTCAATTAGTGTTGCAGTAAATCATACAAAACTTCTGATGTATTAGTTTTCTTTGTTCCACTGTGAAATTAGTGAGGAATTTTAGTTACGCTGGCTCGTGCACTATTAAGTAACAGAGACGGACTTTGGCAATAGAATCGAGCAAGTTAGGAACTCGGTAAAGTCCGTAATTAACGACTAGAAAGCTATTAGATGTGCATCCTATTATGTAGCCTGAATGTCTCTTTAATGGCAGAGATCGAGAGGTCAGTGTTGGTCCAAGAAGCAACTACAGCCGGTCGATTCTGTAAAAATCTCACCGTGAAATCATAAGTGAAGTGAGCTTGAAGTGAGCAGTGTCAATAGTGTTAATCCCTAATGACAGCTCACTTCCCGTTCACTTGACCTAAGTTCTCACGGTGAGATTTTTACAGAATAGCACTGCTGTATTCTCTCTCTCTCTCTCGGTTGTGATCTGTGTGTTCGTCGTGGTTTTGTTAAACCAAGTGTAGTAGTTTATGTCGTTTAAAAAACCATTTCTTACTTAATATTATAAATGTGAATTTTTGTAATATGTTTTTTTTAACTTAAAATAAACGTTGCCCCACACTAGGAATTTCTCCTGTATTGTGGGTGCATTTACAAACATTTAAACTCACATACACAAACAGCCAGACCCGGAACAACTACTTGTAGGTCATACAAATATTTGTTCCGTGCGGGAATCGAACCCGCGACACGCAGTGCAGCAGTCAATCGCTTAACCACTGCGCCGTCCGTGCCGTCAAATGTTGTTTGGATGTTATTTACTGAATCACGCAAAAACGGCTGAATTTTTCTCTTTCATCCTCTTAGTAAAACACAGTGAAAACTTAACCCATCCCGGTCCAGAATGCTCCAATTTTCGGGCTCGCTTCGCTTGTTCGGTGATAAAATCCGGATCCGAGTCAGAATGCTACAAATTTCTAGCTAGTTTCGCTCGCTCTTGCATTCTCAGTAAGTTAATAATGTCAGCATGGACAGCTTGACCTTCCAAGTGAGTATGCTTTTTTATTAATTTAGTAAAAAATTAAAAAACCGGGTCCGATAAAAAGGGCCCCAAACCAATATTTCTATAGCACTTCTATAGAAATAGAAAAATACAAAAAAGAAAAATAAAAGTTAAACATACAGGCTGTTGTGTTCTATAAAACAAAGTCGCTTCCCTGTCTGTCTGTCCCTATATATGCTTAGATCTTTAAAACTACGCAACGGATTTTGATGCGGTTTTTATTAATAGATAGAGGGATTCAAGAGGAAGGTTTATATGTATAATACATGCATAATATAGTAGAGAAACACTGATAATTTTAGAGGTTTCTAATGTAATGTCGTAAATAAACACATTTTTTTGCGCTTACATTGTAAACGCTGGGTTTAGCCGTCGAGATAGATCAAAATAATGTACTACAGTATTGTACACCTTAAAAATGTCTACAAAAAAGTCCGCGATGGTATATGTCTATCTCTTAGGGATAACCCACAATAACCATTTTTTATCCTATACTTTTTACGAGAAATAATGGCTCTAAACTTATCAGTGTTTCTCCATTGCACCCGTGCGAAGCCGGGGCGGGTCGCTAGTGCTAAATAAAATAAAAAAAAACTGTATCACGTTCACTCCGGCGTGTACCACCGGTGGCCCGCACTCGTACCACCGGTGGTACGCGCCGGCGTGAACGTGTTAAAGAAAGGATCACATGGTGATATTGGAGTATTAACAGCTTTCCTAGGTTTAGAGTTCTTTTTTTTGTTGAATATGATAGTGTAAAGCCAAACCTATCGAGAATGCCAGCGGTGATTATTGTCTGTGGTAACATAAAAACAATTTGTCACAACAGTCCGTTCACAGTTTTACCTGTGACAGGAGCATCCGACTAGCAACCTTATTGCAACGAAAAAAAGATCCTTGGGAAATGGGATTTTGACAGATTTGGTAATGGCAACACCCCAAACCCCAATAGCAATCTTATTGCCAGGGCAATAGAGATCATTGTGATTTTAACAGTGATACAAATCCAGAGGTAAAGTAATTGTGAACGAACTGTACCTACTACTGTATCCGATTCTCTCTTTTTAGCTAGTTTTATCCGTCTATGTGTTTTCTTTTGAAAGAATAAGTATCTTGTTCTTCTAACGATCGGCAAATTGTTTCTTTAAATTCGAGAAAAGAAATTTAAAGTTGACCTTTTGTAGCAAGTCTGAAATAATAACGAATAGTCTTATCTAAATTTTTTTTAAAGACACACTTTTTTTAATACCCATGAATTGGGCTTAAAGATAAATTATTGTTGCTCTTCGCCGTTCGTTTTCATCCCAGCTTTCATTGTAAAAACTTTTTCGTTATGCCTTCGACGTCCGAAACACTTCGTTTGTCATTTTTACAGGGACCCCTCGGCCCCTTTGTACCCCTTTCGGTTGAGTATGACTCCACACATTTTTGTAAAGGCATTTCGTCTTTTACTTTGATTTTAACGCTGTTTGTGATACTCTGCTTTATCGATTAGTAGTGTACAGTTCATCATAATCTGCTTAGCCTTTTTAACTATGTTGGGTTCGGCTTCCAGTCTAAAGGATGCTGAATGCCAGTATTTTACAAGGAGCAACTGCCGATCTGACCTTCGCAATCCAGTTACTGGGTAATTGTTAGACTGGTTGTAGAGTTTCGGGCTTCTGACTACCCCGTAACGACTGTCAAAGATCCATGAATGAAAGCCGGGACCAACAACTTAACATGCTTTCCGAGGCGCGAAGGGGTCTCGGTATGTAAAGATGATCACCCATCCACGAAACAACTGCGGCAAGCGTAGCTTAACCTGATCGATCACGTGAGCGGCTGATTATTACTTAGCTATGGGCCCCTAGAAGCGTCTTGACGCTACCTGAGTGTATGTAGGTAGCGCGTGCTTCTTTTAACCCGTGAGAAGGCGCGCCTAATTTTCTTACACGAGTAGGCGCGTGCGAGCAAATTGCTCACACTATCATAAATGTTTATATTTTTAGTGTTTCTATATTTATTGGCTTATAATGTATTTAAATAAATAACACAAGGTTTAGTAAGTAAGAAAACAAGTATTTTAATCAAAACTATTAAACATAATAGCAACTTCTAACGCAAATAACAAAACAACCTAGTATTAATTAATTTTTTTGGCACGTTTCATAAAAATCACAATAAAAACTGTTCCATAACAAAAACTAAAAAATGTTATTCATCCATTAAATCTACACTAATGTGCCTCTCGAAACACACTGAACACATGTATTTTACATGTTCGGTGCAAAGTAATTGCTGGGCGCGTGATGAGCAAATTGCCGCACGTTGGTACACGGCTTCCACAAACGCCTTGCTGCGCGGTCGCAACGCCACTGAGCGGATCGAGAATTGCGTCAGGAGAGAGGGGGTGAATATTTAGGAAGGTACTTAAGTGCTCGAATTGGTGTGGCATGGGAAAGACAAAAAAATTTTGAATTAGATTTTTGTGTGAGCAAATTGCTCATAGCGCGCCTTCTCACGGGTTAACAGTCAATGGACGCATTTTAGGCTAACATTATGGCGAGGGAACCATACTTCAATGTGCCACAAACCGCAACATTACAATACCAACCAATACCAGCTTTTGATTACAATTTTATTACTCTTAAAAAACACGTGAACTGTGAATGCATAGACTTTTCCTTATAAATTACAGCTTGTTGTAAATTAGCAGGTACAGGTACGACAATACTGAACGAGCTTTAAAAACACCTCATTAGCAATGCCACAGTCCACAGAATACATTTTTGGAGCATCCAAACGTTTTACCAAGTACCGGAGCTTAATATCCAACGAGCGGTCGAGTTAATCTATTCCTTCGTTTCTCTTCCCTCCTGGTACTTTACTACTGAATTTATTTAAATTTTAAACTTGTCCCCGCTAACTGAGTGTGACTTAATTAAACTTTTATGAATACAAATTGATCTCCTTGGTATTTTATTTTACCGAAATGTTTCATGAAATTTTACTTCGTAATATTAAGTAGGTACTTCTGTTGAATTTATTTAAAACGAATATAAATGATGAAGGAAACACCTGAATACACTGCTTTTCTTTTCTCAGAGAAGTAGAAATATATTATGTAAGAATAGTGGTATGAGGAACAGGGTGTGTAAGGTTCACTCAACCATCCTCCACAGAAAAGGGAGGATCCTCCGAACAGACGGGTGTCGTGTCTAACTGCTCAACGATTGATGTCGGGAACTCGGGACGTTGTATATATTATGCTAGTTGAGCGGTAAACTTTGCTTGCGCGATGCAGGATTTAGCGTGACGTCAGTGCGATGCGTAGTTCGCATAAGGCGATGTCGATGTCACCACATAAGTAAACGTTCTCAATATCACACAAATTGTGTTATCTTGTTCACTTCGAACAATGACTGGTTTTTGATGATTTGTAATATTTTTTGTTAATATAGGTATAGTTTACACCTACAACCTCAAATGAGATTTTAATTAATCCGAACGTTATCTACAAATGTCTAGAATAAACTTAGTTATTTTTTTAGAGCTCCAAGGGACCATAAGCCTATGTATTTGATATTAATTTCAGCTTGATACCTCCACGTGTTACTGAGAAAAAGGGTCTTGACAGACTGACAGACAGACAGACAACCAAGTGATCCTATAAGGGTTCCGTTTTTTTCTTTTTGAGGTACGGAACCCTAAAAATACAATAATTAGTTTAAATTAAACTGATTTTATTTTTACCCGATATAAATTAAAATTGGGAAGGTAAAAATGGGTATAAATGGGTATTTACCCAAAGTCTGGGATTTTACCGGGTATATGCCCATCTCTAGTTATCACAAAGTAAACATTTTAAAGTACAAAAGTACGAAAACGGATTAAGAAAAAGAGCACTCCAGTTTATTGATGCCCTCTTTTCTGTTCGGGTATATTTTGTTTCATTACTGATATCTTAACTCGTCTTATGCAATATGCGGGTCAACGTCAGGTTGAATGTTGATCAAAATATGTATAATTCGCGACCGTAACAAATCTGGCATTACAGAATTTTTGATCACTTTATATAAATTCAAGGTATTATTTGAATAGTCAAAACATTGCTATTTTGTGGGGTTTTTATCTAGGAAAAAAAAAACAAAGTTGATATTCTGACTAAGTTTCTGTTTTGCTATTTTATTTTAAAATTCCACAAATAGTTAGTAACTTTTTGACAACCAAAATGCTAGTTTTTAAATAATATGAAATGATCAATAAAATTAGCATAAAAAATATTATTAAAATCTCGATTACGATAGTAAATGTTTGCTTGGTCAATCCCTAGCAACAGTGGGATGACACTGACAGCTCATTCCACGCAAGTTTGCACGGTGAGATTTTTACAGAATCGACTGGCTGTTTCGCCTTAATATCATTTATTTGTCTTTAGGCGGATCTCCACGCTCCACAACGCACCACGCACCTCCGCGCGTGATTTCTGCATAGATATTCAATAAAAATAAAAACAATATAATAAAAGAAAACAGGGTGATTAACGAAATACAAACATCAATCATCTTCGTAAACCACATTTAATTTAACTATTGTTGAGGTAAAGGAAGACCCACTCTTCAACACTATCCACTTTTTAACAACAAACCATTATCGATAGTAAGGTTTCCTCCAGTAATACTGTTCGCCTTGCTACTTGCTAGGAACAGGATCAACTCGGCTACTTCATCCGGGTAAGTCACTTTACCCAGAGGAGAATGTTTACCCCATTCGTCCCACATATTAGGTATGCCAGCAGTTTCCAAAATATCAGTAACAACTGGACCAGGACTCACTATGTTGACCCTCACTCCAGATGGTGCCAGTTCCAAAGCAGCAGTCTTGGAGAAATGTTCCAAACCAGCTTTTGATATGCAGTACGCCATCATCCATGGGCTAGCTTGTGTTGCTAATGTACTTGAGATGTTGATAACATTTCCTCGGGTTTTAACAAGATGAGGTACTGCGAAGGTCGTGAGGTTGACGACTGCTCGTAGGTTCGTGTTCATGATTTTGTCATACGTCTTCATAACTTCGCCGTCAAGCAGTCCTCCCGTGAAAACAATACCAGCGTTATTGATTAGAACATCGAGTTTTCCATACTTATTGATGGTTTGTTTAATAATCTCACTTGCTGCTTCATCTTGAGTAACGTCTGCTTTGATGACGAGTGGTGTGACTCCATGTTGTTGGCAGAGTTCAGTGACAGTCTTTAACTTAGCTTCATTTCGTCCCACGATAGCCACGGAAGCACCTTCTTTAGCAAATAACACTGCAGTGGCAGCTCCAATGCCGGAACTCCCGCCCGTTATCAAAACTATTTTATTTTCGAAACTCATTTGTAAACGATTCAACACACACTGCACGCACGTCTCTGCACGTCGACTCAGCGTCGACTCACACACTCTTGTGCTATAAAAGTATTTGATATAGTACAAAAACTGGTTATCACAGAGATAATAATGAGTGTCTGATTTTTCCTGTTATCGTCGTAACCTTGACAATATAGTTTTTTACTCGGCTGCTATTTGAATCAATAATGCTAAATACGTGTTTAGTCTGTGTTGGAATTTATTAATTAAGATTTGTATAACGTCGTGAGGATACCACGTAACTTTTTCTCATTCTATTAACTCTTTGGTCCCATTCAGGTGTGCAATGCCGCGATGATCAGTAAGTACGATATTTTACTGCATAATGGTGGGATCACCCGGCTGCTTCCTACTACATTTTGTTGATTTATTGATCCTAAATTTTTAGCGCAAAATGTGGTACCTACCGATCATCGCCATGCGACGGGGCCTTGGTTTCTTGAATAAAATCAATAAATAAATCAGTATTGCGGCATCAAAGTACCAGGAGAACAATAATTAATGGTATCGGCTGATCGGCTGACCATTAGCGGTGAACCTTCGAGTTCTAGAGTATTTGTGTTTCTTGTTGATGTCGCCGCCCGGGCCGGCTCTGAATAAATAAACGTCGTGAATACTTCGATAGATGGTTCCAGACGACGTTTTGGACATACCTACACTACAAATTGTCACAGACATATATAGATGGTTTGCCTTTGCAAACCAGTAATATCTTTATTTTCTTTATATTACAGAATTTTACTACTTTTATTACATTTTGGGTAATAAATGACTTAAGGATTGTTGACTCAAACTTACATCATTTTACAGCCAAAATCCACTAGTGCCTTCATAACAACACGTAATTAGTATTTTATCATCATACTGAGTAATTGCATTGGCGTACATTGTTATCTATAACGCATTTTTTTCCTAGAATATAGACAGACAGTAAGTACCTACTCATTGTTTATATTCTCCATTTACCAATAGCTTTTGGCCATGTCTCATAAAATAGAAGCACATTTCTAAGTACACACGCAGCGACTTGTCGCCGGCGATTCACTGATCATTTCAAAATCACGTCCAGACACAGATTTGTCGCGGGGTGGTGTCGACGTGAGATTTTGAAATTGCAAACTGGGTTGTAAAGTGTGTGTACTCATTACAATATATACTTAGCTATAGACAACAAATAGAAAATAAATGATAACTCCGCTCCGCTTCGCTGACGGAACTAGAACCTCATTTTAATCGGCCTCTTTTGTATAACCCTAAAGTAAAATGAATATTCTTAAGTTTAGATAGTAATAAAGGAGGCTTCCTTTATTACTATCTAAACTTAAGAATATTAAAACTTAAACCGACTATTTGGAGTGGCAGAGAGGTTTTTACTTCAATATTGTGAGAGAGCTCATTATCGGACTATACTAAAGTAGGGGGAGTAAAGTGGGGGAAGGTTTTTTATTAGACTTCGCGAGTTGGCTCCGCTGTGGAACTTCACAATACTTACTATACGTTGATCAACATGAACAAAATTAAGAGAATATTGAAATTGGTTTTGAGTTTTTAAGTATACCCCACTTGGATTATTTTTAAGACTTATTAACAAAAGCTTCCATTTTGTAAAAATAACAAAGTACCGCGTATAGCATAAAATTGTATTGTCCTCAGGGACATCAAATATTTTCAGAAACACCAAACTTTCAAGGGCAGGGTGAAAGAAGAACGAAAGAAAAATATTTTATTTGGGACACGCACAGGAAATACAAACAGTAAAAAGGAGCATTTAAATCTAACAAAATTACTTACATTATTTTAATTTAATTTATTCATTGACTTACTAACAATAATTACTAACAAAATTCCATTTTGTTAGTAAAATGTCTTATGTCAAGTAGAAGAATAACAAGAAGAAGAATAGTAGGTGACTGATGCAGGATGTGCAGAGAACGATAACGCAAGGAGTACGCTACCTAACCATTGTCCCCACATAATGACTCGGAAAAGGGGAGTAAGGACTCTCCACCACTGTTTCCAGGATGCTATTGTCCCTGACCCGCGTTCTGCGCATCAGTGATGCGACTTTTTTGCGAATCACTGCATCGAAGCCGTCAGTCCGGTTCTGAGCAAACATCTCCGATGCGATACAGAAACGGGGCAGTTTCAACAGCATCCTAAAAACATTGTTGTATTGGACGCGTAGGACATCTAGCGATCTTTTGGTGCTCATCATGATCATGAACATTAAAAACAAAACAAAAATTAAACAACAGAAAAAGAAAAGACCTGTACGAGGCCAAAAACTCTCCTATCTCAACATAGTGCTGCGATATTTAAAAAATAAATACCACAGCACTGGCATTCTGATAGAGCCGGTTGTGATGCCACCTTTTTCCTATAGGTGTTAGTTATCTGTCCTGTGATCGAACCTAGATTTTCTTTTACTAATCAATCCTCACACGTGCAGACGGACTTGTTTGACTCTTAACTGATTGCAGTTTATTATCAGAAACAAAGAAGAAAAAAATACGTTTGGTAAACGGATTAGACAACACATACCTATTTAGATCAATCGATCATTTTTAGGTTTATTTATTTTATTTATTTATTTATTCATTTGGGAGAACAAACAGCTACACAAAAGTTTCTTAGTTAATAAACCTTAATATATAAAGTGTATAATGTAAGTGTAACTCACGACGTTATCCACATGTTACCTTAAATATATTTATATACACGAACTAACTAGGCATGCGAGTGAAATTACATTTAGTTGAACGTTTAAACGTAATCAGTTATAATAATTTAGATTTAGTTTGTTAATTTTCGGATTACAGTATTTCGAAATACATTAGACGAAAGTTTAAATAGATCTATGTCTGAAAAAAATGTGTTATAATTATTTGCCATGCGACGTAGAGGTGCGCGCACTCCAGCATTGGTACGGCAAGATGGAATGGCGAATAGTGGGCGTGCGCGCACCTCGCGTCTTATAACAGTCCTAGGTACCACATAACTTAATTTATTTACCATATCTGAGCAGTCATATCTGCCGCTACATATGTCATAAAGAAACATCATTTCTAGGAAAAGGCGTCTAGACTTCAAATCCATCAATTTAACAGCCCTACGGGAGTCGCTAGAGGTTAAGACACGCCGACAACGGTATCGCACTGCTTTGAGAAATTTGCATTGAACATTTTCCAGGATTTGTACGTATTTTTTATATAACGGATTCCATATTAGTACAGCGTATTCAAGTTGTGACCTAATAAGTGACTTATAAAGATGTATGTACGTATCAGGACGCTTAAAGTCTGAGGTAGTTCTCATCACAAAACCATACATTCGATATGCGTTATTTACTATTTTGTGAATATGTTGATCAAGATGGAGCTTACTATCTAATATTACCCCCAGATCTTTCACCGACGTAACTTCGCTGAGAGGAGCATCGCTTAAAATATACGGACGTTTTATAATATTTTTGTTTTTTGTGAAAGTTATTGCAACACATTTGGAAGTGCTTAATTGAATTTTGTTCTAAATACAATACGCATGAAATCTATTTAAGTCGTCCTGAAGTAATTCACAGTCCGCAAAAGTGCGTATTGTTCTGTATATTTTGAGATCGTCAGCGTAAAGTAAGAATTTTACGCCGTACCATAAAAGGAAAAACGGAACCCTTATAAGATCACTTCGTTGTCCGCCTGTCTGTCCGTCTGTAAAGACCCTTTTTTCTCAGGAACGCGTAGAGTTATCAAGTTTAAATGACTATCAAATATTTAGGGCTGCAATCCCTTCAAGCAGTGAAAAATCAAACTTCTAAGTCAACGCAATCAAAAGATACGGGCGTTTTTGTTCCGTTTATACCGCATATTTTGACACTCGCAAGGGAATCAAAGGGTACTTCCCGTTGACCTAGAATCATGACATTTGGTAAGAAGCAATGTCATGTAGCACAAGTAAAGGAAAAAATCCGAAAACCGTAAATTTGTAGTGACGTAGTAGGTATGTCAATACAATTTTACGGTTTTCGGATTTTTTCCTTTACTTTTGGACTCGCACACCGAGGGTTCCGTACAAATTTCTAATAAAACAAATGATTCGATAAAAAACTGTAGCACCAGTATTGCTTTCGTTCATTCCAATAGAATACAGCTAGTAGGCATAATAAACTTTTAATCCATCAAATAGTCGATGTGAATTCATTCATATTTGCCGTCTGGCAACACTGCTGATACATTAATGGCTAATGGAATTACTATTGTGAGCCATCGACATGTTAGCTAAATAAAGGTAAATTCATATTTGAACAGTCACTGTTCAATTAAATTGAATGGTTACTGTTCAATTCAATTAAATTGACCGTTTAGTTATTACTTAATCATTCGATGTTGTGTGGTAGTTCCGATAAGAGAATGATTTGTGGTTCATGTGTATATGAAAATTATTGTTGAGAGTATGTACTTTTGGCCATTGTGAAGGTCGTAAAATTATATAATATATTAAGTTATAATATCATTGGTTATACCCATTTAGCATAATTATGCTACGACAAACTCTCATTTGATTTACCTACAGATGAATTCTCAAGCACAGGTCATCAGTCTTAGCATAAACAGCCTATACCTAATGTTCCCACTGCTGAGACACAAGCCTCCTCTCTGTGAGAGGGTGTGGGCCGTAATCTACCACGCGGGCCCAGTGCGGGTTGGCAGATGTTACTCGAACTTTTAGTTCTAGGACATGTCGGTTTCCTCACAATGTTTCCTTCGCCGTTTTGGGAGCAGTGAAAATTATGAAATAATTTACACCAAGTAAAGCGCCTGTCTGGGTTTGAACATACGACCTACAACTCGTAAGTATTGGCCGTTTTAACTGGGCCAGCTACTGCTTAAACAAATATGAAATCGCCTTAATAATACAAACATAATAGAAACCACCAAACAATAATTCAAATCAAACTTCAAGAGCATATTACCATAGTGCTGAATAAACAAGAAGGGGTACCAAGGCACCACGCATCGCAGAAGGCCGTGTCTGAATCACTAGACAAGCTCGATCTGTCAGTGAAAGCCGCTAGAGGGCGCCCGGGGAAATTGCACATCTCGACAAATTGCTGGAAAATGTATATCGACAAGATGTTGGGAAATGGCGTGACCAATGATAGTGCGGTATCAAGGAAATATGTGTTAGATGCAATTTTTATTACGTTTCACAAATTTAGGATCATAAATATAATTCCAATTGCCTAATGAATCTTTTCATAGACATCAATAAAAGCTACAATGGGGGTGCGTTTTTGATTAGATCGGATTAGATCCTTTGATACTCCCATGCTTAGAGCACATGGAACTAGGCATTTCCATAAACGTCAAATATTTCGCTTAAAATATAGCTGTACCTGAAATAATAATAGATAACTCTCTTACTAAAAACTAGATAAACTAATAAGTACAGCATCTAAAACAGTGCTATTTTGCATTGTAAGATGTATAAGCACACTTGTCCCGGAAAAACGATCATGGGAAACTGCTTATCGAATTCCGACCACTTTAAATCAACAACAAAATCAACTGTACGCACTCATTTGTTTTTAACAGAAATCTACGACTTTCAGACATCAGGTGAAATAACAGCCATTCTAAACTCACTTAAGTTTTACGCTGAGATTTTTACAAAATATATCGACAGGAAAAAACATATGGTGAAAAACAAAAGACAGTAGCATAAGTATCAATGGCATTGCTGTATACAAGTCGGAATCGAAATGTGCACGCAAATTTATATCTGGATTGCTCATTTGTTACAGATTGCAGCTATTAATTGATATCAAGACGTGTTCCACCGATACATCGAGCACAATTCAGCCAGATTATTGGCAATCAACGTCCAAACTGATTGAAATTTGCATTCATGATGATTCACAGCAATACAGCATACATACGTACCGTGTGATATAGAGATAGTATATTTATTTATGCGGGCAGTAATACCACAGCGAAATGGACGAATGAAAATTGAACGGAGATTCTTTTGCATATTTTAAAAATTAATAGGTACCTACTACTAGCACCTGATCCGTTTCTTATACTTGTTTTATATTTATGAGATTAGTTATTTATGAGATTGGTTATTTATGTTGCTTAAAGGTTTTAGATTTTGAAGATGGTTTTATTTAAAAAAGAAACTACGCGAAATTCGTACTTATTATTTATCGTCGATTAGTCAAGCTTATTAAGTTCGGTAACAATAGAAAAAGTAATTGTGTCTCATTGGTGAAAGTTGAGCTCTTAATCGACTATTTGTTTTCGACAAAATACTCAGTTCAGAAGGCCAATATTCTCGTAGTTAGAAACGTTCAAAATCTAGTAGCAATTTCATCTCGGCGTCAATAAATGTCAAAAACTTGTAAAAAATATAGGGAAATTAGAGGTATCTTTGCCAGATTGAGACTGAAATCAGACTGTGAATGTTCCAAAAAATTACGAGAATTGTCTCGCGCGAGGCCCCTCCAAGAGCGAGGCCCTGGGCGGTTGCCCTGCTCGCCACCCCCTAAAGCCGCCAAAGCCTCTCGTACAGACACACTTCACTTTCCAAAGTTTCCCACCATTCGTGGTGAACTGACAGTTGACATTAGTGACAACTAACTCACTAGTGATGTGCATGAGATTGTTTACTTAACTAATAAATAGATACTCTACACCCCAAATGAAGGATAATTTAAGCAAAAATACGTCGTGATGAATGTATTAGACAGTACCTATGTAAAAGTAACATGAAAAACCATTTGATTTTTAATTACAACTGCTAAAATTCATCCTCCCAAGTTTCAGAATTTTAAATTCATGTCTCCACGTATGAAACTTTAATACATGGAGCCTTCCAGAAACTTATAAACTTCGCTGTAACACGACAACAATACGACTAATGGCGTACCGAGCAAAACTGTCGCAGTGTTCGTAGTATTTTTACTTGAGACTTTTAACGCTTCGTTTGACGTATAAAAGTACGAGACTTGCAATTTGTGGGATTTCCATACTTGCATAGCTTTTACTCAAAAGTTCCAATCAGCATGATTAAGTTAAATGCTGTCATGTTTTAAACTTTCAACTGGATTTCTGAGGCTACCTATATGGATGATTTATTTTTCTTAGTTAATTTTAATGATGGTCTGGCAGTTTGAGTACTTTATGCAGCCTACCCAAATGTCCTTTCTTTGGTATTGTTCATCGAGTGGTTGAGCTCCTTAAGTTTTGCTTTGAGCTACGCGATTACTTATAAATGCTTGCAAGGACTGGACAGGTCCACTCAAATCTGTGCGTCTTTCCTCAAAGACCATCTCAGACACTAATCTACATGGTCCTCACATGATCTGACCAAGATTATGTCTGGATTTTAAAAGAGACTTTATCTCCTGAGTTTA
Organism: Eremobia ochroleuca; assembly: GCA_949629135.1. Classification (NCBI taxonomy): domain Eukaryota; kingdom Metazoa; phylum Arthropoda; class Insecta; order Lepidoptera; family Noctuidae; genus Eremobia; species Eremobia ochroleuca. The sequence goes on along the minus strand of OX451404.1, from coordinate 3,396,340 downwards.
TTTTACCATTCCTTCTCAAGGGTAGTCAGATAGGAAATGTCGACTCCATCTAGCAATGTTTATATGGTATGTAAATGTGATTCCTATAAGCTATATTTACAAAATAAATCATTTCATTTCATTTCTGGTTTCAAGACCAAATAAATAACTTATTTAGTAACTTTACATCAGATATGTAACAAAAAATGGATATTAATTTACATATTCATAGATAAGTACATAATGATCTATAAATATGTAGTGGCTATGGCTCGCAATCTCGTGAATTGTGATTGATGACATTTTTCTGATTGATCACTTTAGCGATCCGAATATCGAAATCGAATTCGTCTGCTTCTCCGAAATAAAATAAATGGCCGTGCCAGCAGCTAGTAGTCAAAAGAAAATTGCTTCAAATGTAAAAATAGTAATATTACATACAACAAGAATTTAATTGGTAATTCTATCCACCCTAGCCGTTTATTAATTTCTTTTTGATTCATGAAAACCTCTGCTATGTTATTACTGCCATGTTTTCTTTATACAAATGTACCAGGCTGTTATAAAATAAAAGGAGTTACTTTAATTATCCTGGCATATACGCTGTCGTTGGTGAAAAAGGTGACAGTTGAATTACATTGATGACATGCGAATATTTGGACAAATATTTTTGTTCTCCTCTGTTTGCCCTGGACCCTTTTCAGAGACGGCGGCGGCGGTCAGTTCAGGTGAGGTTATATTGGCGCGAGATAGAACACCTGTGCCAATATTATGTAGTCTTAGTACTTGGTTGCTGATTTATTTGTTGTTTCAGTGATATTTTTCCGGATTTATTTATCTTTCAGGTACTTAATTGAATAATTAATATTGCGTTATTGATTGAATGGACTTGCTCTTTTAATTTTTGGGTCAATATGATTGACTTTGTTCATCTTATCATCATCTGCCTAGCCTTTTCCCAATTATGTTGGAATAGGCTTCCTGTCTACCGCCCGCCCCAGGGCGGCGGACATCCATGAGGATTTTCCACCCCGAAACAAAAAAAAAAGGCTTCCAGTCTAACAGAATTCATCCGATACCAGTATTCCAACACCTCACCATAGTTGGGAAAAGGCTAGTCAATCCCATCAGCATGACTCACAGCTCACTCTAACCGCACTTCACCTTAGTTATCACGGTGAGATTTTTCCAGAATCGGCTGCTGTAAGTTTACCGAATAGAATAAAACAAAAAAATAAACAAAAACAATGAATGCATTGTTCCTCTCAACCAAAGCACCTGCCATCTAACCTCTCCACCACCCTTGGTTGACTGGTAGACAATGCCTAAGGCATTAAGTCCGCCTTTGTACCTTTTGTGCGAAAAGTTTAAATAAATTAATATAGAACAAAAATGTAAGCTTATTACGTATGAAAATAAATAAATTATTTCTACAAAATGTCTCTTATTATTTGTGTGTGACTGCCACAGCGTGGCTTTTGTTTAGTTCTGTAGGTATCTTAGAACTGCCGTGCGATTCTGTAACCATCTCACCGTGAAAACTTGGGTGAAGTGAGCCGTCATTAGGGATTAACACTATTGACACTGCTCACTTCAAGCTCACTTCGCTTATGATTTCACGGTGAGATGTTTTACAGAATCAACCGTCTGGCGTCATAATATAACACATAGGCACATGGGATATCACATTGAATTCCTAATCACTGTCTGTGATGAGCCTATTCACGAACTCAATCTCTTCCAACCTCCTGAGCATGTACTGTCTCCTGTTTAAGCTTCATCACTACATAGTATAAAACAAAGTCGCTTCCCGCTGTCTGTCCCTATGTATGCTTAGATCTTTAAAACTTCGCAACGGATTTTGATGCGGTTTTTTTTAATAGATAGAATAATTCAAGAGGAAGGTTTATATGTATAATACATGCATAATATAGTAGAGAAACACTGATCATTTTAGGGGTTTCTAATGTGTTGTCGTAAATAAACACATTTTTTTGCGCTTACATTGCAAACGCTGGCTACGCTGGCTCCCTACGAGATAGATCAAAATAATGTACTACAGTATTGTACACCTTAAAAAGGTCTACAAAAAAGTCCGCGATGGCATATGTCTATCTCTTAGGGATAACCCACAATAACCATTTTTTATCCTATACTTTTTAAGAGAAATAATGGCTCTAACATTATCAGAGTTTCTCTACTATATTATGCATGTATTATATGCATATAAACCTTCCTCTTGAATCACTCTATCTATTAAAAAAAACCGCATCAAAATCCGTTGCTTATTTTTAAAGTTCTAAGCATACATAGAGACAGACAGTCAGCGGGAAGCGACTTTGTTTTATACTATGTAGTGATAGTGATCAGCATTGCACCCGTGCGAAGCCGGGGCGGGTCGCTAGTACCCTATAAATCCTTTCATCATGTGTGTACTCGGAGTGAAGAAAATGTAATAGTAATCATTCTCGTAGCGGATTTAAACGACCCTTGTAGATCTTCCTTCTACTTCCCTCCGGCGTCCGGATTTACACACTTCTCGATATTATAAACAAAAGAAGCTCGAAGCATAATGATCCTATTTAATTGATCAGCTGATTCAAATAAAATCCGCCATCTTGCCTCTTAGCAGTGCTCCGCACCCTAATTGCGTAACACACTATTACTCTCAATTTGATTAATTCTGAAGCATATTGCTAATCCATTGCTCCATATGTTCGAAAAATTTGTCTGCTCAACAACGTAAATAACGCAATGAATGTTGTTGAACTGTCAAAATGAAACCCATTGCTACTCATAGTGTCTTACGCATTTAGCCTGCTGGTGTTGTTTGATTTTGACAGCTATTAATCAATTGCTTAGCAACCTCTTAGCGCTAAATAGCGTTTACAAGTATGAATAAGAATTTTGCTAATCAGTTGCTTGGCAATTGATTAAAATTTAAGAGGTGTTTATAAATAAGACTGATTATGTATAATATAAAATTAATTTTCTTCTTCGGTTTAACCGAAGATTCGGTTTTACCAACCAATTATAACTAAGTATTTCCTCAACATTTCCAATTTACTTTCCAACAGAACAGGCTATTTTTCTGTACTGCTACTTCAACAGGATTAAGACTTTTAATTTCCTTATTCAAATAATGTACATTACTAGACGCACGTTACCTGGTATAAAAATAACCGGAGGTATAAAGGCGTGCGCTTACCGGCGGTTATCACGCATGAGCGCTGATCAAACGTGATTATCTGCCGGAGCGTGTGCGGGACACCTCACCGAACACAGACCGTCATCGCTTTTTAATGTGTACACGCCTTTAGTTTGTGTTTTTTTTTTTTTTTGCGAGAGAAGCACAGGTAGTTTTCAAAGACTGCCAGGTTTTTATTTGAGTTACCTAATTAGCATGTGAAAATTTTATGCTTTTCCGCTGCTGGAAACATCCAATGAGTCTTTTTATGAGAAATGCTTCTAATTCATGGAAAGGTAGATTACATCAGCATTACTGGATAAAATGGTAAAAATAAAAAAAGAATTTTCTTATGTTTACGTTATACAGTAATAAAAATAGAAAAGGCATCTTTGCCAGGATTAGACGGCATTTTCCTCCAATTAATTACTTCGAAGTTTTCTGCCTCGTATTTTAAAATTGTATGGAGTCAAAAGGGGATTTAAAACGATTGCTACTCGTACTTACCTATGGGACACTTGGCAACGCAATTCCGATTCTCATCAAATCGTATTGAAATTTACACATCCTAAAGACGGTATTCTGAATAGGTCGGTATTCGGTTTAATGAAAAGGCACACGAGGCAGTCGCTCAGCTTTTTAAAGAATTTTTGAGACGTGGCATTAAGGACGGTTAGGTTACCGTCGTAACTACAGGAAAACGGTCTTAGGAGACTAGCCTTAACTTTTTGAGAAATTGTGATTTGCAATCACAGATTTTGAAAAAAATTACAGTCAGAAAGAAAATGGGCAATTTTCACAAAAACTTTTTTTATGCCAGTCAATCTTGTTTTTTAAAAGGATCAAAAAATTATATTGAACCAACTGAGGTTTGATTACTAGAAAAGTCAGAAATCGCAAAATAAAGTTCCCATACATTTCGTAGAAAATGAAAATCCATATTATTTTTTATGACAACTGCAACGAAACCTGGCCGAAAATAAACAAATAAAATTTAAACTTACTACTAACTTGAATTTCGAACGTCTAATTCATTATTTTTCGTTAAACTTGTAAGTTTGTACCTACTTGTCTTCCACGTGTAAACGTGTATGCTGGAAAACTACAATCATCATCCATCATAATCTTTCTCCTGCCCTTATACCAATTTATTTGGGGTCGGCGCAACATGTCTTTTTCTTCCATAGCCATCTCGGTAGTCGGTATTGCTGAAAAACTATAATAATATTGCGATTATCATCGATTAACGGAATGAAACGTTACATGGTCAGTAATTACTTACAGGAAACTCATGAATAAAATTAATCGATGTGTTCAGGCATCGTATTTTACGCCATTATAACCCATGATACCAGGATCGCATAATTGCTATGATGAGGTGCGTTATGTAGGTACACATTTTTTATGTTAACGATATTGATACTTGATAGTAGGTCCAACCCAATCAGACACAAATCTAAAGTGCCTATCAGTGCGATGTTAATAATTACATTTTTATCAAGACAAGATTATCTAAAAATAAACACAAAATTAGCATATAAATAAATGTGCATGTGACAAAAACAACGATCGTGATATTTAGATCAATACTTTACATCTGTTTGTGTAACATTTTAAGTGGTCTTCCGGTTCGAAGGATAACGAAGGTACAGTTTATTTTTATTAATTTTAATATGTAATAGAAACATTCAACGTACTTCAGAAAAATTATGCATACTTACTAGTTAATAGTTCTTTTTAAATTTGAAGTGTGCAAAAATCCTTTTGGAGTTGAAACACTCCATGGTTTTTCAATATTTTTAACCGACTTCAAAAATGGAGGAGGTTCTCAATTTGGATGTTTATTTATTTATTCCTTTATTTCAGGCAACTAAGGCCCATATAAAAAACAATACATACCACTACAAACATACTTATAAACTTATAAACTAATTCATACAAAATGCAAGTTCGGTCATGACACTTCATATATAGACGGATTTGCAAATTTCTTTTTTTTTATTGGATAAAGTATGCCCCAGGATTGGTCCGATAAAACTTTATAAACTTTTTTGTTGAGTTAGCTTCAAATATACGATTTTTTTTTCAATTAGTTTATATTGATGATGTATTAATAACTTCCTGTCACTGATCTTTACATAGCGAGTAGTAGTTTTATATGAATTTGTGTGGGGTAGGTAAAACTAAAAAGTAAAAATAAAAACTTATTTACAAAAAAAAATAAATAACCGACTGCCAGAAAAATACTACAAACTGAAAAATAACTTTAATTTTGGAAGTCGATGTCAAAAAACGAAAATGCGAAACTAACGATTTGGAAGTCGGCTGTTTTTTTTTTTTTTGTAAAAAAGTTATTTTTTTTAATACCCACATGTAAATCTCAATAATAATAACATGTAAATCATCACCATGAAATAGCATATAAATCTCTTATTAACATGTATATTGTTTTTTAATGTCTTTATAATTTAACTAGCTGCGCCGCGCGGTTTCACCCGCATAAGTCTCGATTCCGTAAGAATACTGGAATAAAAAGTATTCTTTGTGTTATTCCTAGTTATAAACTATCCGTGTGCCAAATTTCATCAAAATTGGTTCAGCCGTTTGAGCGTGAAGAAGTAACAAACATACAAACACACACACTCAGAAACTTTCTCCTTTATAATATTAGTGTGATTATGTATTCAGTCGGTCGATTCTGTAAAAAACTCACCGTGAAATCATAAGTGAAGTGAGCACTTAATAATAATAATAATAATAATAAAACTTTATTTCGGACTAAAGTATCCATAGTTTTGTTAGTATTTTAGTGTTAGTAACAATGATGATGCTTAGGTATTAGATTAGTATTGTTAGTATCTTAATAATAATAATAAAATAAACAATTCACTCCCAATCTGGGTGAGGCTCGCCGATCCTGGGGAATGTCTACTTGACTGCGTGCAGTCGTATCCAGCGCCCCAAGATCGGAGAGTCCCACCTATCAGCCAACACTCTCAGGATGGTGTTGGGGCTGGCGCGAACACGGCGTAGCAAGGATGCGCATCTCTTGCGCATGATGGCCGAAAAACTATCAACGACCGCGTCCGCAAACATGCCGGACGCGCTGCAAAATCGCGGCAGCCCCATCAACACCCGGAACGTGTTGTTATATTGTGTGCGCAGGCCACTGTATGCCCTTTGCGTAAAATTCACCCACAGGCTGCACGTGTAAAAGGATTGGCAATAGGCTTTGAAAAGCGTCACCTTAACCTGAGCCGTACAACGTGCAAACCTGTGGGCCAACATCCCACATCGAACAGCCAGCGACCTGCGCTCCCGTTCTATGTCAGCATTATCCTTCAAGTCGTCTGAGACCCAGTGACCCAGATATTTAAAATTTGCAACTCTTTTTAGAGGTCTGCCACCCAGCACAACTGGTGGAATTGTGCTGTAACATTTACTGCCTGCTTTAAAAATCATCAGTTCACTCTTTGATGCATTATATTTGAGTCCATGGGTCTCAGCGTACGATTCACACACTTTAACCAGTTTCCGTAATGCCCTGATCGATGGGCTCAGCAGAACCATATCGTCTGCATAACTTATATTATTCATGCATACCCCATCAATATGACAGCCGATTCCGGTTCTGCTAAGCTCATCGATCAGATTATCCATGTACAGATTAAACAACATGGGCGAAGACAGCCCCCCCTGCCTTACCCCGCACTCAAGCCTGTACTCAGCTGAAAAGGAGTTTGCCCATCTGACACGGTTCTGTTGATTAGCGTACCAAAATTTAAATAAATTGATGACTTCCTGGGGCACCTCCGTTTCATGCTGCAGTTTCCCCCATAGTACATTATATGATACAAGGTCAAATGCTTTTGACAAATCCAGGTAACACGCAAATACTGGTGTTTTTCTTGCTGTGTAGTACTGCACAGTCTGCTTAAGGCTGAAGATAGCACTCTCTGTAGATAAACCGGGCCGAAACCCGAATTGAGCATCATTTAATTTTAGATGTTTATCAAGCTGGCCTACAAGCAGACTGTCCAGTACCTTAGCTATTATCGTCGCCAAAGAAATAGGTCTATAATTTGATAGTACAGATGAATCACCCGTTTTATTTTTTGTGATCGGTACCACAGTTGTACGCATCAATTTTTCAGGTAAATAAGCGTGACCTAGACATAAATTAAAAAACATACATAAAACTCGGGCCAAGTGGATCCCAGCATACTTCAGGTGCTCGATGCTGAGACCGTCATGCCCGGGCGATTTTCCTCTAACCATGTTCTTAATTGTAGCAGCAATCTGTTTCGCAGTAAATGTGACGCTTCGCGCTGAGCAGACGGTCCCAGAATCGGGCACATGCAACTGGGGATCATAGTTTAGGGGTGATTGTACTTTAAAATGCTGCTTAAACAGATCCGCAATACTATCCTGTTCATGTACACCTTCGACGCTCACGGGAAGACTCGGCTTATGATTAAGTTTGTTTGTTGATTTCCAGAATTTACCAAAATCTTTGTTTGAGTGGTGTTTAGCAATTATATCCATTTTAATTTGGTTTTGGTTTACTTGACACCATTTTAATTTACTTTTGAAGTTTTTTCTGGATTCGCTCATATCTTTATAAACCGGACCAGAAGTGGGCTTACCCAACATTAACCAAACCTTGTAATAAAGTCGCGCCCTCTCGTGAGCGTCGCGAACATACTTATTCCAGCCAGTTACATGCCTACGCTTCGTTATATTTTTATGATAATAACTGTATTCAGCAGCGTTGACAAGTGTACGTTCAATATTATTATACATTTCATCTAACAAAGTTAAGTGGCAGGAATCATTACAAAACCTGTCTGCACACTGACTAAATTCGCTTGGAAAATCAATTTGCTTCAATTCTAAATGACAACACTCGTGATATTTAGATATTTGTTCAGCATCACGTTCCCCCCGAATACCTTTGTTTACATGTGCGTACGGTTTCGTCGCCAAAGAGTGCATTATGATGTTATTAAACTTACATTCTAACAAAACAGGTAAGTGGTCCGACCAGTATGAGTCATACAATACCGATACATTGACAATGGCCGGCAGCGCAGCATCTGTCACTACGCAGTGATCGAGCCAGCGCCTGCACCCGTGTGCGTCGCTTGTATATGTATAGGTGTCCGTCGGAAGTGTATTCATATCAACGCACGACCATAACTGTTCCGCACAAAACGAAAGTAGCTCGTTAGCAAACGGTTCACCCGGGTGTGCGTTAAAGTCACCAAGAATAAAAACTGACTCCACACTATTATTTTCAATTACCGCGTTAATCTCGCTTAAGCACTCTGTGAAATCTAAGAAATGCTCACTACAATCAGTAGGCATGTACACTGAGAACACCATGAATGACCGATCACTGACCGTTACCTTAACAGCTGCAAGACGCACACTACTGCAGCTGATCACTGTGACTGCAGGGAACACACTTTTACGCCAGAGGAGGGCAACTCCTCCGTGTGGTCGCCCCCGCAGCACACCGACCGAGGTATCCACTGCCGAAGTACCCGTGTAGGCAAAATTGTCATCTATAGTACCTAGAAAAGACAGGTCATGTGGCAGCAACCATGTCTCCTGTAGCGCTATCAAGTCGACTTCTCGACAAAGTTGTCGTATACAGTTCACTGACCTGACAACGTTTTTACAATTAAATGTTATCATTTTGGTTGTCGTCATGTTGAGTTGTTAGTATTTATCTTGCTAACTCGTAAGCCGTTTTTGTTTCTAAATTCAACAAAACGTCGGTACGCAATTCCGATAGGCCAAAAGTCGGCATCCATAAATAAATCTATCTTTTCCTTAGGCACAAAAATTTTGAAGGAATTGTATTCTTTTTCCAATCTCATCTTCATCATTTCAACAGTGACGCTCAAGTTCAACTTACTTGTTACATAATTAGTGATGTCACACACGGACACATCCTTCGCCACATTATAAATATAAATTGGTACCTTTATTTCGGCAGCCTTGAAGTTCATACTTGTTTCAGCCACAGCTTTCCCCCTATTTCCCGCAAAACGGTTTTTATGTCTTCGCCTTTGTACCGTAATCCACTCATTATTCTGCTTCTCACGCTTCCATTCACCGTCCTTCACTATTTCCGCCATAGTCTTGTTAACGTTCATCGTTGCAGGTTTACCGAACGCGTTAACCGTGTGTCTTGAGATACCGATTGGCGGACGCTCGATCAGCTGAGTTGGGTGATTCATCGGAACGCTCGCCGAGTGTGTGAGCTCGGAAGCATCGCCTTTCGAGTGAAAAGGATTATGACCTCTGTCGTGTTTAGAGTAAGGTTGAAGATCACTGGTTGTTGGGTTATCTACACTAGTTTGAATCGCCAGCGACCGTTGTGTGATTGTTGGTCTTGATTCAGAAATACCCTCAGCTGGAATTTTATTCTCCACAAAATCGCAGTATACTGTTCCCGGGGAAGATAATGCATGACTCTGATTGCTCACTCTCCCATCACCCAGGTATGATTCTAGAGGATCATCAGCACCTTCAAAACTCTCCATCCGACACGCTCCGCGTCGTGTGTTTATATTACCTTCATAGGTGTTGATTGGGGAAGTATGCTTCAACAATTCTATCTCACGTTTTAAGACATCTAACTGTTCAACAGTAGCAAACTTTTCATTTATACGGCTGATATCTTGCTGAATAACCAATAGATCCTTCAAAATCTTCGTTACGTCCACATGATCGAATAGAATTGGGGGTAGCTTTTGAAGCTCGCGAGCGACGAAAATAGGAATTTCCTCAGGATCTGTTTCCTTGAGCGTACAAATAATATCATCTATATTTCTAAGCGTTTTCCCACCTCCCTTTCTGTTTTTCTTCTGCTTTTTTATAGTTGGTATGGATTCACAAAGCAGATTCTTAGCTACCACTATATCATCTTCGGAGAAAGCAGAGACGCAGATTCGACTGATACTTTCTTCGTCCATCACATCTAGTTTATTATTCACAAACGCTAGCACTTCGTTAATCACGATATTACACTTTGAACATTTCACACGATTGGAAGCCATAATCGCTTACGTCCGATTCGCGCGACCGTATCTACGCTCGGTGCGTGCGCGACTCTGAATTATGAAATTAATAGTGTTAATCCCTAGCGAATGACAGCTCACTCCACGCTCACTTCGCCCAAGCTTTCACGGTGAGATGGGTACAGAATCGCACGGCAGCACCCTAATTGCGTAACACACTATTACTCTCAATTTGAATCATTTTGAAGCATATTGCTCCATATGTTCAAAAATGTGTCTACTCAACAATGTAAGTAACGCAATGAATTTTGTTGAACTGTCAAAATTAAATTACATTAAATTAGCATAAAAATATATTATAAAAATATATATTAATATTATATATAAGGTCCCATTAAAATAGTTGGACAAATTTTAATACAGCGTTCAGTACGTCTAACCAAAGATATCCAAGCAAAAAAAACAATGATTAAAGTGATTTTATTTTGATCGAAAATAATAAATTGTTCGGCACCACAGCCGGCACTCTAGAATAAACCCATCCTTATGGGTAAGTACTTGCACTCGGGCGGCCAGTACTGTTAGGGCCGACACATATGGCGAGGTGTCAAACAAAAATCAACATTGTGAGCCTTAAAATAAAGTCGAAAATAAATAACCTAAGACGCGCAATTTGAAAACAGGCTAATATTGGGGGTGAATAAACTTTCCTTGAACACATGATTATGAACCGTCTAGGTACGAAAAGAAAAGATTCTAATTTCCCATCACACTTTACCAGGCTTTGGACTGTCTAATTGCGTGCTGAACTGTTATCAAAGTATTAAAGCAAATGCAGAAAGTTGTAAACAAACAAGCGCGCAGTGGATACAATGTAGTGTTATGAATCTTTTTTATTTATTTAAAGTTCGATAACAGTAAAACACTGAATCAGTCATGGTTAAAAATTAGAATCAGCCCTATTTACAATAATTAATATAAATACTACTTACTCTACGACGATAGGTGGATAGGTACGTAATTACATTCATTGTTGAACGTGCCTACCGTTTTGAGCGATGCACTTGCGAGCGCGTTTAATTTCTTTGCACTATTAAAAGAGTGTCACTTTCACTTTTTATTGTTTCAAATGCGAGGGTGATTCGCGTACATAGCTCATTCACGCTGGCTATTAAGTGTCCATTTTCACCGTACAATAAATCTTTAGCACGACCCCAGAAATAAAAATCAAGCGGAGTCAAGTCCAGGCTCCTAGCAGGCCACGGGACAGGACCACCCCGACCAATCCACCGGTCTCCGAACCGAGAATTGAGATAGTCTCTTACGTTTCCAGCGAAGTGTGCTGGCGCGCCATCATGCTGGAAGTAGAGGTCACGCCAGACTACCAGGGGTACATCTTCTAACATTGTTTCAACATCGTTACGTAACAAGTCTATGTACGTATTATTGTTTAAACGGTTAAGAAACAGGCCCTAAAACTTTATTGTCTAGCACTCCTACCCACACATTTACACTAAACCGTGTTTGGTAATAATCCGGTCTCACTTTATTTGGGTTAATAGTTGTCCAGTAATGGGAATTATGTATGTTAAATAACCCAACACGTGTAAAAGTACATTCATCAGTCCAGAGAATGTGACGTTGGGGTTGTTGCAGTAGCCACCTACAAAATGTTAATTTGTTCAGTTCTTGCACACGAGTGCAATGATATGGGTGGTGGCCTTTATCACGAAGGAGCTTCTTCCACACGTAAAAATCGCTGACGTTGAATACACGACCGGCATCGGCAGTGCTCGCCGTGGGGTGTATTCTAAAGAAATCTAAAACGTCTTCTTCAAGGCGCACCGGATAGCGCGGTCTTCCTGCGTCAACCGCTGGTGGCATGAAGGTGCCACATTCACGATGGCGCTGTACTGCTCTCAGGATTATGGTGAGGCTCGGCCGCCTTCCAAATCTTTCTTGATAAAGGATTTGGGCTTGTCGTAAGCTTTCGTTGCACTCACGATAACACAGGACCATTTCCAAGTATTCTTGGTTGCTGTACGCGTAATAAGGCATTGTTGTCGATTGTGATAACTACGTAACAACACACACGCAGACTTTCATGTAACATGTTCTGTTGGCTCGGTTGCGCGACGAAAACTGAAATGGCTTCATTGTCAATTTGTCATATTTTACGTCAGCGGCCCTTCGCCCCGGGCATCCCCGCGGTGAAGGGCTATGTTAGAGTGAGATGGCATGAGTTGAACAATGAAACCGGCGGGTGGTGACATGGCCACGTGCGCCTGGACCATTATTTCGTAGAATCAGAATTTATGAGATAGCAGACATGGATGTGTTTATGCATTGGGTAACCAAAATGTTTAGTGCATTTTCGCTAACTGATTTTTTTTTTTTTAAAGTATCTAATGCATTTTTCTTATTTTTTTTTTACCATTGTCCTTATTTTGGTGGTCTGAATGATTTGTAAAAGTTTGTCCACCTATTTTAATGGGACCTTATATATACAATATTAATATATATTTTTATAATATATTAAAATCTCGATTATGATTGTAAATGTTTACTTAGTCAATCCCTAGCATCAGTGTTATGATACTGACAGCTCACTCCACGCAAGTTTTCGCGGTGAGATTTTTACAGAATCGACATGCAGTTATTTTGTTTACAAATAATGACGGTGATTGGAAATCGAGTGGCATTGTTTTGCGAGTATTTTGTAATTTGATAACGTAGAGCTGTTTTGCCAAGGTGCAAATATTTTTTTTTTTTTTATAAGAGTAATAACCAAAGCTTTTTATTTTGACTGATCATTCCACCTGGGTTTAGACCAAACGAACATAGGACCAAAGCGCGAGAAATACTTTTCTTGATATTTTTAACATTTTATAGTTAGACGAACGCTCTTTCATTTTTACACATAAATATTTGGTGGAGTAGGGATAGAATGTTCATTCACTCATTTGGTCTAATCTAAACCTTTACTTAGCATCTAAAAACAAAAGAAATTTGAATAATTTTACACTGGGTACCTTCCTCTTGTAGCCGATAACCTTTTTAAATTGCCTAGGCCCAAAAACTCTAATTAATTTATTCAAAAACTGAAAAACAAATGTTTTGTTGTAATGTCAACAATTGGTTTACAGCGTAATAGGAATTCAACAATGTGAGAGCGTGTCCGACCGTTCATGAAATGCAAATGAATACCAGTCCGTTTTCATGTCATCCTGGTAATTCCACCATTTCGTATTACATGACACATTCTGCTACCTGGATAACAAACATTGAAATTACGGCTATTTGCATATAGAGGTGGTAATATTGTTTATTTTGTGTTCGTAAATATCAAATTGTTTTATCTAAATTAGGTAAAATTACGCCTAATCACGTATGTTTTATTTTGACAATACGTAGCGTTATAATCGGATGTTTTATCTAAATGAACACCCATTTAAAAAAAAAATATATATACAAACTATTTATTTCAAATCCAATCACAGGCACTTTTGTATTAGCAAGGGGTCGGTCAGTCAGAAAGATGAAGCTTGCCCATTCCAAAGCGTAGTAGGTACCTGTGGAGAAGAACGGGCAAGAAACTCCACGGACACCCTTATAAATCAAAATATTGGTTACATCATTCATGCTAAAATTATACATGACTGTGAGAACGATATAGAAAGACGTACACGTTAAAAGCTTCCGTAAAAAAAGAGAAAAAAAAATCAGAAATTAATAATACAGACGCCAGCACATCAAGCTACTACAAATGTCAAATGTCTTTAATATAGTTTCAACTTTATTGCTAAAGCATAAGGTTCAAAGATAATTGGGAAAATTTGACAGTTTCGGGTAGCTTGATGTACTGGCGTCTGTACATTACGATACGTCATTATTGCACAGCGTGAAATTAAATGCTTGAAACGTCACGCATGAATAGAATACTTAAATCTCACGTATCGTATACTATTTTATAGCTCATTTGTCTCCTAAACCCACACAGTCACGGTTTTCTGTGTAAAAATGGACTACTTACTTAAGTCACAAAAAGCGTGGCTTATTTATTTATTTTATTATTTATGTACAAACAGTAAAATACATATGGATATGACATAATTATAATTTGAATACAAAGGTACTGCTTATTTCTTAAGACATTTCTTCCAGCAGACCTGCGAAAGGAGAAGTAAAAAAGAAATGTAGACAATAGTGTGTGAGAACATGAAGAGAGAAATATGAATGTGTGAAGTCTAAAACTAACATTATTAAAAATATACCTACACATACTCGTATAATGCGAAAATTAACATAAGTGTACTTAAATAAATACATAATGCACATTGAAATATATGCACATTAGAAATAATCACAATATACAGGAAAGATAAAGCTCTTTTAATCGATATTTAAATAGAGAAATAGTTTTTAAATCATGGACGCTAGGCGGAAGTGAGTTCCGCAATCTTACAGCATGGACAGAGAAGGAATAAGAATAGTAGCTTATATTATGCTGGTTTAGGTCGATGCTCGAACGAAAGTAAAGAAATAAGACTGCAGCAAGAAGTTCCCAGTTGCACGTCGTTTTCAGTTAATTTTGCTGACCGTTCCAAAAGTTCACAAAGCGATAAAATACATATTTTACGTCCGCGATAAAATCAGTTTCCCCGTAGTTTTCACCATTAATTTTATAAGACTTTTACTTTGACCTAAAAGAAAGTACAATTTTGAACTTATAAATATTTTTACGGGCAATTTGAACTTGGTCTAAAGAACACTTAAGATCTTTTTTAGGGTTCCGTACCCAATGGGTGCCAACGGGACCCTATTACTAAGCCTCCGCTGTCCGTCCGTTCATTCATCCGTCCTTCCCGGCGTCAGTCTGTCTGTCAGCGGGCTGTATCTCATGAACCGTAATAGGCAGACAGTTGACATTTTCACAGAGTGTGTATTTCTATTGCCGCTATAACAAATAAAAACAAAAATAAAATAAAATTAATACTTAATTAAAATTATTGACTTTATTTTATTTTTATACCATAAAAGAAAAGTGTTTTGGGCGTTTTCTGCCTATTGGTACGGAGCCCTTCGTGTGGTGAATCTGACGCACTCGGTAAACTTTTGCAATCACACTTGGTAAACTTTTTAATATTCCTACCAATTAGCACAGGACGTTATTTAGATATGGCACATCGAGTCAACGAAATATCTTTAACGCCTCTCATGGGTGACGGAGACGGCGCACTAAAAAGCCAAAGATTTTTAAAAACTACACCTTACGTTACACACTTTCTTCAATCTCGATCTGAATCATTTTGAAGG
The DNA here is from genome assembly GCA_949629135.1 of Eremobia ochroleuca. Lineage (NCBI taxonomy): Eukaryota > Metazoa > Arthropoda > Insecta > Lepidoptera > Noctuidae > Eremobia > Eremobia ochroleuca. The sequence goes on along the minus strand of OX451404.1, from coordinate 3,380,827 downwards.
ATATTGCTAATCCATTGCTTCATATTTTCGAAAAATATGTCTGCTCAACAAAGTAAATAACGGAATGAATGTATGAATTTTGTTGAACTGTCAAAATAAAAGCCATTCCTATTTTTAGTGTACCTACCGAACCTACCGAAATCATTCGATCATTTTTCTTGAACACACACACAAGTACAGACTAAATTAATCAATTATTCATGCTCGCTACTAGGAAAACATACCTATCCACGAAGTTTCTTAGTACTCGCAGACTGAGACACCTTTATTATGTTAATACTTGCAGATTCTGAAATGCACTCCGTACCGTACTCCCAACGTATCCGAGTGCTTGCCTGTGTAACATACAAGTGAATTTGTACTCTTCTCAATTATTATTTCCTAGTATCTATCATTTATTTACAGTTATATTTTGTGGGGTTTAATTCAATGAGGGTTTCCTGAAATGACGTTCACTAGGTGGCAGCACTGAGACGTCAGGTCCGAGTACCTGTCAAAAGTGTCAAAGCGCCTATATTTTCTTTAGTCCTGACTGAATGAAAAACGAATGAATGAAACGAATGATGAACGTCATCATATATTTTAAATTGATTGCCGAAATGGAAGACCTCTTGCCAAAGTGGCGCCAACTGGTGGCGTAAATTTTTGTGAAAACCCTCATTTATGTGTGTTTTGGTTTAATTATTTACGTGTATGTCGTGGGTTTAGGATGTTGTTGGTACTTAGCATAATCATCAGCCTGTAATTTTCCCACTGCTCGAAATCAAGCTTTTCTGTGAGAGGGTGTGAGCCGTGTTCCACCACGCGGATTGATATATGTCACATATCTTCGAATTTTTGGTTGTAGAACATGCCGATTTCCTCACGATGTTTTCCTTCACCGTTTTGAGAGCAGTTGTGATGAAATTATTTACACAAAGTACAACTGTTGCCTGGTTTCGAACCCACGACCTACAAATCTTATGTCGGAGCCGCTATTTGGCCAGTACTGCGCTGGTTTTGGTACCTAGTTTGTACAATGAGCTTACCTATTTGTTTTTCTTTTTTGCAGGTAAGTTGGCGCTTATGGTTATTTATTCGGTAAGCAGAAGAACCGGAACACAACGGCAATCTAAAAAGTACGATTTAGAAAGAGAAAAAAGAAGTATCTATCACTAAGCGGTAACCAAATAAGAATGGTTTAAAATCGGCTTATTAGGCGATTCCACGAATTTACTTGCCCGAAAAGGGCGAATCGTCACATTTATTGCACAATATGTAACAAATGCCTATACATATTTCTGGAGTTGTCGACTCGCCCACAAATAAATGAATTTCGTGCGAATCGCCTATAGAAAAAATAATATTATTTAAAAGTCACGAACGACTAATAAGCCTTAAAATCATAAACAAGTCCACCCGTTTTCACTTTCACGTACTTATTTATTACTTATCACTTTTTCGTACGAATAAGTCGCTTAGGTTCTTTTTTTTTTGTTCCGGAAAGTTACAAACACAATACCAGTGCCATTTAACATTAAAAAAGTAATCTATAAACATCTTTTTTTTAATCCAGCAACTCGTTCAGGATATATGTCCCTAGGGACGCTCCCAATTTACGGATAAGTACCTGTCATGCGCTATCAACTGAATCGTTTTGGAAAAACGCACAAACTCGTAAAATGTACCTACCACAGATAAAATAACAATCGATATTATACGCGGGAGACGTACCGATCAGGTGCTGATGTATTCGTCACTTCGCTTTTAACATAATTTCTGTCCCAATTAGGGTTACAGCCCGATTCAAACTTTATGGCGGCGCAGGAACGAATTCATGTGTGTGCCATTTTATGAAGACAGCTATCAATGCCGTCATTATTCCATTGCAAAAAGAGATGGTGCTATCGGTTTTCTATAGCTCTGTCTCTCCCTCACACACTGGAAAAACGGTGGCATAAATACGGCCGGCCCCGCGCAAAGAAAAAAAAAATACTTAGCTACATTACATATTCGTTACAGGTAGGTAAAAGCCAAAACCAGGTTGAACGCTGAATGCTTAAAAAATATGTTTCATAACTTAGGTACCAGGGTTACAGGTCGGCACAGATGCTGAAACCAATTTATTTTATACAATGCGTGCTTGCTCGTAAATCCAAACGTATTTTATGAACATATTTTTTGAAAGCTTAGGTTTTATTGTAAAATATTATTGTTAGACTATTTTTAGATTCCAACAATTCAACAAACATAGTATGCACAACGCAATATTATCAAGCATTTCCAGTTTTAGTTGACTTCTCATTGTACGAAATGCATATACAATAGGCTTTTTATGAAATATGTCCATATTTATACCTACTAATAATAAAGCTGAAGAGTTTGTTTGTTTGTAATTTTTGGAACTTCCGGATTTGAAAACGTCTTCGTCCTAACGTCACGCTAGGACTCTTAGGAGCCGAGCTGAACGAAAAATAGCGAAAACAAAGTAATGACCCAGGCAGGCGATGCGATGCGACGCGGTGCGTTGAGGGACAAAGAAATTTCACACGAACAAAGTCGCAGGTAGAAGCTAGTGTGTTATAAATATTTCCGAATGCAGAATGTCATACCTTTGGGCTCTTTCCCACGGAAAAATCCCGTTTTTTTGCAGGACCCCGTTTAGTAGCGTAGGTACGTGTTTAAATATATATATTCACACAAGTATACCTGCAGAAAACAGGATCTTGCCGTGGGAAAGAAAGCATACCTGCAGAAAACGGGATCTTGCCGTGGGAAAGAAAGCATACCTGCAGAAAACGGGATCTTGCCGTGGGAAAGAAAGCATACCTGCAGAAAACGGGATCTTGCCGTAGGAAAGAGCCCTTACTCGTTACTTTTGTAATGTCCTAAGCTTTTATGCAGCTCTTGGTCTCAATATGACCTGTCCAATCCAATTATCTACAAACGTCTGGCCTGAAATTGCAGACTTCGATTCCGGGCATACGATAGGACTAGGCGTCGTTGAATTTACGCAATTAGCAAGTATCTCGTTTTCCAAGAAAATTCTACTATTACCATAAAAGATCAGGAAAACAGCAACAGAAAAAGGGTACTTAGCTACCAAGACATCATCATCTGCGTCGCCTTTTCTCAAATATGTTGGGGTCGGCTTCCAGTCTAACCGGATGCAGCTGAATACTAGTATTTCACATGGAGCGACTGCCTATCTGACCTCCACAACCCAGTTACTGGGTAATACGATACCCCTTGGTAAGACTGGTTGTCAGAATTTCCGGCTTCTGACTACCGAAGACTGTCAAAGATCCACGAATGACAACCGGGGCCAACGGCCGAACGTGCTTTCCGAGGCACGGAGGTATCTCAGTATGTAAAGACGGTCACCCATCCACAGGCCAACCGCGGCAAGCGTAGCTTAATCTCATCGATCGACCTCTGCGGCTGTTACTATTTAGCCACGGGCCCCTCAGGGTAGCTTCCGAGACGAAGATTGATAAAAAAGTACCTCTGGAATAAAAAGACATATTGCACCGACCCCAAATAAAATGGGATCGGCGCAAGAGACTGATGACACTGACCGGAAAAGCCTTCACTGATATACCCAGAAAACCCTATAAAAAATGCAATCATCAGAAATACTTCTGTTAACTGATAAGCAAGAGAATTTATCACATTTCGGCACGTCGACATCGGTGTGATTTCCGAGCCACTGGCCATAAAAACGATAACGGTTTTTATTTCCCTCCATTCCTTCGTTTTCACATATTTTTTTTATAGATACTATACTGAATATATTATGACTGTTGCGTAGCAGTTCGATGTTTATGCCAATCATCACCATTAATATTATGTAGTATATACTAATTTCATGCTAGAAAACCATTTTTCGGGTTCCGTACCCAAAGGGTAAAAAGGAACCCTATTACTCCCGCTCCGCTGTCCTCCTACGAAGCTCCTGGAAGCCTCCGGTGTCCGTCCGTCCATCAATCCGTCCTTCCGTGCGTCAGTCTGTCTGCCACCAGGCTGTATCTCATGAACCGCGATAGTTAGACAGTTGAAATTTTCACAGATGATGTATTTCTGTTGCCGCTATAACAACAAATAGTAAAAAAACAGAATAAAATAAATATTTAAGGGGGCTCCCATTCAACAGACATGATTTTTTTGCCGTTTTTATAGATAATGGTACGGTAAAAAAACAGAATAAAATAAACATTTAAGGGGGCTCCCATTCAACAGACATGATTTTTTTTCCCGTTTTTATAGATAATGGTACGGAACCCTTCGTGGGCGAATCTGACTCGCGCTTGACCGGTTTTTTTAAGTGTACAGACGCCAGCACATCAAGCTACTACTACCTGTCAAATTTCTTTAATAGATTTTAAACTTTATCGCCAAAGCATAAGGTTCAAAGGTGATTGGGAAAATTTGACGGTTTCAGGTAGCTTGATGTGCTGGCGTATGTACAGTACAGTCCTTTAACAGTTATTTTATACCTCTGAGTTTGTATCACTGTCAAAAAATCTCAGTGATCTTTATCCTCGTTTTAATAAGGTTGCTGTTGGGTTTCCTCTGTCAGAGGTAAAAGAAGCGTGAAAAGACTGTACATTAGATAACTGTCATGTGTATTCTTATAAAGACCACAGACTTTCAGCCAGTTAGTCACTATTTCCGCAGATTAACACAACCTACAATAAACAAACATTTTTATAAGGCGAACGGTTTTGCGGCTATTGCTGCATATTTCATTAGTATCTGCAGCAAATATTTACAATTGCAAAATGGGAATCATAATTTACTCATTACTATGAGCTATATGGTAAAACAATTCACATCATGAACATATCAGTGACAATCATTCATCAGTGATGTCATTATAATATTCAAGTCAAATTGAAAAAAATTTATCCATTTAAATATTTTATCGTCGACAAATTATGTCAACCGGTCGATTCTGTAAAAATCTCACCGTGAAATCATAAGTGAAGTGAGCACTTAATAGTGTTAATCCCCAGAGAAAAATAAAATATGGCAAGAACTTATGTGACAACCTAATAAATTACTGTACAGATTTTTTACATTTGTTTTGTTTTATGTATATCTGTAACTTTTGTTGGTGAATAAACAATTTTATTATTATTATTAAATGTATTCTTGGTCAATCCTTAGTATCAGGTGGGATGACACTGACAGCTCACTTCACCCAAGCATTCACGGTGAGATGGTTACAGAATCGGACGGCAGGTTTCCAATCAATCACAGACGCATCATTTGAACATGGTTTACCTGCAGCGCATTGTGATTAGCATAAACATGGTATAACCTTCCTATAATGTCCCACTGCTGGGACACAGGCCTCCTCTCTATGAGAGGGAGTGGGCCATAATCCACCACGCGGGCCCAGCGCGGGTTAGTGGATGTCACAATGTCTTCGAAGTTTTGGTTCTAAGACATGCCAGTCTCCTTACGACGTTTTCCTTCACCGTTTGGAGAGCAGTGGTGATAAATGAAATACACACAAAGTAAAACACCTGCCTGGGTTCGAACTCGCGAAATGTAACTCGTAAGTCGGGGCCAATACCTCTGGGTCACAACTGCTCTGCGAATTGTGACTGGTGCAGATGACACCGAAATATCTAGTCCTGAGTCATACAAAAACGTAAAAAAAGGATTGTGTGGTTTTTATGAAACCACGAAAAAGTGAAACTTTTTTTCACATTATAGACATTTAACTAAAAACACACATGAGTAATAGTCTATACACTACACGGTCAGCTGATGCGAACTATAGGCGCCGCCATATTGGCCTCGGCTGCTCTGACGAGCGCCTTTCACTTTATCCCTACTCCGCGGCCGACCGTCACGCGACATGCAACACACAGACGAAAAAGTTTGAGACGATGTAATAAAAGTTTCACTTTAATAAGTTGGGACTCGTCAGTATAGAATAGAATAGAATACTCTTTATTATGTACACCATATAAGTTACAGACATAAATATACACACAATGGGCGGTCTTATCGCTAAGAGCGATCTTTTAAAGACAACCTTTAAAAGATCGACAAGTATACAATCAACCAGTATCCCCGTAAACAGAGAGTTCCTAGGTAGGTTCAAAACATTAAAAAAAAAATCACAATGACGGACACTATAAGTGACTATCGGCTTCGTTAAGCGTCTTTTTACGTCCCGTTTATTATACAACGTGTAACGTTAAATGCGCAAAACCTGAAAATAGTTTGATCAGAATAACGAGCAGAATGAATTGAACCACTTTTTAATATAGGTCACATTTTTCAAAAAATGTTCATTAAAAACGTTGCCGTGTCTATTTATTAATAGGTCAAGCAAGCCAATGTCAGCGCGGCGCAGCGGCCCGGTGACGACTCCTCACTCGGTAAAGCGTCGTCGCAGACGCAAGAAACGATCAGAATGGCCAGTAAAACTAAAACAGCACATAAAACCTTTGCAATTTTTTTAATGACTTATTTTCTCTCTGAAATAGGTCAATTGAATTAAAAATCAGTTGGGGTGTCTGAGGTTTTGCGCATTTAACGTTACACGTTGTATACGCTAAGGTCTTTTTACAGAAAAAAAGGGATGAATTATTAATCTCTTAAATGAATATAATGATATATTATTTAGACAAATACATAATCACAATGCGAGAAGCACAGGACCGGTTTATGTGGCGACGCCGCTTAGAAAGTCTATGAGGGTGATGAGTAAACACAATTTAACAGAGAACGTTATTTCCTAGAAAACTTGCTACCTTTATAAAAAAAAGTAACAAAAAAAGTAGAACGGAAGCTTCGTTAAACACATTTTGAATTAACTTTCTTTTATTTTCGTGGAACGTATATGACGACTCGTAATTAGCAATGTTTAACGTACAAACAACTCACAGTAATTAACGTTTTACAATCAGAGGGCTTTTTGTGTTTTTCCTGTTCTCTTTTCAGCCTTTATTTATTTTAGCGACAAACGGAAATGGGAACACTCCTAGTTTTTTTTTTTTTTTTTTAATTTTGTGGAAGGAGGTTTTATGCCACTTAGTTAAGTATAAAGGTTTTATGTGGTGAATTCGCGCAACTACACATACATAAGCTCACGACTTCTTCCCATGGGGGTAGGCAGAAACTATAGAACGCCACCTGCCTCCTATCACAATCCTTTTGCTTCGTTTACGTTCATACATCAGACGCTCGATTCTGTAAAAATCTCACCGTGAAATCATAAGTGTAGTGAGCACTTAATAGTGTTAATCCCTACCATTAGGGAATGACAAAGCTAACTTCCCGCTCACTTCACCTAAGTTCTCACGGTGAGATTTTTACAGAATAGCACTGCTGCACTCTAATTGCGTGAAGGATATTGCTATTCCATTGCTTCATTTGTTCGAGAAATTTGTCTGCTCAACAACCCAAATAAAGCAATGAATGTTGTTCAACTGTCAAAATAACACAATTACCTCTCTGGTCATACTCGCACGCCGATTGCAAGTACTACGAGTACGCAACTTTCTGAAGACAGCTAATAATTTCACCATATGTCCTTCTAGGGAGTCCTCTCCGCGTTTCCAATCACATCTGCCTTGTGAATACCATCACCGTAACTATTAAACTTGAAAACCACACTTATTTCCTCATTCCTATTATCATCATCATTTATTTATTTTCAGATCATAAAATCTATTTTATTAGTATATTTACATACACAACTTTTAACACTAGTGTACACTAGTAGATTCGTAATAAACACACTCGTTTTACGTTTTTATTATACTTTACGCATATACATGTAATATTTAGTTAAGAGACAATATGAAATCATGATATCCATATAGACTACTCACTCAAAAGCTTTCCACATTTATAGTATGAATTTATGATTCATAACCCAGCAGACGGCAGCCGACGAAATGATCTCCATAAAACATTATTCCTATTTTTCCCAGATCCTTCAACTCTTCGAACATAAGATATAAATAAAGGTCTAGCTTTCCCATCTGAACTCATTAATCACTCAAAGTGCCTCTCACAGCTGTGCTGACTACTGACTTTAAGACAAATGCTTACATTTTTCTCAAGTGGTCATGCCGCCTTAGTACTTTAGCATTGTTTCCTGAACTACAACCATAATTAATTTTCTTCCTGTTTATTTCAAAGACCGCCTGATTTTTGTTTCGAAGTTGTTTGTTTGTATTGGTGTCGCAAGTTTTTCATTATTTTTTTCATAGCTTTAATTAGTTAACATTTCGTTGAACGTTTGATTTAAAGAAATATGTGTGCCTATTTTTTATCAATTGTAATTTTTATAACAGAGACAAAATAAAAAGCATCTTCGTATTCCAATCATCTGGCACCATTGTCCGTTTTTGTACAGTCGCCAGCACATCAAGCTACTACAATCTGTCAAATTTCTTTCATAGATTTTCAACCTTATCTGTATATTCTGTTCAAAGTTGATTGGGGTAGTTATGGGTAGCTTGGTGTGCTGGCGTCTGCAATACAAAAGGTAGGCTAGGACTAGTTAGTCCAGGTTTACATATCTACATTTACAGGCAAACGCGAACACAGGCAGGATTGCCCGTATCGCATGTTGTTCGGCTTGGACAACAAGCCTTATTTATGGCTCGCATGTGCTATCGTGTACCGAACAATCCAGCCGATTATTGTTTCTGAGTGCCTGGTATCTACTAATCCGTAACTGCTGCTATTAATTAACAAAATAGACAGCGGACGGACAAAAATTAAACCGTTTTTCTGAAAAAGAAAAAATGTTTTATATGTAAATTCTGTTCAAATAAAACAACAAAAAACTCACATAAACGGCCCAACACATGTTACAAAACCGTGAATTCATAATCCTTCCGCCGTGTTCGGATACTCTGAAGGTCAATGTACAGACGCCAGCACATCAAGCTACTACAATCTGTCAGATTTCTTTAATAGATTTTCAACTTTATCGCTAAAGCATAAGGTTCAAAGTTGATTGGGAAAATCTGACAGTTTCGGGTAGCTTGATGTGCTGGCGTCTGTACAAAGCTGAACCATAAAATATTTCAGAGTGTGTATCTGAACTTTTTTCGTCACAGACGTAATGAGAGAGCTACCCGCCTGGCATGCCGCTATCTCTCGCATTTCCCAACGGAAATGAAATCGGCGGCATTGCGCGGTAACGCACCCTTTCGGCGGTTAGCCGACGGGTGGTGAAAAAAAAAAAAAAAAAACAGAGGTTTGGGAATAAAAAGTTAGCCCACTGTTTAATGTTGGGATTGTATTTGACGTAAATACATTATTTGTTAACAAAACCTAAGTACTTTTTAATGGGTTTTGTTGACTTTGATGTATACAGGGTCAAATTCAATTAGCTAGCGAAACTCCGCAGACGTGATATACAACGTGTAACGTTAAATGCGCAAAACCTCAGACACCCCAACTGATTTTTAATTCAATTGACCTATTTCAGAGACAAAATAAGTCATTAAAAAAATTGTAAAGGTTTTATGTGCTGTTTTAGTTTTACTGGCCATTCTGATCGTTTCTTGCGTCTGTGACGACGCTTTACCGAGGGAGGAGTCGTCACCGGGCCGCTGCGCCGCGCTGACATTGGCTTGCTTGACCTAGTAATAAATAGACACGGAAACGTTTTTAATGAAGATTTTTTGAAAAATGTGACCTATATTAAAAAGTGCTTCAATTAATTCTGCTTATTATTCTGATCAAACTACTTTCAGGTTTTGCGCATTTAAAGTTACACGTTGTATAGGGTTAGTTTTCAAAGACCAGCCAAATTTAAGGACGTGGTACAGACCATCAAACTGAACAACTTTTTCCATGGGACCAATATCATAATCGAGAAAAATTTATCAACTGTCCCATAGAAAACTTCGATAACTACTCGACCTAAACTTATGGGACGGCTGAATTTTTATTCGCAAATACGATGTTGGTCCCATGGACAAAATTGTTCAGTTTGATGGTCTGTTCCCCACCCTTAAATTTGGCTGGTCTTTGAAAATTAACCCTGTATATCGATATCTAAACATAATCAAACAAAAAATAGATTAATTTGATGATTTTTTTTGGGTCATCAACGACGACTAAACTACTTGCGGGTAGTGGGTAAATAAAACAGATTTTCTCAACACATACTTCAAGTAACAACACAAATAACGGTCGTTGACCTTAAAATATTTTTATTTTGTCGTGTCTTATCTATCACGTCTATGGAGTTTCTGTAGCAAATTTAATTTGACCCTATACTGGATGATTTTTGTACAGTCTCCAAATTTTTACAGGGTGTTCTACCTATAATTATGAACAACTTCCACTATGGGACCAACACTGAAATCACGAAAAAAAAAATCAGCTGTTTAATACAAAAGTTCAAAACTTACTTCACTAAAATGTATGAAACAGCTGATTTTTTTTTCGTGATCTCAGAGTTGGTTCCATAGTGAAAGTTATTCATATTCATGGGTAGGACACCGTATAAAAATTTGGAGACGGTAAAACAAATCATTCAGTATACAGACAGCAAAACAAAAATAAAAACACACAAACAAACACACAAACAAACACAAACTAAAATATGACCAAATAAAAGTTATCTTCATTAATAGCTGCCTTGATCCACCCACGGCTGAGTGTCGGCCTCCTCCCTTCTGTGACATGCTGAAATGGTTAATGAATTCAATTGCTAAGTAACATACGAATCGGTTTAGAAGTACAACACACGCCTGTACCTCTACTACATGTATCCCTGGTAGTTGTGTGCATGTTAGCGGCACCACATATCGATACACATTACATGCAACAGTGCTTATCTAGGTAATAGTAGTTTAGCAGACGCGACGGCCAGTGAACCATCAACGTGTAACGTTTAGCGTTTACCAGGATATATATGGAAATCTAGGTCACCTATAAAGCTAGTTTTATGACTAATAAACGGGGATAAAAAATATTAAAAGTTTATTCTTAAATTGATGAGGTAGCGTCCTTTTAGTAATAAAAAATATGCGTGAAATGACAGGTAACATGTGGTATCGTGCACATTTAAATTAATACAAAACATTAATTAGTCAAATTACCCCCATCATTACCTACTGAATCACCTTGATACCGAGAATACATTGGAGGGGCTTGTGGCTAAGTAATAACAACCGCACGGGTCGATCGATCAGGTTAAGCTATGCTTGCCGCGTTTGGTCCGTGGATGGGTGACCATCTTCACATACCAAGACCCCTCCGTGCCTCGGAAAGCACGTTAAGCCGTTGGTCCCGGCTGTCATTCGTGGATCTTTGACAGCCTGAAAGTCTGACAACCAGTCGTACCAAGGGGTATCGTATTACCCAGTAACTGGGTTGCGGAGGTCAGATAGGCAGTCGCTCCATGTAAAATACTGGTATTCAGCTGCATCCGTTTAGACTGGAAGCCGACCCCAACATAGTTGGGAAAAGGCTAGGCAGATGATGATGGATACAGATAGGTACAGTTACTGCATTTTGCAAATAAATACTAATGAGGACTATTGAGAAACCACGACAGATACAAGTTACAAACATTGCATTGTAAGCGTTCCAAGTGCCTTCAACTTGTTCGTGTAAGTAAATAAAATTACGATGGCGTTACAGAAACATTTACTACTATTAATTATTTTAACTACTATAGTGAACTTCCATTGTGGAAATCGGCTTAACTTGCAAACTGTTTGGATGCCTTATGAAATCGTGTTCGGAGGGGATTGCATTGAACCTACATACTACTTTGCCTATAACGTCAAAAAACGTATAGTTAAGCTGCGGCTAATCAAGCAACGCCTTTTAAGTAAAAGGGCTTGTGTTAATTATTTATACCCCGTTATTAATTTCTAAGCATAACTAAAACACTTAAAAATTAATAATGACGTGTAAGCACTGACCTATGCATACTAGTATAATATAGGTCAGTGGATGTAAAGCATACGCCCCTTTATTCATTAAAGTTGCTAATAGTTCTGCATGTCGATTCTTTAAAAAACTCACCGTGAAAACTTGCGTCGAGTGAGCTGTCAGTGTAATCCCAGTGTTGCTAGGGATTGACCAAGGATACATTTACAATCATAATCGAGATTTTAATAAGAATTTTTATGCTAACTCTTTTTATCATTTTATATAATTTCAAACCTAGTATCTTAGTGGTCAAAACATTACTATTTTATGGGGTTTTAAAATAAAACAGCAAAACAAAAAGAAAAAAGAAAGAAACAACAACAACAGAATCAGAAACTTAAACAGAATCTCAATTTTTCTTTTTATCTAGACTATAGACCCGATTAACGACATTTCATGAATTGGCTGAAGTGATCACGCCACACAAACTACGTGGTATTAAATTCTATGGTCCGTCAGTCAGGCACCCACAAAATAGTAATGTTTACGATAAACGACACGATCTATTCTGACATAAAAAATGAAAATAATCAATTCTTGTATAGGTCTTATAGAGGTATATATATATCTTATCTTCTTTAAGAGGTCTTCGTTCCCAAATCGGAGAATTCTACGAACAAATTAATAGATCAAAAATCATGGTTAGTAGTTTAACTTACACACTCAAATAACTAGTCAATTAGCTAAAAAACTACTACAGACTTCTCTAGTTTGCCTATCTTACTTAAAAGTTCTAGAAAAAATATTTAAGCTGAATGCAATTATCTTCAGATGTCAGAAGCGACAGGATTCAAATTAGCGGATAATTTAACTGAAACTTATATTATTTCTGACTACGCCATCTATCATCATGAATTTGTTATTTATTACTCGTAGTTTGAATGACAGTTCAATTCCCAATCTGTTATATAAAATCCGCCCTCGCTATACCTTCGTATTCGCTAAGCGTTCTTTCTGATGCTTTTAGGGTTCCGTACCAAAATGTAAAAAGGAACACTTATTATGGTGCGACTCTGTCTGTCTGTCAGTCTGTCACAGCTGGATATCTCAAGAACTACTAATGCTATCAACTTGAAATTTGGAATAGTTTTAGATCACGTTTGCCCAACTATTTTGTAAATAAAAAGGAAATAATTTTTTTTTTTTTTTTTGCAACAGGGTCTGAAAGGGAGGGGTCTTAAAAATTGGAAGTAGGGCTACTAGGGCATGTGGGGTATCATATGAAAGAGTACTGTTTACACATTCTCAAACATATTTTTTTAGGCCGCATAGTATTCGACATTTGATGAAAAATTAAAAAAAAAAATACTATTTCCCCCTCTTATCTCCGAAGTTTGCATAGAGAAACATCTGAAATTATTCTGTGTGATAGAGCTTTATGTAAAGATTACAGGAAAAATAAAACGATGTCTCTAAACAGCACACATTTTGAGAGAAAAAAATGAAAATTTAATATTCATACAAATGGTACGGAACCCTCGGTGCGTAAGTCCGACTTGCTCTTGACCGGTTTTTTTTTCTATTTGCTCAGCTCCTAGGGATCGTAGCGTGATGTTAAATAACTTATAGCCTTCCTCAAGAGTAGGGCTAACAAATTCAAAAAGATTTTTCTAATCATACCGGTAGGTAGTTCCAGAAATTAACGTAGAGATGAAAAATCGTGTTTAATAGTATATCTTAAACAGTAAAATAACTATTCAATTTAGGCACTGAAAAATACTACTGATTTCTCCAGTTTTCCTATCAGTACCCTAATTGCGAAACACACTACACACACTGTGATTGACACAATCCGAATCATTTTGAAGGATGTTGCTAATCTATTGCCTCATTTATTCGAAAAATTTGTCTGCTCAACAACGTAAATGACGCAATGAATGTTGTTGAACTGTCAAAATGAAAGCCATGGCTACTGTTAGTGTGTGACGCAATACCCCCCCCCCCCCCCCTTTATGAAAACTTCTATTAAAAATAATTTAAAGTGAATGAAATTGCCTTCAGATGTCAAAAGCGCTAGGATTCAAAACTATTGGATAATTTATATAAAAGTTACATTATTTCTCACTATTCCATCTATCATCATGAATTTATTATTACTCGTACGCTAGTTTGAATGACAGTTCAATTCTCTATCTGTTGTATAAAATGAATTGGCACTGGAATATTCTGGAACTTGGCTTATTTATTTGTCGATTCTCACGAAGTTAATTAATTTGTGAATGTTATGCCGTAAAGTTAACAAAAAAGTAAATGTTGTTGTCGTCGCGCCTACAAATAAATGAACTTCGTGCGAGTCACCTATGGAAAAAAGTGATGATTCGCACCTTTCGGGCGAGTAAATTCGTGCGAAACGAATAATAAGACACAATAACAATTTTCCAGAGCCGGGAGTTGAACCCAGGATCCCACGGTCAGCAGTCGCGCTTGCAACCACGACCCCAACGGTACAGTACCATTCATTAAGTATAAAATACTGAAAACAAATCAAAACTTGAACCAATATTATTTCAGGGCAATATTTTTAACAATTGCCTTTAAAATAACAAAACAACCCTTTATACACTTCCTAGTTAGTTAAAAACAAAAGTAACAATTGAAAAATGAACTATCTGTGGCCCGGCTTGCTGTACCGCACATAAATTTTACGTCCGCAGCCACAGTTCTGTGTTCCATCTGTAACATTTTCCCGCTGCCGTAACGACCTGCCGTACTAGGGCATAATAACTCGATGGATACTCACTTTGAAATATGCCTTTGTCACGCATCTTTTTTTTTATACATACATATGAACTCACGCCTTCTTCCCATGGGGGTAGGCAGAATCTACACTCCGCCCCTAAGACGACCCACTGACGTACGATCCTTACATACATAATTTTTTTAATTAGTCTCTGACACTGTCCCACTTCTGAACAAAGAATAAAATAGCATAGAATACTCTTTATTATGTGCACCATATAAATTACAGACATAAATATAGAAATTTTACAAAGGGTTACACAATGGGCGGTCTTGTTCTTGATGGATTGAAAAGGGAAGGAGACAAATACTGTAGGTAGTCTGTGGTGTACCATTTACACGATACAGTGAATACAAACATAAAGTATATTATACTATAAAGGCCTCCCCCAAATCCTTCCAGGCATATTTTTCTAGAGCTACCTCGATCCAACCCTTGCGGTATGCGCCTAGCTCGTCTCACCACCTTTTCATGTATGAAAAAAAACTCATGCAGTGGCGATTAACAAGACAACTCGTTCATAGCGCTACGAAGTTAAGAATGGTAACTTGAAAATACTTTTTAATCTATCCTAACTTAATTACTAAGCAAAGAGCCCCCATTAATAATAACTTAATAATGATTATTTTATTAATTTAATAATAATTATTTAATTATTTTAATAATACTAATTAAGTATTTATTTTATTATTTTATTTTCATTATTAATAAAAAAAAAACCCACAAAAAAAGGGCAAAGGCCTCCCTACTCTCTTTCCACTTTTCTCTGTTTAAAGCTGCCAAGGACCAGTTCTTGTTGAAGGAATCCAGCTCATCCCACCATCTCCGTCTGATTTGTTTTTCTTTCTGGGGTCTTCGACCGCTGTTAGTGTATTTACTTGAAATATCAGTTTAAAAATTCAGTTTTATTTTTTGTGTAAACTTCACAAACGTGATTGGTCTCGATATCTAAAAACGATAAAACACATTTTCTCATCTCAACTTCAAGTAACAACACTACCAGCGGTCGTTGACCTCTAAGGCTACGGACACGAAGTCAGCGGGCGCGGGGCGGGGGCGACGGCGGCGCGGGGAGCGGCGCGTTTCAATGCATAGATTTATATGGAACTGGCCTTGAAGGCAGCGGCGCCGGGAGCGGCGTACGAACGATGCGCACCAGTCTAGCGGTGCCCGCGCGTGTGCATTAACGTAGTGTTGTGCATTTTATTTTTTGCTTTAAATTTAACGTTACGAAGAAATTTGTATCAAAAAATGTTGTCGTCGCTATTTAGACATTTCGTTCGCGAACAAAGACACATTTTTCATAAGAACACTACGCTGATCTAGCGCCGCGCGATCTGCCCGCTGGCTTCGAGACCGGGTCTGCGTTGCCGCGCCGCTCCCGCCCCGCAATCGCTGACTTCGAGACCGATGCCTAAGAAAAAACATCAAATCTTTTTTATTAATTTGACCCTGTATAAGTCACACAACGATGGGGGCCTCCACCATATGACACAGCTATTTATGCGAGATTGTCCACTTCCTGGGCAGCTTAGTCTATTAGTTATATCAAGAATCTGCGTTTCATACGTAACGCCAAGATTATATCTATGTATTTGCCGTGCGATTCTGTAACTATCTCACCGTGAAAGCTTGGGTGAAGTGAGCGTGGAGTGAGCTGCCATTCGCTAGGGAATAACACTATTAAGTGCTCACTTCACTTATGATTTCACGGTGAGATTTTAAAGAGTCGACCGGCTGTATCTATATAGATAGAATATGATTTATTGTACACTAAAATTAAAGACCACCATCATCATCTGCCTAGGCTTTTCCCAACTATGTTGGGGTCGGCTTCCAGTCTAACCGGATGTAGCTGAATAGCAGTATTTTACATGGAGCGACTGCCTATCTGACCTCCATAACCCAGTTACTGGGTAATACGATACCCCTAGTAAGACTGGTTGTCAGACTTTCGGGCTTGACGACCCGTAACGACTACCAAAGATCCACGAATGAGAGCCGGGACCAACGGCTTAACGTGCTTTCCGAGGCACGGAGGGGTCTTGGTATGTGAAGATGGTCACCCATCCACGGAACAACCGCGGCAAGCGTAGCTTAACCTGATCGATCGACCCGTGCGGCTGTTATTACTTAGCCACAAGCCCCTCTTGCCAAGACCACCAGACTAAAAGGCTTTTTTTTTTTCGGGGGGAAACCTTCAAAAGGCACCCGACCTCTGGGGAGGGTCGGGGAGTGTGGGAATTTTACCTCACTAAAACCACCCCGGTGATCACCATCAGCACATAGGGGTGGTCCCGGTACATCTTAAAAGACCTATTCCGGAACCCCCCCTGTGCAACGCCTGAAAGGCACATCCCTGGGGAGACTGTAAAGGGGCCTCCCCTGAGCCTCGCTATGCACGGCAGCACGTGACCACCGTGCTACCGTCTTCCATGGGGTCACTTGGTGGGCGGACAGAGTCCCTACTCTGTGCGCCCGCGACCCCAGAGGTCCACCTACCTTGGCTGGTAAGCGAGTTTCGGCGTATTAGGCGCCAAGGCGGTTGCCTCCCCGACGCCTCCTTCTCCGAGCAGGATCAGCCCTCTCCCGATCCCGCTCAGCGGCCTCCTTCTTGAGACTAAAAGTCCTAATACATAAAGACGATTTCTCGGACCCTGTCTGTCATGATGCGATGCCTAGCAATTAGGGTGAGGCTTATTACACTCGTACACTAGAAATCGCTTCCCGCCTTAGCTCACTCCCAGTCGTAAGTCGAACGTGGAAACATTTGCACGTCTAGCATTATGGCGCCGCCTTTATCTAAACGTCATACGTTTCCCTGTCATGTGTTTAGCTAAGTTTTAAAGTGCAAGAAACTATTTTACGTTGACTAAATAATTAACAATATAAGACTTTTTGTTATTTTGATCTTTAAGGTAGTAAACTAGGTATAAAATAATTAATTAATAATATTTTGTCATTATTTCAAAACTTCTAATGTTAAATATTGTTAAGAATTTTATTGTCCTACAATTACCGCAAAATGTGCTCATGCCGCCTGTGATACAGCAGAGTAATTTCGTAACACACTATCAGTAGCAATGGGTTTCATTTTGACAGTTCAACAACATTCATTGCGTTATCTACGTTGTTGAGCAGACACATTTTTCGAACATAGGTATGGAGCAATGGATTAGCAATATGCATCAAAATGATTCAAATTGAGAGCAATAGTGTGTTACGCAATTAGGGTGCAGGTTTATCCTAATACAGGCATCTAACATTATTATGTCTTTGTAAATCATTTTACCAATTTTAATATTGAATGAAACATTTATTTTTTATTTATTTTACTACACGATCGACAGCGCGGCATGGAAGCAGAGCTGAGGTCGTAACCACTCGGTCGCCCTGTTTAGGGACCCTCACTCCCTGTTTCTTATTACACTACGCTGTCCCTGCGGGGAGGGCCCGAGAAATCCTGTAATGTAATGGCCTTTAAGTTGTGAATCTGTAATGCAACAAAATTCAAATTAAAAGTGACGACATCGTGTAACGTGATCTTAACACTTACGGCTTTTAGCGCGATAATTATATACATGTATACTACATATTTATTTTCCGGGAAAACCAACATTCTGCAGCGTGTTTCTACGCTCAGTTGTCGACATTTATGACAGCAAAATAGCACGTCGAAAACCTTGGGTACTGTACTGTACATTTTCGGGAAATTTTAAGTGAGAATTGTATAATACTTGAAGTGAATGGGAAAACGTGGCAGTAACAAGTTATGGATGATTGCGAAGTGCTTTCTTCGTCTCATTGGCAGAATTCCGATCTATTTCTCGAATTCCAGGATATTATCGATTTCCGCATGTCATCAAACAGCGGGGTAATTGCGTACACACTAGCAGTAGCAATGTCTTTCATTTTGACAGTTCAACTACACTCATTGCGTTATTTACATTATTGGGCAGACAAATTGGTCAAACATTTGAAGCAATGGATTAGCAATATCCTTCAAAATCATTCAGATTGTAATTGACCGTATGTTATGCAATTAGGTTGCAGGTCTTTTTTAAGTTTGACTTCTACTTGCAAAGGGCAGTGTAAAGAAAGAAGCAGACTCATACTCATTTTGCAAAAAATCACATAGCGACAACCAAGTCTCATTCATATCGAGTTTTCCCCGAGTTTCCACATTAGTAACCCAACTGAATCTATGTCGAGTGGGCACCACTCCTGCCGTTCCCCGCTCTCGAGCAGCGATACTATTTGAATGGCCGACCAAAGAGCGCGCAGCTTTGTTCCCGCGTTTTTTGCAACCGTTATATTTTTTTGAATTTTGAGATCGTAGAACAGGGATGGTTTGTAATTTTAAAGTTTTTTTTTTTTTGGTGACTTTCTCCAAGAGCTCTGCAGCTTGACATTTCATCCTGGCGAATTTATATTTTTAATGGTCAAACCGACGTTTGTTTAAAAAAAAAAAAAAAAACGGTCAGGCGCTGGAGGTATACGAGTATTACCCAGAAAACAGTAAGATGATAAACAAACGTTTAGGTATACTTTTCTCCGAAAATTTAAATTCCGGTGTTACTTATTTATTCGTTACCTACTGCTACATTGATTCTAGAAGTACCTAAATGTAAACACTAAACAGAGATAAGTAGGTATCAACAATGCATTAACAAGTTTTACCTACTTCTGCAAAATATCTTTTATATTACGTACATGAATACAACATAATAATATTGCATTCCTTTAACATAAATGTAACTCCACGTGTTTCAACAAATAATTCAAAACCGTTTCGGAACCACACAAAAATAAATTAAAAGTTGCTCCGTACACCCTGCTAAGTAAATGCAGAGGGTAGTTTCGTCCGCCCGTCCGGCTGTCCGACCGTCCGCCCGTCCGGACGGCACCGGACATTGCTCCCGGTGGCCTACTACGAGCTAAAATACAGCACTCCGACACTACAGCAGGAAATTGCACTTTTGCAATAACTCCACTGTCTATGGGAGAAGATCTTTAGACGATACTCTAGATTTAGGATTTCACTTGTTGGGGAAACAGTTTTATGTTGAACAAAATAAGTTTTTGTTAAACATTATTCCTAATAGTAGAGATTTCAGATTTTTGAAGAATAGACCTCATAAACGGACTCGAACTTGGAACTCCTATCAGTTTTCACAATAAATAACACGTAGGAGCTTTTACTTATTGTTAAATTATGAGATGATAGAGTTAGTTTACACCTGTGCGTGTAGGAGAATAATAACAAGAAAATGGAAAGGCTGGGAGGGAAAACCATGACTTTATTTACTTCTTACACCACAGATTGCCATGCGTCAAAGTGTGAAGATAATATAAAGGATCCAACAAATTATAGTTTCTACGCCACCTAACCAATAATAAAAATAGTTAGTTTAAAATATGACTTTGAGGTGTAACAAACATTATCTATTCTAGCACATATGTACCAGGATAACATAAGCTCACAACACATTACGAAGCCCTAAGCCCTTAGAAATGGAAACAATAGGGTATTACACTGCCTCACTGTTTATTGTTGTTTCCGCGCTATTTTCATAATATTCTCGGAGCAGAGTTTCATCGCCGACGTTATTTGAAGTTTAATTCTCTAAGAAAATATAGGAATATTCTTTCTCTTCTACACAACAAAATTCAAAGTTTTTCTGATTTTGTCGTGTTGGTCGCTTATGGGAAGGAAACTTGTTCAACCCTTTTTCTAGCGTATATGAAATTCTCATCACGTGTCTACATGAAGTTTAGCGAGGGCCAAGAATGTCTTCCGTGTAAGTCTACTATAGACAGTAAATAAATGATGTTTAAGGATGGCTTCGCTGCAAGGTCTTAAAAGTAAATAGTCATGGGACAGGATGCATAAGGATGGACAATGGAGTGCGTAGTCAGCATATCGTTTGTAAAACGTATTATCTGTTTGTTATGTCAAGATTTATAAACATTTTTATAAGCATGAAGTTTCCACTGATTGTATTGTCAAATCTGTCATAGTTACTGAGGTAAGAGTCCTGTGACCAATAGACAGGCAGATATCACTACGTAACACACTATCAATTAGAATCTGAATCATTTTGAAGGATATTGCTAATCCATTACTTCATATGTTCGAAAAATTTGTCCGCTCAACAACGTAAGTAACGCAATGAATGTTGTTGAACTGTCAAAATGAAAACCATTTCTACTGCTAGTGTATTAAGTAATAATTACCCCGCTGGTTTGCTTAGGTCATAAGATTGATTTGTTGTGCAAACGTAAGATTGACAATATATCGGAGAAGACGCAACATCTGTTTCCTTAGGAAACAATAAGTAGTTTAAATTCTTCGCAAAGCATATCGTGAGGCATGATCAAGACCCATTTCCGAGTAAACTCTTAACCCAACCGTGCTTGTTGAAGAACCAATCCACATAATTAGGAGTATAGTTAGTTAGCACAAATTCAATACGAGTAGGGTAGATTGTGGATTATTAGATAACAATTCATTCAGTGACTACTAGGGAGGGATATATAGTTTGACAAGAGCTTCGCTGGTTAGGACAGGGATACTAATTCGGAGAGAAGTTTATTTGCGTACCAACATAAACTTTACTTTGATTTCGGCAATACTCCATCGTTATTGATATTGTGCGGATTGTGAGGACTTCATCTACAATCTACCCAATCATTTCATCAGGACTTCAGGTTTGTAAATCTTGAAATTTGACCATCGCTTCGTCGCAGCGCTTTAAGATAGAAAAAATAAAACAAAATCATTGGTCAGTTAATGTAAAGATATTATAAACTGAAGACTCTTTTCTGTCTGGGACCACGATGTTCTTCTAAACTACGCAACTGGTTTTTATGCAATTTACACCATCACTTAAAGAATTTTTTCCGAAAGGTTTATTAAACATACGTAATATAACATTTATTATAATATAATATTTACGTAATATAAACTTATATATAAGAACTTCATGTTTTGTCAAGTCGTAAAAACCGCTCGAAGCAGGGGCGCTACTTTAGTATTATTCAGTGTATATTTTTATCGTATTATTAAATAATCATTATCTCCCTAACCTTTTCCCAAACTATGGTCGGCTTCCAATCTAACCGGATACAGCTGAATTCCAGTATTTTACATGGAGCGACTGCCTATCTGATCTCTACAACCCAGTTACTGGGAAATACGATACCCCTTGGTAAGACTGGTTGTCAGACTTTCGGGCTACTGACGACCCGTAACGACTGTCAAAGATCCACGAATGACAGCCGGTACTTACCAACGGCTTAAAGTGCTTTCCGATGCACGGAGGGATCTTGGTATGTGAATATGGTCACCCATCCACGGACCAAACGCGGCAAGCGTAGCTTAAACTGATCGGTCGACCCGTGCGGCTGTTATTACTTAGCCACAAGACCCTCGTATTATTAAATAATAATAATGAAAATAAATTTCTAAAAAGAATGTATTCAAAACAAAAAAAAAACATTTTAGAGCCCAAAATTATTCCAGATCGACATAAAAAACAAGTACTTCAAATCCTGGTTCGCGGAGACCGAATGGCCGTCGCTACTACTAAAATATATATTCAGTCGTATCTAGCAGCTAGACTAGAAACCAATTCCACTGTAGGTTCAAAAAGGCCAGAAGGATATTCAACTCTCTAACTAAAGCCATAAATATTAAACACCGTATCGCTGTGGTGGAGTCCGAAATACGCTGAGTCGATTTATAATCGAATATTGATTTCGTGCAGCCATATTTTGTTAGGGACGCGATCACTTTCCTATTTTATTTTGCTATATTTAATATACAGATTACACAAAATGTTTATAATTTCGCCGTTAATTAATTGTTAATCTTTTATTTATCTGCCACATCTCGATTATACTTCTATTTTTTTGTTTAAACTCTTCATCATTTTGAAGACACACTTTGTGTTTCTCCGCTCCTGGTACTGGAGTAAAGAAAAACTACTTATTTTCAACTTTACATTTGACATGAAGATTTATTTTTAACCCTCGCAATGCCTTGACCCAAAAAGTTCGAAATGAATAAATAACCGTTCATCGATTTTCATTCGTTCATTTCAGTTCGGCCCATCACATGTGCCTCCTAAAAGGTTGATTCTACGGAAGACTGGCTGGATATATGATATACGTTCATTTAGTTCACCTGTATGCAGGGCAAGGCAGCTTAAGGGCAGTTTATCGCGAGTTTGAAGGCTTACATTTATTATTGTGTTAATCTTCGATATTTGTCATAACTAATAAAATAGTTTCACACACATCCCTCCCTACGCATCCTCGCTCATTTCTGGTGGAAACGCAGCCTAAAGCTTCATATTTCACAAACGGATCCCTAAATCGAAAAATTGTTTTCACAAACCCGCAACATTTTTGGAAAGACGTATCCAACGATATCCCACAACGACAAAAAAAAACATCTCCACTTTACGTGTACAAAAGGTACCCTAAAAAATATTTTATTTTCCACTTTGTCGGCGTGATCAATATTTATATCGATGCTAAATTATAGGTTTCTAGTACTAAGAGTCTCTGACTTAAGCTGCGGACGGACGGACGGACATGGCGAAACTATAAGTGTTCCTTGATGACTATGGAACCCTAAAAAGTGCATTGAACACATACTTCATACAAATGCTAATAAAATATGAATTTGTAGGCTTCATTTAAATACAGCTTTCTCAGTAAGAATTCACTTTGACTGCAAAATTCAAGTAGAAAATATTTTTAAAACGCCGCCAATCGCATGCATGACCCACCCTCCCAAACGCGACCATCGAATACTTTATTTATTTTTATTTCCTTCAAGAAATATTATTGAAGATCACACAGTCACAATATTGGTACTAGGAGAGCATATTCCCGAACCGCTTTAAAATATAAACAGGCCAACTTTAGCATGTTAAAGCCAGCATGATATGTTTTGTACGTGCAGCCCAAACTCCGCGATAGTTTCTTAGACAAGGTTAAGTTGGATTGTGGTTGATACCGATATCCGATATGAGGTATTTTAGTATCAATACGCGACAACTCCATATTTGTTCGAAATGGAATCGAAATGATGAACTTCAACTGAATATTTAAGTTTCGAACTCAAGGCAAGGAAATGACGCCGAACTGAAGTTTGCCTTCATTTGTTTTTCTTTTAGAACAATCTGAAAGCCAATTCTCGTAATTAAAAACGTTCAAAATCTAGTCGCAGTCTCACTTCGGCGACAAACAAACACTGGTCATAAATGTATGTAAAATTGAAGTATTTTTGACTGATTGAGACTAAGATTAGACTGTGAACGTTCTTAAAAATATGGAAGTTGGCCCCTCAGCTGTCATCTTAGGCAGAATATTCATTTGTTTCTTTTGGCTGCCTGTATTGCACAGATGAAGATTATAAACCACTGGAATAAGGCAGCTCTTCCTCTCAAAGTCCAAAACGCAACAAAACCTACCAAAACCCACCTAAATTATAAAGATTTTACCTCCAAAGGTATTCGTCCGAATTCAATACGTGTTAAGAATTCTCAATTCATAGTGCTAAATTATTTATTCACTTGTCAAACTTCGTTCTTTCCCGCCCTCATCAAATGGATCAGATGGAAAATTAAATGCGCAACGTATAAAGCCTTATTTTTTTTTAATAACATCCTGTTTGTCGAAGGACATTGATTGATCGCGCGGATGGATTCTTTATAATCGGTCATGGTGAAACGATTCCATTTTTGAATTGTCGTCGTAAAGAATCTTTTGAACGGTTTTTTTCTTTTCATTACTTTCCACAGAGTAAATATTTACGTAACGTTTTGTGTTATTTAACGTTTGGCTACGATTAGATAAGAAATAGCACTTTTATTATTAGAATTTTTCCAAAAGTAGCACAATCGTTTCGTTTTTTTGTTGTTTTTATTACTATTAGGTTGTCTCATAAATTATTGCCAGTTAAGAGACAAATTATTATTAATATTTTTTATTAATAAAACATACATTTAATCAATTATATAGTCTCCCTCGTTATCAACAACAGTCAGTCATCTACTGGGCAAAATTTGAATATCCTTCTCCCAAAATGAGGCAGGCTGGGACTCGAAAAAATGTTCAAATTCAATTTTAATACTTCCAGAATTTTCGAATTTTTTTCCTAGTAAATGAAATTTAAGAGCTCAAAATAAATGAAAGTCTGAAGGCGCAAGATCCGGGCTATACGGTGGATGTGGAATAGTCAGCCATCCTAGTTCCTCCAGCTGTTTATGTGTTAACTTGGCGCAATGAGGTCGTGCGTTGTCATGCAAAAGTTGGACTCCAAGTCGTTTTGGCCGCTTAATTTTTAACATCTCTGCTAGTTTGCGAAGCTGCTGCGTATACAGATTGGCGTTAATAGTCTGATGAGATTCGAGGAGTTCCCAGAAAATCATTCCTTGCCAATCCCAGAAAACAGACAGCATAATCTTACGACCGTGTTCATTAAGTTTAGGCTGGGCTGGTGGGTTTTCCCCGCGAGGAATCCAATAGGCATGACACGTGTTAGCTTCATAATGTATCCAGCTCTCGTCACATGTAATAATGTCCTTGAGAAAGTCTCGTCTGTGCGGACGAAGTAACAAACTTTGACAAATGGCCACACGAACGGCCCGGTCATGGTCCGTTAACGCATGAGGTGTCCAACGTGACATCACTTTGCGATATCCCATCGATTTGAGATAACGATCTATAGTCGTGTGGGATTGTCCAAGCGCCTTCTCTAAATCGCGCGTACTATAGTCTGGATGTAGCTCAAGTTCGTGACGCAAAGCATCTTCATCATAGCTGGTGGGTCGGCCTGGGCGAGGTTGATCTTCGCAGCTTATATCACCGGTGTCAAAACGCTTGTACCAGAAACGAACAGTCCGATCGCTAGTAGTACCCGGTCCAAATGCAGTGCTAATCTTTTTAGCCGTTTCTGTTGAAGAGACTTTAAGTCGATGCTCATATAGCATAATAGCTCGCAGTTGACGCCGATCCATTTTCACCAAAGACTAATTATTGCGTTGCGTCCGCGCCTATTTATACCCTCACCATAAAAGATGCTCATCCTTACTAAAAAGATCTAGAACTTCCTTTAATTCACTTTAGTTTAAATACGAGAAAATTCGACAAAAATATAATATGGCAAGAACTTATGAGACAACCTAATAGTTTATTTATTTATAGTATGTATAGTATGTATAAAAATATGTATTAGGTATGTCGAAATTCTTTGTACTCGCCGTCAGTTGTCCCGAAAGATTCATTAGAAAACAGCGTCTGGCATTAATACTGGAATTGACCTGTTTGCCGCAGCCGTTAGGCACACATTATTGTAGTTAAAAAAATATTTTAAAAAAATTATTTCGGTCTTTGTATTTTGAGTTCCATGAACCGTGTCCAAATAAAAATTATTCTTTCTTTCACATCTTGTAGGATAATGATTGCTCAAACGCGACTATATCCAATACTAAAATACTTTTCGTTGAGCTAAAGTGTGTTCACAGCTTAGTTGTCTTTTCTTTCGCACGTTCGTCAATTCCGTCTCTGGTAAACTGCCTACGCCTGGATCAACGCTAGTGCGATATCATCGTAAAGGAAAACAAACGAACTAATGGGATGGCGCAGGGATCCATCACGCTTGGACCGATTGTATCCCGACAGTACATACGGACAATGTTCCAATTCCAATATTTAGCTTGACACGTTATTGTACCGCGCTATGTTATTTGCACATGTAGTTGGTCCCTTCTGGCAGTTGTTGTATGAAGGTTGACGACACCCTCGATAGAACAGAGGTTCTATCCAGGGTATCGTCAACCTTTTTTTTTTGGCAGATGAAGAGTCATCTGCCTAGCACTTTCCCAACTATGTTAGGGTTGGCTTCCAGTCTATCCAGATGCAGCTGAATACCAGTATTTTACATAGAGCGACTGCCTATTGACCTCCACAACCCAGTTACTGGGTAATACGACACCCCCCTTGGGAAGACTGGTTAAAGATTCACGAATGACAGCCGGGACTAACAATTTAACGAGCTTTCCAAATCACGTAGGGGTCTTGGTATGTAAAGATGGTCACCCATTCACGGAGCAACCGCGGCAAGCGTTAACCTGCTTGATCGACCCGTGCAACTGTTATTACTTAGTTACAAGCCCCTCGATAGAACCTAAAGAGACTAAAAATATTTATTTATTATTTATTTATTAAAACTTTATGCACAAGTAAAAAAAAAGTACTGTACAAAGGCGGACTTAATGCCTGAGGCATTTTCTACCAGTCAACGTTAGGGTGATGCAGAGACAAAATATGGTAGGTGCAACATACGGGATAAACAGCTAGGAAATGACTATAATCTAAAAAACTAATCTATAATCTACTTGGTGGTAAGAATATAGAAGTTGGTAGAATGCCCGAACAAACAGTTCCAAAAAGCGAAACTTACGAATAACTCATAACCAAGTTAACTAGATGGCACAACTGAATGAATAACCCCATGTAACTCAATATTTCAATGAATAAACGATAGAAAATCAACTTACTCAGGGCCTTTACAAACAAAATACTTTGTTATGGAGTTCGTTAGAATTGTTTAACGTCACTGCGCCGTAAACCGGCCGTCATCAGAACTTCGCGGAGGAAACTCCATTAGAAGTTGACTCGCTCACACACACGCTCTATGTAGTCTTTGGCATTCTTTGTAATACGGAGTTGACGCGTTAGTGTATTATTCACTTTACTTAAACAGGGTGACAGGAACTGCGTAACCTGTTACCATGGGTTCTTCAGTACATGATTCCAGACCCGCTAGGGTTGAAATTTGTGGTCGGTTATTAAAAAAAATTGCTGTTGCATACATTTTGACCAAGTAGGTCAAAATTCTATAGGCCCACGCGCTCAAAATCCTGACTTTTCTATGAAACTACAGTTTACAGGGTTACGTACCAAAATGGTAAAAAGGAACCCTTGTAGTGCGACTCAGTCTGTCTGTCTATCCGTCCGTCTGTCACAGCTGGATATCTGAGGAACTAATGCTATCAACTTGAAAGGAATAGTTTTAGATGACGTTTGCCCAACGATTATGCAAATAAGAAAGAAATATTTTTTTTTTTTTTGCAACAGGGACTCAAAGGAGTCTTAAAAATTCGAAGTGGTGCTACTAGGGCATGAGGGGTATCATATGAAAGAACGCTGTTTGCACATTCTCAAACATTTTTCGACTTTTGATGAAAAATGTAAAAGAAAATACCGTCCGTCTCAACCAATCTCCGAAGTTTGAAAAAAAAAAAATCCAGGAAAAATAAAACTATGTCTCGAAATAGCACGTTTTCAGAAATCATTAAGAAAATTTACATTAGTTCCTCTATCGATCAAGAGATGGCGCTGACCTAAAACTACAATATTCTACACCGCAATGTTAAAATTCTCTTTCCAATATAGGCCTCGGCTCGCCGATGAAAATTTTATATATGATGGTACGGAACCCTCGGTACGGGGCTCCATCTCGCTCCGAAGCGGTTTTATTTTTTTACAACCATTGATATATTTCTACGCTAGGGTTTCTAGAATCATGTTCTGAATTCATGGTTACAGCTTGCGCGTCATCTCTTTTCCACCCTGTATATGAAATAAGCACTTTTCCACAGCTTTTTCTATAGGTGCTAAATTGTTTGAATCGCAGAGCCCATTAGAGTGAAGTTGCTACTAGCTGTTACATTATAGGATGTAGACGATGATGAACTAAACAACATCTCAGGCGCTGCTGTGATAGCAACATTTCAATTGAAATTGAAATTGTTTATTGAAATAATTGATTTACATAAATATTTACAAAATAGGGCCTTACACTAGAGGTAGGTAAGAAATAATTGGATTCTACCTGAACTAGGAATAAACCTGTATCTCAGGTATCTCACTCAAGTGCTTATACATAAGTATTATCTATAATTCCTACAAATAGTAAATAATTTATTTAATTTAATTGAGCGAAATACTACTACTACTGCAATTTTTTTGCTGCATCATCGTAAGTTTTTGCAAGCATATTCTATTAATTATTCTATAATTGTAAATTCAGTCAGGAAAAAAGAGTTCAAATAATAAATATATTGTTATTTATGCGACGAAACTAGCTTGGAGATGATCTCTGCAAATACCAACAAACGATACCAAAATCAAAATCAAAAGTCATTTATTCAAACTAGGCTGAGAATCAGCACTTTTCGAACGTCAAAATTACAAAAGACAGTCCCACAAAACGCCCGCCCTTCACCCTACCATACCCCTTGGTTACGCCTAGTTTTTTCAATACCGCAGGTTCCACCTGTCCACCTCGCTGTATTTATCGCAACTTATTTGACGTCACTCAGCGTCTTCTACTTCTTTCATACATCAAACACAATCTACATCATTTTGAGGGATATTTCTAATATATTTCTTCTTAATTTCGAAAGAAAAATCTGCTCAACAACGTAAAAAACGCAATGAATGTTGTTGAACTGTAAAAATGAAAGCCATTGCTACTGTTAGTGTATGACGCAATTCCTCCATAGGACATAATTTTCCCAACCTATCTAAGCCCCCTGCTTAGTTTGGGGGTCTACGGTTAAACCAAAGATACCTTTCCTTTTTGCCAATAAAACTTTTTTTTGTATTTTGTTTTTAACTGACTTCAAAAAGGAGGAGGTTATCAATTCGGATGTTTCTATTTTTTTTTTATGTATTTTCGGGCATAACTCCGTCATATACGGACGGATTTGCAAAATTCTTTTTTTGTTCGATAGAGGTTTATTCCAAAATGGTCCCATTTAAATTTCGTAAAGATCTTGTGATGAGTTTCGGAGACCGATAACGGAACTCTTCAATAAATACCAGTAAAACAACCGCGATTGCTACTATCGCATATGTATGCATTGTTTACGCAAACGCACAACATAACATCACGTCTGTACCCTATAAACGCAGATGTGTTCTGTATACCACCGTACACCCTCATTTCTGTAAGTTGTTATTGGGGTAACTCTAATCTTGCAAGTAAATTCCGGCATAACTTAGGTATAACTAAAAAGTGCAAAATAAAAACTATTTTATAAAAAAAACGACCGACTTTCAAAAAAAACACTACAAATGAAAAATAACTTTATTTTTCACTTTGTAGTATTTTTTTAGGAAGTTGGTTGTTTTTTTTTATTAAAAAGGTTTATTGTATTTCCATCGGTCTGCCACTCCATACCAAAAATAAAACCAAGTAATCTTTTAAGTGAAAAATCAAACATAAGTGTGTAAGTTATTATTGATGTAATGATGTAGTATTGATGTAGTATTGATGTATTACCCTATTATTGATGTTTTGCATTCCCATCGGTCTGCCTTCCCAAAAATAAATCCAAGTATTCTTTTACGTCAAAACTCAAACATAAGAGTGTAAGTTACCTTATTAATGATGTATTCCAACTTTTTGTTAGCTCGCTACTTAACATACCTTCGAGAAGAAGCGATTTGTTTACTGACAGGACTGAAGTTTGTTATTCACCATGTTTGTTACCTTGCTAACTTGGTTTTACTTTAATAATTATGATAGCTTTCATTTTGAATAGATGGATATTTGGTGTCATCATAATCAATATGTATTATAAAAGAAAGTGTACAATGTGCGTGCCGCTAAAACTGAAATGAGTACCGGTACGATCAAGGGAGTTATATGGTGTGCCCTCTATCTCCTGTCCATGAAGAAGGTTCCCGTTTTTACCTAAAGGGCATGCTTTTGAAGATATAAAGGCTGGAAATTTCGCCCTCCAGAAATTTCTAGAACAGTCCAGAACATTCGGAAATATTCGAAAGAATTCCACAACATTCCAGAACATTCTGGAATTTTGTGGAATGTTCCTGAGCGAAGCCGAGTACCCCAGCTAGTACATAATATTACTAACCTATAATTTACTGTGTCACAGGCAAGTAACGAGTAGGAAGTATTTATTTTTATAGATTCTTTTTACAATAAAATTCGTTCTAAACGTAGGTTTTGATTCCCTTGCGAGTTTCAAAATAATTATGCGCGGCATCAACGGAACATAAACGCATGTATCTTTTGATTGCTTTGACTTAGAAATTTGATTTTTTCATTGCTTCGAGACATTGCAGCCCTGAGTATTTGATATTAATTTCACTTGAAAAAGGGTCACACAGAGACCGACAGACGGACAACGAAATGATCTTATAAGGGTTCCGTTTTTCCTTTTGAAGTATGGCACCCCAAAAACACTTCCTCTCTCCTTAAATAATATCATCATTATATTTTCTTTACTCTGTTGCTCCTGTTTCATGATCACTATTCCATAAATTTATATAGATTAGTATATGCTTTGTGTATGTATTTATTGTATTATGTAAATGTCACACCACATAATACATACAGTATTGTCTCCTTCCCCTTTTTAATCCCTCCAAAAGTTATCTCTTAGCGATAAGACCGCCCATTGTGTCACCCTTTGTAAAATTTCTATATTTATGTCTGTACATTTACATATATGGTGTACGAGTATAGAGTATTCTATTCTAAATATGGCATACAAGTGGTCATAATCACAGACATATAGGATAATAGATACATGCTAAGTAATAACAGCCGCACGGGTCGATCGATCAGGTTAAGCTATGCTTGCCGCGGTAGGTCCGTGGATGGGTGACCATTTTCACATACCAAGACCCCTCCGTGCCTCAGAAAGCACGTTAAGCCGTGGGTCCCGGCTGTCATTCGTGGATCTTTGACAGTCGTTACGGGTCGTCAGTAGCACGAAAGTCTGACAACCAGTCTTACCAAGAGGTATCGTATTACCCAGTAACTGGGTTGTGGAGGTCAGATAGGCAGTCGCTCCATGTAAAATACGGGTATTCAGGTGCACCCGGTTAGACTTTCTAGTCTAATCGGCTGCCGACCCCAAAATGGTTTTAAAAAGGCTAGGCAGATGATGATGATACTTACCATCATTTCAGCTGAAAGACGTCCCCCTGCTGGATACACGTCTCCCCAATGATTGCCATAATTATACCTGCACACCATAACCAACAGGTGCTCAAGAATTACATTAAAGGCACTAAACCAGTGTGTAGTAGTTGAATAGGCTTACCAGCAAACTCCCGTCCACTGCCCCGCGGTCCTAGGGCTCGGCGACGCCCTGCCAGGGTCGCGGGTTGTTCGAAAGAGTTACCGTGGCCCTTGGTACAGGCAACTGAAGGAACGCGGGTGGGCTTTAGTCAGTAAAAGTCTAAGACCCACTCCGCCCAGAGCGGGAGAAGTTATTTGATAATTTCCCAAAAAAAAAGGCCTCGGCGACGCGTCCAGTCGTCCTGACTCCTGCTAAACTTCACTACACATTTTTTCCACAGGCGTTGGTTAATCTTACTGTTCGTATCTTGAGGGGGTTGTAGCACAAATCACAGAAGTACCATTTCTTAAAACTATCCAGAAGGTGAAAAACTATCCAAAAATCGCTAATATTGAACGCAGCAGGTAATATTTACCTTAAAGAGAACGATACGTAACAACTTAACCACCAGTATTCATTATAAGTTTAGTGAACCTAACTATATAATAGGTGCTCTATGTATGTACAAGTACCTAAAAAATAACTATTCTATTAATTTTCAACAAAATATTGCACAAATATTGTATTGATTTTCAACTTTATCGCTGAAGGATAAGGTTCAAAGTTGATTGGAAAATTTTGACAGTTTCGGGTAGCTTGATGTGCTGGTGTCTGTACAGACAAGGAGTATCAGAAAGGTGTGGTCAAATTCAAGGGTACGACCATGAAACTGAACCACTTTCTTCATGGGACCAATATCGTAATCGCGAAAAAATTATCAACTGTCCCATACAAAACTTCAATACCTATCCGACCCAAATGTATGGACGGCTGAATATTTTATCGCGATTTGTATGTTGGTTCCATGAAGTAACTTGCTCAGTTTGATGGTCTGTACCACACCCTTAAAGGGTTTCGAACCTTTGTGGCATATCCGACCCGCCGCCATTTTGGTTTTTTTTTTTCTAAGCTTTCGCGCACGATAATGTAGTACCTATGGGTATATATGGGTGTTAGGTCAAGATTATTATATTATTTGTGATTCTTTCTGTGAGTGTTACTTATACAAACAAAAACCGTCAAGTGATATAGTACCCTACAGTGTCACAAT
This sequence comes from Eremobia ochroleuca, assembly GCA_949629135.1. Classification (NCBI taxonomy): domain Eukaryota; kingdom Metazoa; phylum Arthropoda; class Insecta; order Lepidoptera; family Noctuidae; genus Eremobia; species Eremobia ochroleuca. The sequence continues at coordinate 3,347,943 of OX451404.1, read as the reverse complement.
CCCGATATATTTGTATAGATCGCCATATGAGAACTATGAAAATCATTTATAAGTGTGTATATATTCATCATGCGCGGAAGCTTTAAAAAAATGACAAAATGGCGGCGGACCGGATATACCACCAAGGTTCGAACCCCTTTGGAGCACATTAAAAGAACACCTATTGATGAATTAAATATGACATAGTTGAATTCGCGTGGAGAAGGTTCCGTACGATGGTACGGAACCCTCTCCACGCGAGTTCAACTTAGCAGTGGACCGGTTTTCGATGAATTTTGACTGCCTGAGTGTCTTAGCTCCCAAAAATGTACGAACCCCTTTGACCACAGCTTTCTGATTCACCTTGTATGTAAAAGTACATACATAGTACCTATTGACCTACTTAGAGTACCTATTGTACCTAAGCAAGTTATACATATAAGAAAAGGTAGCTAAGTGGCACGTGAGAAGACATTTACGTGACGTATACGTTAATGTTCTTATGAAGTTTCATTTATGAAGGTAAACGGGACCGTACTTCTAGACTAAATTACAGACCGAAAGTTTTAGGTCTGCAGGGTAATACACTATCAGTAGCAATGGGTTTAATTTTGACAGTTCAACGACATTCATTGCGTTATTTACGTTGTTGAGCAGACACATTTTTCGAACATAAGGAGTAATGGATTAGCAATATGCTATAAAATGATTCAATTTGAGAGTAATAGTATGTTACGCAATTAGGATGCCGTTCTACCTAGTCCTTACCTAGCTTATAAAGGTCGAGATCTTGATCTTGAAGATCTAGTTATCATAGAACTGTGAATACGGGGTTGAAGTTTGTGTTGTTATTTATAATACAATGTTATTGGTTGGTTTATTTTGGATGTGAAGGCTATTGTAGCCGAATACAATGGAAGGTTTACGAAAAACTAAGAATGAAAGGTCCCACTTTCTTGGAAAAGGTTTTGATTGGTTACGTACCCAATTTTTACTGTAGGCATCTTTGAGAGAGCTTTTCATAACATCATATATTTATTTATTTTATTATTAATGTACACACAGTAAAATACATATGGATATGACATTATTATAATTTGAGTAAAAAGGTACTGCTTATTTCTTAAGAAATTTCTTCCAGCAGACCTGTGAAAGGAGAAATAAAAAAGAAATGTAGACAATAGTGCGTCAGAACATGAAGAGAAAAATATGAATGTGTGGAGTCTAAAACTAACATATTAAATACACCTACACATAAACGTTTACCTAAATAAATACATAACGCTAAAATATTTAGGTTTTAATGCTATATTTAGATTTTACTGTTGAAATCTGAAAGTGGACTCCTGCCCACTGGGTGCCCTCAATGGGGATATAAACTTTTCCAATATATTTTCGTTGTTCTCTTATCATACCGAACCTATTCAGCTATCATCTTTTCGTCCAGCAAAATGCTTGGTCAAGAACCCTCTGGTTTCCCCCTACCATGTGACTAGTAGTTTATTTTTATTTGTTAGGCCCGGCGCCCATTATCGGCATCGGCAAGGAAAAGGATCCTTCGGCATCCGGTTTGACGGCACGGTTGGCGCAGTGGTTAAGCGATTGACTGCTGCGCTGCGTGTCGCGGGTTCGATTCCCGCACGGAACAAATATTTGTATGACCTACATGTATTTGTTCCGAGTCTGGGTGTTTTTCTATCTATAATATGTATGTATTTACAAAAAAAAAAAAAAAAAAAAAAATGTATATAAGTAGTTTATCAGCCATCTTGTTACCATAACACAAGCATTAGGTTGCTTAGCTTGGGACAAATGGTGCTGTGTGAAATGTCCAGGGATTTATTATTATTATTATTATTATCCTACATGCAAGCGCACACTATCGGCAATTATGCTTTGGCATGCTGCAACGTTCTTAGGGATGACGAGGCGTCCTTAAGGATGCCGCACCGTCCTGTAGCTTGCCGAAGCGTCTCAATATCGTATTTCTCAAACTATCCCCCGAGTGTTGCCTCGGCGCCGGCGGCGTACCGAAGGTTGCCGAAGGATGCCGAAGCATCCCGAAGCATTCTCAAGGCTGCCGATACACCAGCCTCAAGCATACCGAAGCGGTATTTTTGTTATAATTGGAAATTTCTACTTTATTGCCATTATGTTATAGTATATTGCTATTTGCCACCTAAAATCCTCAGTCGTACCGATGCCGATAATGGGCGCCGGGCCTTAGAGTAGTTGTTAACTTTACTGTGCATGCTGTGCTCGCTCAGAAGCCGGTCGATTCTGTAAAAATCTCACCGTAAAATCATAAGTGAAGTGAGCACTTAATAGTGTCAATCCCTACCATTAGGGAACGAAGGAGCTCACTTTCCGCTCACTTCACCTAAGTTCTCACGGTGAGATTTTTACAGAATAGTACTGCTGGTCAACAAAATATATTTTTCAAGAGTTGTGTATGACGTAACTAGATGGCGTTGGCGTCTAGTTAGATCTCGCAAGCGTTGTGTTACAATGATTTGGTGGGGTTCGTGTGAATTTGAGCTATAAAATAGCAGTGCTATTCTGTATAAATCTTATAGAACTTAGGTGAAGTGAACGGGAAGTGAGCTATCATTAGGGATTAACACTATTGATACTGCTCACTTCACATAGGATTTCACGGTGAGATTTTTACAGAATCGACCGGCAGTATACAGTTTGTTTGTTTTATTCATACCATCAACTCTACTAGTATACACATAAAGTCAACATTTAAGTACTGAGTACCATCCTTGGTTTTCGGTGTTTAACACTGATGCTGCCCTTTATATGTTTTGTCAAATATACATATATAAATAAATATATCATCATAAATACGAGTATATAAATAAATAAATTACTTACAATTGGCAACTAATGGCATGGTTATACATGGCCACCCTATTTACAAAACACACTATCATACACATTCTAAGGGTTTTGAAGGAAATTTCTAATCCATTGCTTCATAGGTTCAAAAAATTCGTCTGCTCAGCAACGTAAATAACGCAGTGAACGTGGCTGAACTGAAAAAATGAAAGATATTGCGATCGATTGCCAGTTCATGTGTATTTGTGAATTACCCTGCAGATAGGACTTGCTTGCTTTGCTGCTTGGACTTGCTCTGCTTCACTTTATAAATTGTAAGACCATATTTTTACCTGTGTACCACAATAAACAATTTGAATTTGAATTTACATACACACAAAAATGACGTATACAAACCTTACATAAAACATTAATATTCTGACATATTTCTTATGTATTCCTCAACAACACTAGCCTACATTTTTTTCTGTGGTGGTCCACAGAAAAAGCAAGCTAGCAGGAAAAAAGAAAAGGAAAACCATAAACAACGGACAATAGTGTTGTCTGTTCTCAGTTGATGACGTTTAATTCCGTTTCCCGCCACAATCCATAGACTTGTTGAGGTCCACACACTGCAATAACATGATAAAAAATAAACAAGGTTTTTTTTTGTCACAAAATGACGCCGGAAAGCCGCAGGCTTATCTCGATATATTTTTCCTTTTCCGAGATAGACGCTGTAAATAGCGCCCTTGTTTGCTTATCAAAATTGGAAGACATAAACACTGAATATGTGAATATACATGCATGTTTCAAGTAGGTACTTTTTGTAATATTGTTCTTTAAAAATATGCTTTGTTGTTGGAAATGAGCGGGAAGTGAGCTCTCATTAGGGATTAACACTATTGACACTGCTCACTTCAAGCTCACTTCACTTATGATTTCACGGTGAGATTTTTACAGAATCGACCGACAGTACATATCGCCGCATGCCAAGTTATCCTGGATGGTCTGTATGTAATTTAGTGGAGCACAGACAACACACGATTTATAGGGTATTAGTTTAATCTGATGATCGAGGCGAGAGAGCGTTGGAATTATAAATTCGAAACAGATATTTTTTTCCTTTTTATAAACATGTGTGTCGAGTAAATTCTTCATCTAGATTTGTGGGAAATCGAGTTTGGATTGCTAAAATTCTGAAATATTTGTTATAGGTTGTTCGTTGAAATTAATTTAGTCAAATAAAAGAAAATAGATGCAATGGCTTTCATTTTGACAGTTCAACAACATTCATTGCGTTATTTAGCTGTTGCGCAAACAAATTTTTCGAACATATGAAGCAATGGATTAATAATAGCCTTCAAAATGATTTATATTGTGCTTGATAGTGTGTTAAGATGCCGCAATGTTATTCTATCATTTAGGTTAGTTTTTACGTTTTTAACCCTTATGTGAGTGACGAGGTACCCGGGTACCTTTAGCATTTTCAAATTTAAATGAAAGGTACCGGGTACCTCGTCACTCACTTAAGGGTTAATTTAGGTACTTATACCTACCTGTTTCACGAGTGTAGAAAAACAAATGAATTTCTAATGATATGATATCACCAAACGCCCTTTTCCACTAATAACAATAAAATACCATCGCCACAACCATTCCGTAGATTAATAATTTTCCCTTTAATTTTACTTTGTAAAATACATTAGAAAACTCTTGTACAGTAGTGGTCATTTATAGTTCCATAGTATGTATACTAACGTTAGTCAAAAATGTCATAAAACCTCATTGAACATACAAGAACAATAAAACACGAGTTGAACTTCCTCCCCACATCACAGAACACAACCACAAAGGATCAAACTGTTCATATTTTACAATACCGCAATGTTAATAAGAGAAACTTTCTGCGTACCTACAAGAAATAAAACGGACATAAAAACGAAAGAGGTTCCGTTAAAAAAATTCGAATCTTTCAGGAATTGTTATAATAAATGATGATGTTGGAGCAATCTAGAAGAGGAACATTTTCAGAAGCCTTCCGAAATTCAAGAGAGATTTTTTATGAAAACACGTTATAAAAAAACATGTTAAAGTTAGAAAACCAAATATTGTGTCGATAGATTTTCAGAATAAACTCCTCATTCTTCAAGTTAGTTCAAACTGACCCGTATCGATAAATCACCCTGTAGGTATTTGGTGATGCCAGCCTTTAAGCATTTCGTAAATGACTGGACAGGTGGAACCACTCGACCAAGATTATGTCGGGGCTTTGTTAGAAAATACGACCTCTGAGTTTCGGCCTTTCTTTTCAGAGTAGTCGGATAAGAAACACCGAACTCATCTTGTTCAAAAAGTTTGTTTGTTTTTGTATTTTTGACGTGTAAAAGTGTTTTTTGATCACATGTGAAATGTCACTGGACTTACGTAGTAACTATTTAGTAATCTGTGACTGGACGCCCAATGGAGGACATCGCCGTTGAGGTAGACCGCGGCAAAGATGGTATGCCGATCTAATCATGTTTGCGGAGCCAACATAGCCAGAGTTCGCACAAAATATAGTCAATACTTTATTGCATAGCAATAGAGAGGAATGAAAGGAAAAAGGGGAGGCCTTTGCCAGCAGATGGACACAACATAGACTAACGCCAGCACATCAAGCTACTACAATCTGTCAAATTTCTTTAATAGTTTTTCAACTTTATCGCTAAAGCATAAGGTTCAAACTTAATTGGGAAAATTTGACAGTTTCGGGTAGCTTGATGTGCTGGCGTCTGTACATATTATAAATAGATAGTTCAGGAATCGAGTCTGCAAAAATTTGGAAAAAACAATCGTACTTTAAATAAAGACTAAGTATATTTTTTATGATTTAATTACAAATGTACAGACGCCAGCACATCAAGCTACTACAATCTGTCTGATTTCTTTAATAGATTTTCAACCTTAGTGCTAAAGCATAAGTTTCAAAGTTGATTGGGAAAATCTGACAGTTTCGGGTGGCTTGATGTGCTGGCGTCTGTACCCCTGTGTCTGTGTTCCGATTTTTCCCTGTACTTGTAGCATAAAATGACGTTACTTGCCACATTTCATAGTTCTAGGTCAACGGAAAGTGCCCTATAAATTTTGATTCCCTTGAGAGTGTCGAAATATACGTTTTTTGCGGCATAAACGGCCGTATCTTTTTTTACGTTAACTTAGAAGTTTGATTTTTCACAGCCTCAAGGGACTGTAGACTTGAGTATATGGTTTTAATTTCAACTTGATACCTCCACGTGTACCCGAGATAAAGGGTCTTGACAGACAGACAGACAGACGGACAACAAAGTGAACCTATAAGGGTTCCGTTTTTCCTTTTGAGGTACGGAACCCTAAAAAACAAAAAAACTTTATTCCAACAGGACGTCAACCTATACATTATGAGTCACTCGAATTCCCCATGCGATGTATAAATATGACACACGCGCCATTTTATTGACCGCTTAACACCCTTTTCTTTGAATAAAACATTAATGTAATGACAAACAACTAGATAGTCGCTTTGGCAGGTGATATCTCTTTTATTAGGAAACTTTGGGAGCGTGAGATATGGGCTGGTATCCAAGGTTAGGTAGGAAGTTATGTAACGTTATTAAGGTGAGAAAAGGCATTCATACGTGTAAATGCGCAGAAAATTCGTTTCGCCATCATCAGCCTACTGCAGTCCATTGCTGGATATAGGCCTCTCCAATTGTACGCTATTTAGCTCGATTCTCGGCAACTCTCTTCCAGCTGGTACCAGCCACCCTGCGAAGATCGTCGCTCCACCTACCCTGCGCACGTCCTAACGTTTGTCCTTACGTTTGTCGAATCGCGGTCTCCACTCAAGAACACGTCTACCCCAACGGTCATCGGTTTTACGACTAATATCGCCGGCCCATTGCCAAATACTGCTGCATCCGGTTAGACTGGAAGCCGACCCCAATATAGTTGGGAAAAAGCTAGGCAGATGATGATGATCGCCGGCCCATTGCCACTTCAGCATGCTTATTCTGTGAGCTATGTCGACAACTTTGGTTCTCTACCGGATCACCTCATTCTGGATTCTATCCCTCAGAAATTCAAAAAAAGAAATTAAATTGAATTCGTTTCTCCGCGGTTTATTTGCCAATGACAACAAAACTTTATGCTACATAACATTTTCAGAAGCAGGAAAAACTTACCCGAGTTTTTGGCGTCTCATTATTTTACGCGGGGTGAAATAGTTTTCCAGCTAAATTAAAAGTCATTTTAAAATAAATTATTTACACTAGCAACATTTTCCTAAGTGTCATCCCGTACATAAAGCTGCGTTCACATGGGAGTAAAAAGTGCAGACGATAGCCAATTTTCATTAGAGGTGTCATCCTCGCCGAAAGTCATTGTCGCCGTACGAGCTAGGCATTTCCCCCGAGAGTTACCAGCGACGTATTTCCGCTGTAATATCAACAGTAATAACGCTAAAATGTTACTATGTAGATTCGTGTATTTCTCACTTTTGAATCGTTGAGCGTATTTTAAAAGGTGAAATACTTACCGATACGTACATTTTTCTTTGCTGGGTCGAACTGCGGTTCTTTGTAGAAAAGTAAATTACTACTAAGTACTCTGTGGTAGTAATTACTTTTATTACTCTTAACTTCCGTTTTTTTTATCTGTTGTCGTATTAAGCAGTACGGCCTCAGATAATAAGCCTCCTTTACATAGCTACGACCCGTTTAGTGGTAGATATTATCAGGTCAATTGTGACAGCATCCACTTTGTATTCTAATGACAACCCTATTAAGTTCACCAACCTGGACGATAACAGTGCCGGTAATTGCTGTAGTTTGCACGAAAATTGTCTGATTTCACATTTTTAGGCAGTACACTTAGCTTAGGCAATGGACAATTGCCTATTAAGGGCATAGTTAAGGCTTGTAGGTGTTATAATAAAAATACCGAATAAGCAGCAATCATTACTTTAAGCGTCGAAAGAGGGAAAGGTGGGAAAATCTAAATCTACTCTATTATTGACTCATGGCAAAAGGATAAAAGGATTACCAGAAATGTCAGTATGATGACATTCAAAACAAACGAATATTGCAAAAAAAAAATGTAATGCTAATCTTGTCACCATGCTCTATTATTTGTTTAAACCTTAGAGATTTGTAAAGATAGAGATACCTGTTTCGGATAAAACTTCTTGGTCCCTCGAAAGCGGGAACCAAAAAAAGGGTGACTAATCAATGCAGCTCTACATAAATCCGTTACACTGTGTATCCCAGTCTTAAGATTAATCGCCGAATTGAAACGCTATCCACTACATAAATTCTACATAGATAGTAATCTGTAATAAATCAAACAACTGAGAAATGGTTTTAGTTCGGTATGTACTACATTATAACTCAACTCTGAGACCCTACCGTACCGCCATAATAACACCGTTTAACCCTTATGTTCATACCCGGGTACCCGGGTACCCACTGCGATGTATTTTCGTGATAAAAACTGAAAAATAATGAAATTTTTTATTTGAGCTCCCGGATCCTCGTTATTGAGGTGAAAAGCGAACAAATCATGTATTTATTTTATTTTTTATTTCTCTGGATAGTTCTTCCATTATTTCTTTCCACTTGACTCTGATTATTATTAAATAAGCACGTCTGAATTCACCAGAAACTCAAACTATACTGAAGGGAGCTAACATTCCCTCCACTACGCTGTAGAAACGGCGAAAATTGACCTTGACATTCCTTTCTATGAAGGGAGCAGCTGCTGTGCTCCGAACAACTGAAGTGTCTACTACCTCAGTTGCTCTTAACTTATCTTTCATGTTAAATACATTTTTACAGCATTTTCTCTTTTAAAACTCTATTAAATACTCATTAACAATGTATATTTTAGAGAACAAAAATTCTAAACACTTTTTATTTAACCAAAATATTAAAAAACTAAAAATTTCAGTAAATGGGTACCCGGGTACCCCGGGTGCCAAACGACGTTGGTAAGTTTGGGTATGAACATAAGGGTTAAGGGGGAAGCATCGGGGTAGCCTGTTGATTACAATTGATGATTTTAATTATTACATCAAATTCTGTAAATAATTGTTACGGTCGCGAATTATCTTTAGTCAAATTCAAAGCATTTATTTAAAAAATTACAATAAAATAGAACTGATTCTAGTCGCCCCTTCTAAAAGGTAGTTTTCGTATGGAGAAGAATGGTAAAGAAACTCCACGGTTACTGTTTGAAAATGTTTTACAATATCTTGCATTCATTAATTATATAATAACTAGCTGACCCGGCGAACTTCGTACCGCCATCGAAATCAGTTAATCCGTTCTCGAGATATCATCAAAAAAGCCGTTCCATACAGTGTGAGAAACTGAATTATCTTTTCTTTATTTTTGTGAATATTTCCCATGTTTTTATAGTCATTCTGCCATCCAAGACGGAGAAAATCAAACAAATCTAAGATAATAAAAATCCCTCCAGCCCTTTTTTGAGTTATAAATGGTGTAACTAACCCGATTTTGTTTTATTTATCAAGATATGTGAAGACGAGAGTTGCCGAATATCGAGATGAATAGCGTGCAATATGAGAGGCCTATGTCCAGCAGTGAAGTGCTATTGGCTGATGATGATGATGTGAAGACGATGCATACTCATATCATCATATCATCTACTTACATAGACCAATTCTACAGTAGGTAAAAGAATTTCTTTGTTGTTCAACATACAACCCGATACTGCCCCGAAAATTCCAAAAAACGTAAGAAAATTTGAGCTGGCTGCCCTGGCGCTGTCCCCTTAAGCTGTCATATGTTTATAAATAATACAACTACCTAGCTACTTATGTATTATCAAACGACAATTTTGATCAACCATAGCAAAGGGCAGAATACGATTATGATTCCGATGATAAGAATGAACACATCACTAGATTTAACACTAGCTTAAATATTTTTATACAACATTATTTTTAGTATATGCGAAACCCGAAACACGTGTCTAGTATTTTTATGTAAAAAATCTATGTACAAAACTGTATCATGAAAAATCACAACGTTATAAGCTTGTTATGTTACTTGGTTGTCCGCACAAAAAGATAGTCACTATGTGGCGCCCCCGCGCTGCCCGCGTCTAGTGCCGCTATGACCGGCCGTGACCTGTGTTGTGCCCATATGATTGCGGATATGTACTTACTGTCGCTCGGTATCCAACTTTGTTACCTTTTTAAATATTTTTGGGACAAAATATAACATGGTGTAAAAATTATTGGAATCGATTCAGTTACTTATTCAGCATGTCGATCCTGTAAAAATCTCACCGTGAAAACTTGCGTGGAGTGAGCTGTCAGTGTCATCCCACTGATGCTAGGGATTGACCAAGCAAACATTTACAATCATAATCGAGATTTTAGTAATATTTTTTATGCTAATTCTATTGATCATTTTATATCATTTCAAAGCTAGTATTTTAGTTGCCAAAACATCGCTATATATGGACTAGTCTAGGAAAAAAAGAAAAAAAAAAACAACATTGCGATTCTGACTAAGTTTCCGTTTTGCTATTTTATTTTAAAACCCCACAAAATAGTAATGTTTTGGCAACTAAAATACTAGCTTTGAAATTATATACAATTACCAATAGAATTAGCATAAAAATATTATTAAAATCTCGAATATGATTGTAAATGTATGCTTGATCAATCCCTAGTATCAGGTGGGATGACACTGACAGCTCACTCTACGCTCAATTCACCTCAGTTTTCACGGTGAGATGGTTACAAAATCGCACTGCTGAACAAACTATATTCAGGTTTGCAATATACTAAAAATAATGTTGTATATTTTCTTTGTATGATTTCCTTAGTACATACTTCCTGAATGCAGAATAAGCAGCTTTCCGTCACTAAAGGAAATATGAAAGAGGAGTTTTATATATTTCCTTTCATATTCAGGATTAGAGCCTCAGCAAACTCGCCGTGATGTTAACAATGGTAGGGTAGCGAGGTAAATATGTAAATTGTTCCTCGTATTTGAAAGCTCGGCCCGACGTTGCTCTTATGCATATTTTACATCATATCATGTGTCGATAAGCAAATTTGCAAACGTGTTAACGTTGGAGAGAGATCTTTATCTTTATGGGAGCCTGGTGGATTTTTTAATGTACGTTGAAATAAGAAAACTTGAATGAATTTGTTAGAAGTGTTTGAACTCTCCTTAAAGGTGATGATGGGGGATGGTTTAAATTATAATGGCTATTAGCGGCTTTGAGGAATCGTTCTCGTTTATGTTGATGGCGCTCATGAATTGGTAGGTGCTGAATAATGTTTAAGCAAGCTGTTTAAAAACGTTTTGCATTAAGTAAATAATGAAAACAATATTAAGTGTCGCTTACCGCTGTGAACTGGAGCCTTTAGTTCGATATTTAATTATAGGGTTTTTTTTTTGAGCAGTTTGATCATGGATGACCTATTTCTTGAAATATCAATCAATAGGATTATATGAACTTAGACGGTTGTTTTGATGATTTTAACAGGTTCCCTGTCCACAAAGTAGACACAATAGTTAAACAATGAACATGAATCATATATGATTCATGGGACAGGGAATGGGTTAATGATTATAATTCTATAAATAGATACTTTGGCTCGCGAATAATATTTTGTTCAACATACAACCTGACTTTGGCCTGAAAATTGCAAAAAACTGAAGAAATTTTGAAGTTCCCGGGCTACCTAGCGCATCCCCCTTGAAACGCACGCCCTTTTCATTTCGTCTGAACACGGCCTTATAAGTCAAAAATATTTTCTCATTTTATGACGTCATACCGCTCAGAATATTGTTTTAGTTATACAACGTGTAACATTAAATGCGCAAAACCTCACATACCTCAACTGATTTTTAATTCAATTGACATATTTCAGAGAGACAATAAGTCAATAAAAAAATTGTAAAGGTTTTATGTGCTGTTTTAGTTTTACTGGCCATTCTGATCGTTTCTTGCGTCTGCGACGACGCTTTATCGAGGTAGGAGTCGTCACCAGGCCGCTGCGCCGCGCTGACATTGGGTTGCTTGACCTATTAATAAATAGACACGGCAACGTTTTTAGTGAAGATTTTTTGAAAAATGTGACCTATATTAAAAAGTGGTTCTATAAATTCTGCTCGTTATTCTGATCAAACTATTTTCAGGTTTTGCGCTTTTAACGTTACACGTTGTATATAACATAGGAGACTTATTCCTAAATTCTGATCTCCTATCAGGCTATAGTCTAGATAAGTTTAAATATTTTAGCTGAACTGTAGTGCTATTCTGTAAAAATCTCACCGTGAAAACTTAGGTGAAGTGAGCTTGAAGTGAGCTGTCAATAGTAGTAGCAATCCCTAGCATCTGGTGAATAGACAGCTCACTCCACCTAAGTTTTCACCGTGAGATTTTTGCAGAATAGACCAGCGGTCCATCTCAGTATCTATACTCTAAGAAAACTTATAAATGGTACACATTTCTCATTTTAATTGCCACTTTGAGTGCTATTAGTTCTGATGAAAGTCTTCCCTTCAAATCACGTAAATTAACTTTGAAGGTCTAATGGCTAGGCTGCGACTTTTGAGTGCCTGAAACAAAATTCAGGCGACGTAGTCTCTCGTGAGCTTAATTTTATTTTTTTAACTACTATCTGACACTAAAATAAAATTTAAAAAAAAAACATGACTTTAAAAGTTCTGTGAATCAATGAATGGATAAAAACAATTACTTCTTAAATACAGGTACGAGTAGATACATTTGGTCTTCAGTAACAATTCAGTTGACTCTGTATGTCTGGAATGAATGAATAAAAATATTTATTTATTAAACACAGGTTCATAGATTCGGTTTTGCATTTTTGGGCTAAGCATTATTCCTGTCACTGTCGCACAACTGTCAAACTACAAGTGCAAGAGTACAATAATTCTAAACCAAAGCACGTTCTAAATTTATATCCTGACTGTTAGGAAAAGTTTATTCGTCAATATCTTTTCTAAACTCCACTTCTAAACGTAAACAATCTCCTCGCAATATCATTTTACATGAGTAACCTACATCAGATATTTGTAACCCTGCGTCATTAAAATAATACAGGTGAATGAGAACAATTCACTAATATGGGTACTTCTTTAGTCTTTCCTAGTGACACGCATGGCAAATCACGGGGATGGCTATTTTTAACCCTTTGCAACCGGGAGTAAAAAACTCGCATAGATCATTAAAAACGTATTAATCCTTTGGAAATTATTCAGAGGTCTTGGGAACAATACTGAAAAAAATCTCATGCAAGCTGGTCTTCAGCAGTCAGACCCTCACATACGTGAGGTTCAGGAATAATTTGCTAATCGCCGATCGTGCTCAGAATTTTGTAAAGTCGAAGCTCACGATCACTTCAACTCGGTTGGATAGGGTTATATTGGGGACAACATGGCTTCGTACCCTCATAGCTCCGTAATGGTAAGATTCTTGCTACCTTTTTTTAATTAAACCTGTTGAGTCGTTGAGGGCAGCAGTCTTTTGATTCGAGAGCATAATTACTTACAATTTCCTTTCAAAGATTTTATTTTATTTTATATGGAACATCGTACCTAAGTGCTTCTCAAAAAGCAATTTTCTAAAGCTGGAGTCTCGGTGGATTTTCGTAGCCTGCTGACTTTTTCGCTTAATTATTCGGTTTGTGACTGAACTAAACTGATTTCGCTCAAAAAGAACACAATAATTTTACTCCTATGAGATTGTAGCTGCATGAACAATCATAAGGCCGTGCGCCGCGCGCGCTGGCCGATTCTCGAGGTTCGCCGGGAGCCCTAGCGCTCTGCTAGGTCACTACCACCACCGCGATGGTGGCGACCCCGTCGTGAGTTTTGTGAACTATAGACTAATACGTGCTGTGCAGTGATTGGCTAATATATTTTGTGATGTTTTTTTTAAAGATGCCCACTATTGTTCATTTGTTACAAAACTGTATAAATAGCTTCGTTTTAGGAAAATAAAAACATTACTGTTTAGTGCCCTGCCTCGGTCGTTTTACTCCACCTCATACTTACCTAACAAGATCATCATATGCCTAGCCTTTTCCCAACTACGTTGGAGTCTAACCGGATGCAGGTGAATACCAGCATTTTACCCAGTGGTAATATGATACCCCTTGGTAAGACTGGTTGTCAGACTTTCGGGCTTCTGACTACCCGTAACGACTGTCAAAGATCCACTAATGACAGCCGGGGCCAACGGCTTAACGTGCTTTCCGAGACACGGAGGGGTCTCGGTATGTAAATATGGCCACCCATCCACAGACCAACCGCGGCAAGCGTAGCTTAACCTGATCAATCGACCTGCGCGGCTGTTATTATGTAGCCACGGGCCCCTCCACTTTACTCCTATGACATAAAACGTAATAATTGAGATAAACGACCGGTTCGCTGGGTTATAAACTAAGTTAATTAAGTTATAAAAAAAACTGTATAAACGTACAATTCAAACATGGTGCTTTAATGCCTTTTAAAAATTGGAAATGTTTAATTACCTTAATTACTTTAGGTATAGCGTTATAGAGTTGAGCCCTCTTTTTATAAAATATATTTATCGATACAATATCCTTTCCTATAAGTAAATATTGTATTAAAAAAGAAGCGAAGCCTTCAAAATAACATTATCTGCATAGGTGGTTCAGCAATAGAATATATACTTTTGTACACATTGCTTGCGATCTTGCGAGTAAGATTCTATTCTATTTAATACTGCTGTACCTAAAGTCTTGCAAATGATAATTCCCCAAGAAGAAACGGATCGACAAAAGTTCTAGGTACCTATAGCTTTTTATGGAGCACTGGAGCCCTAGTGGTAACGGCCACGACATACGAGTTGTAGGTTGTTTGTTGAACCCAGACAGGCCCTTTACTTTGTGTAAATTATTTCAACACCACTTCTCTCAAAACGGTGAAAGGAAACATCGAGAGGAAGCCGGCATGTCCTAGAACCAAAAATTCGAAGGCGTAACATCTACCAACCCGCACTGAGTCCGCGTGGTTGATTAAGGCCCACTCCCTCTCACTGAGAGGAGGCCTGTGTCCCAGCAGTGGGAACATTATAGGCTGTGATCATCGAAGATCTTTTTCGCCCTTTTTTATAGACGAGACGAGGGTATTTTATTGCAATAAAACAACGCCACGTACTTAGAACGGGCACATTATTTTACATTTCCTAGGTCTCTTATACTTTGCGTGGTAACAAAACCATAGCGTGCATTCAAATCGACCAACGCCATCTATCGAGACATGAGGTAAACTTTTTCTACAAAATTGGTTTAGGTTTAGTCTATAGAACATAATAACGTTAAACAGGCTGATTAGAGTTTTTTGTCATGTAAAAAACAGTATCCAATGTAAAAAATAAGACCACCTGAAACTTACTCAAAAATTTCAACACACCCTCACGCAAACGCTAAACACTACTACATACACACCCTCATATCCCTCTTTCTTCACATCCCTCTTTCTGACATACACATCCTCACTCTAACAAACACACATATACAGCGTAAAAGTCGTTTCTTATATCCCTTTTCCTTCATTGTGGTTTTTATTATACATACTTTGTTAACCTGCACTGTCAATGACTGAATATTTTTGCAATGTTAAGAACACAACTCTAAAGGTTTCTGGTATCACAGTGACAGCAGAACACTGACTCCTAAGTCACAGATCACCTAGTTTAGGAGTCAGGATTTACTTTATCCGTATGACCTTTAAGCTAACCATCTTATGTACCCTAGTCTTAAGCAATGTCAAAGGTTTTTGTATAAATAAAGATTTTATTATTATTATTAACATTACTTTCCCATAATTTCCCTCCGGAAAACTTTGTAGAAATCGCAATCCGAACTTCAAACACGAAAACTGTAAAAAAAAAACACTACTCAACTCGTCTAAGAGCGTGCAACGGCCCCTTAGTCGATTTTCCGCGACTCTTAACGCCGAAACGGCCGTCGAGCATAAAATTAAGCGCGTAAATATATAACAACATACAGTAAGCAAGTAAATGGGCTCGAGTTTCACGGTCGACTGCGTGGACGCCTCTTCAATTAGTGCAGTAGACGGAAAATTAGCTCTCGTCACCTAAATGCACACCTGCGACACTTCTGCACGACTAACCGAAATAAACAACCTTTGATATATCCTGCTAATAATAACATTATAAACGCCAAGGTTTGTGAGGAAGGATATATGGATGTTTGTTACTCTTTCACGCATAAACTGCTGAACGAATTTGGATGAAATGTGGCACACAGTTTATAACTAGGATTAACACTTAGCATACTTTTCATCCTGATATTCCCACGGGATCGAAACTCATGCGGGTGAAACCGCAGGGCGCTGCTGGTAATAAATACATACTGGATGATTTTTTTCACAGGCTCCAAATTTTTTACAGGGTTTTCTACTCATGAATATGAACAACTTTCACTATGGGACCAACTCTGAAATCACGAAAACAAAATCAGCTGTTTAATACAAAAGTTCAATACCTACTTGACCAAAATGTATGAAACAGCTGATTTTTTTTTCATGGTCTCAGAGTTGTTTCGATAGTCAAAATTGTTCATATTTATGGGTAGAACATCCTTTAAAAATTTGGAGCCGGTAGAACAAATCATGTTGTATAATACGAACATAATTCTCAACACTCATTAAAAACTTGTAATATTATAAACGCCAAAGATTGTGAGGAGGGATGGATGTTTGTTACTCTTTCACGCAAAAACTGTTGAACAAATGTTGATGAAACTTTACAGTAATATAGCTAATCCATCAAAATAACACATAGTATACTTTTTACCGCGTTATTCCCACGGTAGGTATCGACACTTATGCGAGTGAAACCGCAGGTCGCTGCTGGTCATGTAATAACTGAACCAAGTACATATTTAGTTTCCTTATAAAGAAAATTGGCATTTTCCGACCAACTTCTAGGACGTGTTGAAACTTGGAAAAACTTAAGGAGCCGCCTACCTTATACGTTAATTACGTTACGGGAGATGTTTCTTTTTCTTTCTTAGGTAATGTAATTAATACCGACAGGGATTTCCTGAGGCTCATCAAAATGGATTGTTCTTCTTTGTAGGAGAAACAGCGGAGTAATTGCGACATTTCAGCAACATTCAGTCGTTATTTACGTCGTTGAGAAGACATTTAAGAATTTTTCGGACATATGAAGCACTAGCAGTGCCCCGTGGTTTCACTCTCATGAGTGTCGATCCCGTCGGAATATCAGGATAAAAAGTATCCTGCGTGTTACTCTGTTGTATAAGCTATATTACTGTAAAGTTTCATTGAAGCCCGTCCAGTAGTTTTTGCGTGAAAGAGTAACAGACATTCATCCATACATCCTCACAAACTTTCGCATTTATAATATTAGCAGGATTAGTAATATCCTTACTGAAACTTTTGTTCAATTTTATCTGTAGTTAAATCTCTTGCCAAGTAAACAGCTGCAACAGATTTGCGTTTAGAAATCACATAAAAACACAAATTCTACTTGTCACAAAATACCTTTCATTATTCAAAATGTTCTTCTCCAAGTGAGAGAAAAAGATCTACAGTATCCATGCTTCATTTCTGGAGGTACCAGGATCGGAGCACTTCTCAGGAGCTCCATCAATCACGCGTCAGATCAGACACGAATCGTTGCGCGGCGTACAGTAGATAAATTGTCTCTGTTACATACACAAATATTAAAGGCGGTGAGTTATATTATGGACTTGAAGGTGTGAAACAAATGTTATCGTTTTGATTCTAGATGTATGAAGGAAGAGTGAATATGATATCCTGTATATCAATTCAAATGGTTTTAACAAGCTAAACTGCGCAGCTGTACGGATAACGATATCTAAAATAATATGTTAATAAAAGTCCAAGTGCCAACGCGACAATTACACACCGACCAACTCCCACTATTCACTCTTTTGTACAGTTACACAAATCTGGTGTACTTATCCGCTGCCACTACGCGGCGTCAACGCAGCGATAACGCCCACGCGTTACCAATTCCTCATGCGAAGGCCCCTTACGTACAACCGCTGCATTTCCTTAAAAAGTCCATCCGAGTTCATTAAAACCACCATAAGACATCAACATGTAGTATCCTCTCACCTCCTGCTACATAAACACAGGTAAATTATGTGCGTGCTCATACATATTCAGTAGCATCACACGATCACACTCACTTACCCACGCCTCGCCAAACGGCGCCATCTTGCCTTTTATCTTGTTTATTTCCACGTATTTCTGTATCTCTGGTACTTGTGTTATAAGTACTTGTGTTTCTGAGGTTCCTATGTGTGAGTGTTTTTAAATAGGTCTTTACGTGTACAAAAAGTTTTTTCGAAGATTAGGGGTTTATTTATTGAAAACGTAAAGATATTTTTCTTATTTCTCCAACAATAATTATTAAGACTATTTAAACAGGGTTTAATTAGACAGTGTTGCCTTTACAGGACGGTATATAGCCCATTTACAGTGGTCCTTTTTATTTTTTGTGTTTAGGACATGGATTCACCTAAATGCAACATTATTATGTTCCGCGAAAATCAGTAGTTCAGAACTTGTGATTTATTAAATTTATTTTCTTAATGTCTCTACTTTAGTCATGTAAACCTATTTACGTATATTGAAAATTATCCATAAAAAAAAAAAATAATGTTTTGGCTATTTTCAATCTGCGTTGTATTGGCATTTTCTAACGTCTAAAATTATATTCTTCGAACATATTGGTAAGACTTATATTGATTTTTTTACATAAAATTATACCCAATATTAGCATTTACAGCCCAGCCGTATATCAGTCTGCTGCTAAACAAACGTCTTTCTCAATTTTCCTGTCAACACAATTTCAAATCAATCTCCCGTTACAAAACTAATTTCAATTCTCGCTCCCCTAAGCACATATAAAACGAATCCTCTTAAAACTGTATTTAATTATCTCCGAGAACATTGTATCACCAAGACAGCCTGTATTGATTTCATATTATCCTGGTACAAAAGCTTTGCAGAATAAATCATGCAAGGAAATAACAATTTGTTAAAATGTAGGCGCCGACGGGAAATATCGCCCGGTCATCTAGCGATGTTGTTTATGATTCTACTTCGGGTATTGGTTGGTTATCGAGACTCGGAGCAATTTAGAGTTTTATCGATTTTGAAGATACTTTCGCTTTGAAAGGCAAATTAATCAGTGAGGTTAGATTGGTCTGAGTTTTAGAGAATATGAAGATTATTTTAGCTTTGAAATTAGTGTTTGTTTTTAAAGGAGAGAAAGTTTAATCATCACAGTATCGGTCAGACTTCGATACAAGAAATAAATTTCGCATTTAGCAGTATTAAGAACTTCATACTTATACTGACGTCTAAACCAATTGCACGTCTTTATATATTAAAGTTATGTGTTTTAAGTGTTTTAGAGTTTTTCTGTCTGGAATATCTCAGTAGGAGCCCGGAGTCTGGATTTGTACCCGGTTTTTGGCAATAGGCTCCCCCCTATTACATGGGACGTTAACATTGCTGACGAATTGTGGGTGTACTATGTGTAAACCTACATTTTTTGTGATGTAATTTTATGTGTTACATAATAAAGTTATTCATTATACGCTTGCCACGGTTGGTCTGTATATGGGTGACAATCTTCACATACCAAGACCCCTCCGTGCCTCGGAAAGCACGTTAAGCCCAACGGCTTAATCCACAAAGTACCTTAACATCGAGAGCCCCAGCGGCACAAAAACGTGCCAGTAAACACCGACCAATTTAAAACTTTATTTGTAGTTAAGATAAGGCTTAAAATCGTCCGCTATATTAAAAGACCCCGCTCGCGGTGCTTGACCGGGTAATCAAAGATCCACGAATGACAGCCGGGACCACCGCGCACCGTCCCGGCTGTCATTCGTGGATCTTTGACAGTCGTTACGGGTCGTCAGTAGCCCGAAAGTCTGACAACCAGTCTTACCAAGGGGTATCGTTTACCCAGTAACTGGGTTGTGGAGGCCAGATAAGCAGTTGCTCCACGTAAAATACTGGTATTCAGCTGCATCCGGTTAGGCTGGAAGCTGACACCAACATAGTTGGGAAAAGGCTAGGCAGATGATGATGATAATAAAGTTATTCATATAAACTAATTGTATTAAAACTAACGCTTTCTTCCCCCGTGGGTAGGCAGAAACTAAGGAACGCCACTTGCTACGGTCCTAACTAACTCCTTTTGCGTGATTTTATGTTCGTATGTGTATACAATGTAAGTAATTGTATTTAGGGCGAATTCCACCTGACTTTTATACCGAGAATAAATCTTATCCTGAGAACGAGTTTTTAATTGACAGTTACCATACCTTACCATACTGGAACTGTCAGACGTCAATTATATTCCACGGAAAAAAGATATCTGACTTGGGTGAAATTAGCCCTAAGTCGGTTCCATACGAGTACTTCACTATCATAAAACTATTAAAATGTTAAAATATCCTCATAATATCTACGATGGCAGTATGGCAGTGAACAAGCATTCAACTTATGATTTCATAAAGTTTCTAAATTCAATACCGCACCGCAAACTGCTTGCACGGCCAAACCTCACCGGACTACTTTCAATTTAAATATGGAATAAATATATTGCTTCTCTGAATTTCTGGAGCTTAGACATGAGTTCTGCAAGCTGTAGGTACTCTTTACAGATATAGACTGCGTTTGCTAATAAGTCAGAGTAATTGTGACCGTCAGAGATAGAAAGATTTGGTGCTAGAAACTATTCAAGCGCAATTTTTTTTTTCTTTTTTCGATTCTATGAAAAGCAATTTATGTACACTTACTAATATCAAAATAATTATCTCACCCTGTGTATAAAGGTGGGACTTTTAGAAAAACTGGCTGTGGAAAAGCTCTTTGACTAGTGTGACGGGTGAATTCGTAGCCTAAGCTCGCCTACGCCGTAGCTGCGCTGCTACGCCTGGCCTACGCATCTACGCGAGACGCGTAGGCCTGGCGTAGCAGCGCGGCGTAGCTGCATCCTAAATACTTTTTGCCTATGAGTCTGTTGAAAAATTCTGAAAACACGGAAAACACACTCATGGTATACCAAAAATATCTGTGGATTGATGTTTTTTTTTTTTTTTAAGAATTGATAAAGAAAAGAGATATATTAATATTTTCTTCAAAATTCATCATAATATTCCAACTATATTGCGGTCGAATTTCAGTCTAACCGGATGTAGCTGAATAGCAGTAATTTACATGGAGCAACTGATTAATTCAACTCCACAACCCAGTTACTGGGTAATACGATATCCCTCGGTAAGACTGGTTGTCAAAGTTTCGGGTTTCTGACGACCCGTAATGCCTGTCAGAGATTCAAGAATGGCAACCGGGATCAGCGTCTTAACGTGCTTTCCGACGCACGGAGGGTCTCGGTATGTAAAGATGGTCATATCCAAGTACCGACCGCGGCCAGCGTAGCTTAACCTGATCGGTCGACCCGTGCGGCCGTCAACACTTAGCTTGCTTTCTTCAAAATTGATAACATCACTAAGTGCCGATTGTAACTAAACTGCTGAGCTAATTACTCTCCTTACTCAGTCTCCAGACTGTTGCGTTATCGTAAGATTGGCTACGTGTCGTATCCAAAGACTGTGCTGCCATCTAAAGTGCCTCTCAATCGCTACATTTTATACCAAACTGCGTGCGGAGAGTATCAGAAGGCCAATTCTCTTAATTTAAAACGTTCTTTCGGAACAAATTTCAAATTTCGGCGACAAACAAATTTCGAAAACTTGTCAAAAATGTAGGGAAATTAGCATAGACATAGAAAATGGAAATTAGAGATGTTTTTGACAGAATGAGACTGAGATCAGACTGTGAACGTTCTTAAAATTACGAGAATTGCCCTCAGATTGAAGTTATGTCTCCAGTATTTTATATAGAATACGTACTTTCCAATGTTACCTAACCTATTTGGAATAGAAAAGAAGAGTAAAATATCGAGAAACAATGAGAACTCCAATGGGATTGATGATATTGCCGGTCGATTCTGTAAAAATCTCACCGTGAAAACTTGCGTGGAGTGAGCCGTCAGTGTCATCCCACTGATGCTAGGGATTGACCAAGGAAACATTTACAATCATAATCGAGATTTTAATTTTAAAAAAATATTATAAGACTGGATGTCAGACTTTCGAGCTACTGACGACCCGTAACGACTGTCAAAGATCCACGAATGACAGCCAGGACCAACGGCTTAACGTGCTTTCCGAGGCACGGAGGGGTCTTGGTATGTGAAGATGATCACCCATCCACCGACCAACTGCGGCAAGCGTAACTTAACCTGATCGATCGACCCGTGCGACTGTTATTACTTAGCCACAAGCCCCTCTACTTTTAACTACCAACTGCTATTATCCCGCAAATTAGGGCTTTGAGTACATCATACTGATAGTTTATTTTCCTTTGTTTCAGATCTCCACCATGGGCCAGCGTTACTTAATAACTTTATGTGCTTTGATGTTCGTCGCGGTGGGCTACTGCCAAACTGGTATGTTTAACTTAGATTATACGTACACATTTAAGTAAATGTTATTTTAATTGCGTAACAAACTGACACACAGCTGAATTGAACAGACAGCTGTGCTGCTGGGGAGTTTGTTGCGCCACTTCTTCTTCCCAGCGAAAGCACTAGGAAGTGGTGAAGCGCGGGCGTTTTGGGGGACTTCTTTTGTAATTTTGACGTTCGAAAAGTGCTGATTCTCAGCCTAGTTTGAATAAATGACTTTAGATTTTGATTTTGACAGTGGCAGTGGCTTTCATTTTGGCAGTTCAACAACATCCATTGCGTTCTTTACGGAGTTGAGTAGACAAGTTTTTCGAGCATATGAAGCAATGGATTAGTAATGTCCTTGAAACGATTCAGATTCTGATTAATAGCATGTTACGCAATTAGGGTTTTCAGCAACATTCAGTTCCGATTTCAAGTAAACCTTCTTTTCCTACAACCTTAAAACTCTGAGTACGAGCGCAGTGGCTGCATGATTAGCATCTTCGCTTCGGGTCGGTTCAAATCCCGTACTGAATAAAAACACATGATAAATAATGCAGGATAGGTCCTACGTTAGCCTTTCGCTATAAATGACCATGTTCCAGAAACAAAATGGTCATCATATTTATTTTTTCTTGCTACACGGAGAGAAAATTCTTAGAAAAATTACTGTGCTCGTCACTTTAAAGCGAGTGCAAGACATCTAGAGAAAATTTTCTGAGTAACATTAACTGAACATTAATTGAAAAATTCACTATTTGTCTAATAAATTTTACTGTACAGCATAAGAATCTTTACTGTGCTAGCATGGTAATTTTTCCATTACCACTCAGATTATGAGACAGTACAATAATTTTTCTAAGATTTTTTTCTCTGTGTAGCTATTAACATTTTACGACCATAACAACTTTACAGTAATGTGCATAGGCACATCCTTTAGCAGTCCATCGCACGGGCAAATCATAATAAACTAGCTCGCGAGGTTGTCGATATGTGGGTTGGGGACTCAGCAATAATTGTGACAGCCAATGGCTTAATAGCCAAGAGCCTACAACCAACACTCGGAGCTCTCGTTAGGCAGCTGAGCGCTTGATTCAGAATACGGTACTTCTGGACACGGCTCGTATTGTTAGGAGATTACTCTCTTTGGAGCCCTGATCACCGCTAGCTTAGACCCTACCGTGCGATTCTGTAACCATCTCACCGGGAAAGCTTGGGTGAAGTGAGCGTGGAGTGAGCTGTCATTCGCTAGGGATTAACACTATTAAGTGATCACTTCACTTATGATTTCACGGTGAGACTTTTACAGAATCGACCGGCTTTTCCCAATACCGGTGGGTTACTATTTTTATTAAACCCAAATTTTCCAGAAACAGAGCCTCCAACGACTGCCACGACCAAGGCTCCTGCGACCACCACGGTGGCGACGTCCACCACCACGGCATGGGAGACAGAGACCCTGAACGAGGGCCAGGCTATACAGAAGGCCCTGCAGTATCTGTTGCAGCACCGCCAGCCTGACTGGGGGTGGGGCAATGATACGCACCATGTCATGCTGACTCTGCAGGTAAATAGGGGAATGGTAGCGTTCCTTATGAATGAGCTCGTCTGGGGAAGTACTAACATAGTTTTTCTCACCACTTAGAGTGCTACAAGAATCTTTTAGCGCCTAAATGACAGTGACTGGGGGCCATTGTTGGTAAACATTTGTGAAATTTTCACAGAAATGGTAATGAGAAAACCAAGACGGCGGCGTTAGTTCCGATTTTAACCACGCGCCAAAAAAATCTTGTAGCGTTCTAGTAGCATTGGTGTTTTTTGTAGCTTTTTCTGTTTAATATAATCGGGCCCTCAGTGCTGACGATCGTGATCTATTTTTTTTTTATCATTATTACGACTAGGCACCAGAAGTGGTGGTCCTGGCCCACTCTTGTCATTTGCTGAAAAGAGAGTCTCAAGTTTTGCTTCTTTGGTTCTTCTGATATTTCATTTTAATCTCTCATGTTGGAAAATGAATTGTGGAAGCCTTAGGTGATATGTGGGTGCCCGTATGTGGTGGTATAGCAGAACTTTGCTAATGT
Source organism: Eremobia ochroleuca (assembly GCA_949629135.1). NCBI lineage: Eukaryota > Metazoa > Arthropoda > Insecta > Lepidoptera > Noctuidae > Eremobia > Eremobia ochroleuca. Next base: position 3,323,455 of record OX451404.1, on the reverse strand, counting down.
GATCTAAATCTGACTTCTTTACTTTTAACTCTCCAATACCCTTATTTTCAAGAGCTAGAGTAGTATTTTGGCTCAAGACTACGATTCATTTTAGACATAGCAGTTGTCATTATTAGTACGGCCCATCACAGCCAAATATTAACATTTGGCGAATAACCAAGTAGCATGCAACTAGGCCAGGTACGCAGAGCTGTCATCAACGTATTTCCGATACAGCAGTCCGATTCTGTAACCACCTCACCTTGAAAACTTAGCTGAAGTGAGTTGTCAGTGTCATCCCACCTGATACTAGGGATTGATCATGAATACATTTACAATCATAATAGAGATTTTAATAATATTTTTTATGCTAATTCTATTGATCGTTTTATATAATTTCAAAGCTAGTATTTTAAGTGTCTAAACATTACCATTTTGTGGGGTTTTAATCTAGAAAAAAAAATATATATTCTGACTAAGTTTCTGTTTTACTATTTTATTTTTAAAACCCACAAAATACTAACATAATATTTTGAGAACAAACATAGTAGTTTTGAAATTATAGAAAATGATCAATAGAATTAGCATAAAAAATATTATTAAAATCTCGATTATGTTTGTAAGTGTTCGCTTAGTCAATCCCTAGCATCAGTGGGATGACACTGACAGCTCACTCGACGCAAGTTTTCACGGCGAGATTTTTACAGAATCGACATGCTGCTCAGTATTGCGTGTTGGCATCTGCCTTAATCCTCGGATCATCTTGCCAGTACCTTGTCCGATTGTCCGTGTACGTTCCTATATTTATTTATAAGTCGGTAAGCAAAAGCCTGACCAAACTAAGTAGTTTGGTCATCCAGGAACCTAGTAGTTGAGACTACTTTTAATTTGGTATTTAATAAACCTGCAGGGTAATAGCGTAACACACTATCAGCAGCAATGGGTTTCATTTTGACAGTTCAACAACATTCATTGCGTCATTTACGTTGTTGAGCAGACACATTTTTCTAACATATGAAGCAATCGATTAGCAATATCCTTCAAAATGTTTCAAATTGAGAGTAAGTGTGTTACGCAATTAGGGTGCTGGCTATTGTAAATATAATATTACAGATAAAATTACCGTTATGTTTTTTTTTTTTTGTACAAATAAAAATAACCTTTACTCAACTACATCCGGTTAGACTGGAAACTGACCCTAACAAAGTTGCGAAAAGGCTAGGGTGATTTTGTTTCGTTTTTCCTTTTGGGAGGACCCTTATCAATTTGAGTTGTATACAACTTTTGATTTTTTTTTGGTTTGATTGTACTTTTGGTAGGAATAAAAGATCTATGTGTCCCCTACGGATAAGAAATAAATACACTCATTTTAAAATAACAATAAATTTTATTCGATTTCAGGACCTATCGCATTCAGTCGGCAACTGTGCCGCTATACCGAAACACATAATAGATATCCTGTGATTACTTTCGCAGTTGGCCAACAACACTGGCAAGGAGATTGAGCAGCAAGGTCTGGAGATGCAGCTGTCAGCCAAGCAGATGGAGATCGAGATACTGCTCATGATGTCCAAGTGAGTCACCTTGTTTTGGCTAACTGATTCAGGTCTAGACTGTTAAAAGACAAGCAAAGAAAAAAAAAAAAGCTAAGCTTCATTGGACAGGTGTTTTAGGAAACGTATAAAATGTTACAGACATAATTTGCAATATTTCTGTCCCAACTTGTAAGGACAGCCCCGAATTTCTTCCTATTTGCATGAACTCTGGAGGGTCAAAAAAATACAATACGTTCGTTTTGAAAAACAAAACATCACCATCTATGTCATTAATTTCCTCAGGCACCACGAGTCTCCTCCTCCTCTGGGACGCCTGGCCGCCTACACCCTCGCCCTGGGAGCTCTCTGCAAGGACCCTCGCTCCTTCCACGGCCGCGACCTGGTGGCTGCGCTCCTGCACCGAGAGCCTCCACATGACCTGGAGTTCGCCTATGCGACCCTGGCTGCTTGCTCTTCAGCAGCTCATGTGAGACGCCGCCATATTAGGAGGCTCCTGGATATCGCTAATGCTGCGTCAGATCATAGTCTTGGTAAGTGCTGTACTTATTTAAAAGACTCGACTGCCTTATTGGTCTAGTGGCAAGCGCTATTGCTGAGCATGAATTCCTGAGTTCGATTCCCGGGTCGAGAAAAGTGATATATGTAGTGTTGTACTTTATTGTACACCACAAATATACATAACAAAAAATAGATTGTTCACTACAAAATAAGTATATACTCAGTTATTGGGTTTTTCCATTAAAAATTTCAGTAACAGCCAGGAGTTTGGATTTTGTGCCCGATTGGTGGGAATAGATTCACCGCCTCGTGGCGAAATGTGGGTGTACTAGGTCACCTCTGCCTGACTCGTTCGTGAAATACAGGTGTGATAATATGCTACTTAAAGGAGTATTGACTTACGACGAAGAAGGACCAAATAACATCTGTGCGTAGCTGAATGAAAACCTTCACTAGTCTAAGAGGCATTCAAAAGAGAGGGAGAGTAAAATAACATTCTCAAAATTCTATCCTAACATCATATTCTCAAAATATTTAATCAAACTAGGTACATGTAACGATATCCGTCTAGACTTGGTAAAAACTAAAAGCTTCGACCGTATGCCTTGTTTTGACAAAGTCAAAGGATATCAACTGTCAAGAAATCTCCTAGAGATCGGTAACAATAGAAAAAGTAATTGTGTCTCATTAGCGACAGTTGAGCTACTACGGTAAGTACAAAGTTAGTAAGTATTTTTTTTTTTAAACGTTGCCCCACACTAGGATTTTCTCCTGTATTGTGGGTGCGTTTACAACCATTTAAAGTCACACACACAAACAGCCAGACCCGGAACAAATACTTGTAGGTCATACAAATATTTGTTCCGTGCGGGAATCGAACCCGCGACACGCAGCCCAGTGCGCCAACCGTGCCGTCACTTAGTACGAGTATACAAGTCGTACTATTCTAATAACAATATCCATCCTACTGATCAGAAAGTTCCTGCCGTTTCCAGACACGATCTCGATGGTGATACTGGCGCTGCGCTGCGTGGTGCAGGACCACCGCCACCGCAGCCTCATCCACTTCGTGCGCCGCCCCATGGCCGGCCTGGCCCGGCAGCAGCACTCTGACGGTAGCTTCGGAACACTCACGACCACCGCACTAGCCATTCAGGTAAATAACTACATACACTTTTAGCATTAACAGGTCAATTTTAAACGAAAAGCGAATTGACCTGCGATTCTGTATCATGTGCTCATCAACTTATTGGCGAAGTGGCAAAGATTATGGCAGGGCCCTATATAGTCCTTGCAAAGGGCAGGTCCACAGGCGTTCTATTTTATAAAAAATCCTATATTCATTGACAGACAACGCGTAGTCTAAACTGTTAGGTGTAGAAGCATAAAATTTTACACAAAGCGGTTCCCTTTACAACAAATGACGATGTTTATAACGATGAATTATACTTCGTTGCTTCGTCCTTCGAGATTAAGATAACAATGTAGTAATACGTCTAGGGTATCGCCTTTCATCCACTTAGTTTGAATATTTTTTTTTTTTTTTTTTTTTTGTCGGTACTTTGTCTTCCTGATAGTTATGCCTGTACCGCCACTCATTCGCGTTTTAGTGCGTCGCCGATCACCACGTTATTTTCTTCGTTTCATTTGAATTGTGCAAAAAGATGCCAAAACGTAGTCACAAAAACGACGACAGTGATTATTTAAGAAAGAAGATTCGAAAACTCGAAAGGAAACTTAATAAACGCGACAGAAGGTCGCGTGTTCGAAGTTGTTCCGAGAGTAGTAGCTCGTCGACGAATATTATTATGTCGCCGGTACTATCGGACCATGAAGGTAAGCTGAAGTGTTATTTTTACAAACGGAAGATATTGTGAATAGTTTTTCGGACTATATCCGTATCATAATCTGACATGATGTCATATTATCTTAAATAGTGTTGTGTACATCTTATGGGGATGTTACCTTCACATAATTTTGGATTCCCAATTCATTGGGTATATACTACTAGTGATTGTGTACATTTGAAAGGAATGTTGCCTTCACTTTAGTTAATGACCTACTTAATAATAATTGCATTTTATATCCGTACGGACTAAAACATAGTGTTGTGGGTAGTTTTAAGGACTATCGCCGCTCTAAAACCACTAGTTGTATACTAGGAACATTGGTAGTTGTGATCATATCCACGTACCTACATAACAAAATGTTATCACTCGATTTCGTAATTCTGAATATCGGTATGGATTATAAACTTGGTGTTGTGGATAGTTTTGAGGACTATCACCGCGCTATTTTCTATCCGATACCTACATTTGGTACATTTTCTATTCCAGCTGAAATGGAAGTTCAAGGTGATGTCGCGTCATCTCCGATTATTGACTCAGATGAGCCACAACCGGGTACGTCCACCTCGACGATACATGATGTTCCTGCTACAGAAGCAGTACAGGCAGGGGAATCGGAACTACCTGTTGAAGTAACGCTTCCTGAGCTGGACGAAGAGATTCTGAATCTCTTGGGCGAAACTCCATCAAAGGATAAAAAATATGGACCAGACATTAGATGCGAGTTATCTGCTCGCTGGGAACACATCGCAACAACAGGCTTGACCAAGGATGCCAGAAAGGAGCTGCTTGATAAGCATCTGGTTCCAAAAAACTGCACAAAGATTGATGCACCCAAGTTAAACCCAGAGATAAAGGCCGCCTTATCGGAGATGCTAATAAAAAAAAGACAAAGCTTTAGAGAATAAGCAGGTGCAGGTCGCAGCAAGTATATCTTGTATAAGTGAAGCCCTAAGCATACTCTTTTCTGCAGGTTATAAAGATCAGTCGGTAATAAAATTACTGATCGAAGCCGGTCGACTGATGTGTGACTCACAACACAGCGAGTCCATGACACGGCGCAGTTTTATATGTTCTACAATCAAGAAAGATATAAAAGATCAACTGTTCAATACAGAAATCGATAAGTTTCTATTTGGCGAACATCTGACCGATACTCTAAAAGCTGCAAAAGCTATATCAAAATCAGGCGCTGAGATTAAAATAAACACACAGGTTCGAAGACCTGCACCAGCGCAGAGACCGAGACAGGCCCCTGTCCAGACTTTAAACCAGACGCCTCCGTTCCCGACAGCGCGGCAAGCGGGAACAGCGAGGAGAACAGCGCCGGCGCCGCGCCCGCGACCGGTGCAGCAGCAGCCGCGACAGCAGCCGCGCTTGCAGCAGCGCCAAGCCCCGCGGCGCTAGACCTGGTACGTTTTGCAGGTCGGTTATCCTACTTTTATGATCAATGGCAATTGATAACTAATGACCTCGTTGTATTATCGTGGATAAGAGGTTACAAGATACCGTTTACTAAACCTGTCTATCAGTTACACGAACCAAGTTTACCTGCATTAACTTCATGTGAGTCCTTTAAATACAAGGTGGCCATCACTGACCTTCTAAACAGTGGTGCTATTTCACATTGTGAACCATGTGAAGGACAGTTTCTTTCTAGTTATTTCCTGATTAAAAAACCCAATGGCAAAAACAGATTTATTTTAAACTTAAAGTCTCTAAACAAGTACATCGTAACAGAACATTTCAAAATTGAAGATCTAAGAACAACATTAAAATTAGTATCAAGAAACAGTTTCATGGCCACCTTTGATTTAAAGGATGCGTATTTTCTAGTACCTATACACCCGACGTATAGAAAGTACCTACGATTTAGGTACGAGGGTCAAATTTACCAATTCAATGTTTTGCCGTTTGGTTTAAACACAGCTC